>JAPDOI010000573.1:0-382971 GCA_029168955.1 Aplectana chamaeleonis
TGAGGAGTAGCGCGGCCACCAATTCCACCACATTTGAGGGCCCAGGATCTGACGCTAAGCGTGGTGGCCCGAATTCCTGTACTGTGTTAAAAACCTCGATTCGGAAAGAGAAGGCCAATACTGAGGCTTATCGACAAAGCCTCAATTATCAAAATTTGAATTAGGTTTGAAATTTCATTGAAATTGAAAATTGTAATCAAACTAATAATTCCCTAAATTTGAATTAAGTTTTTCTGTAAAATGAAATAAATTGAAAATTTTCATAAATTAGAATAAAAGAAAAACAGAAAACCAAACCATTTTAGTCAAATTGAAAATTAAATTTCAAAAAAAAGGATTTTTAAAGTCAGAAAAAAATGAATAAAATTCAGAATCTTCTAATACTCAGTTCAAACTCTTTTCTATATGTAATCAATATGAAGAATTCATATTGGACGTGATCACTTGATCCTCGTCATTGGTTGGTCTTTGTGGCGATCGATTGGTGTTGTGGGTGGAGAGGTGGCCCAGCTGAGGGTAGCGCGGCCACCAATTCCACCACATTTGAGGGGCCCAGGATCTGACGCTAGGCGTGGTGGCCCGAATTCCTGTACTGTGTTAAAACCCTCGATTCGGAAAGAGAAGGCCAATACTGAGGCTTATCGACAAAGCCTCAATTATCAAAATTTGAATTAGGTTTGAAATTTCATTGAAATTCGAAAATTGTAATCAAACTAATAATTCCCAAATTTGAATTAAGTTTTTCTGTAAAATGAAATAAATTGAAAATTTTCATAAGCTAGAATAAAAGAAAAAAACAAAAAATAAAAACATTTTAGTCAAATTGAAAATTAAATTTCAAAAAAGGATTTTTAAAGTCAGAAAAAATGAATAAAATTCAGAATCTTCTAATACTCAGTTCAAACTCTTTTCTATATGTAATCAATATGAAGAATTCATATTGGACGTGATCACTTGATCCTCGTCATTGGTTGGTCTTTGTGGCGATCGATTGGTGTTGTGGGTGGAGAGGTGGCCCAGCTGAGGAGTAGCGCGGCCACCAATTCCACCACATTTGAGGGGCCCAGGATCTGACGCTAGGCGTGGTGGCCGAATTCCTGTACTGTGTTAAAACCCTCGATTCGGAAGAGAAGGCCAATACTGAGGCTTATCGACAAAGCCTCAATTATCAAAATTTGAATTAGGTTTGAAATTTCATTTGAAATTCGAAAATTGTAATCAAACTAATAATTCCCAAATTTGAATTAAGTTTTTCTGTAAAATGAAATAAATTGAAAATTTTCATAAATTAGAATAAAAGAAAAAAACAGAAAATCAAACCATTTTAGGCAAATTGAAAATTAAATTTGAAAAAAGGATTTTTAAAGTCAGAAAATGAATAAAATTCAGAATCTTCTAATACTCAGTTCAAACTCTTTTCTATATGTAATCAATATGAAGAATTCATATTGGACGTGATCACTTGATCCTCGTCATTGGTTGGTCTTTGTGGCGATCGATTGGTGTTGTGGGTGGAGAGGTGGCCCAGCTGAGGAGTAGCGCGGCCACCAATTCCACCACATTTGAGGGGCCCAGGATCTGACGCTAGGCGTGGTGGCCCGAATTCCTGTACTGTGTTAAAACCCTCGATTCGGAAAGAGAAGGCCAATACTGAGGCTTATCGACAAAGCCTCAATTATCAAAATTTGAATTAGGTTTGAAATTTCATTGAAATTCGAAAATTGTAATCAAACTAATAATTCCCAAATTTGAATTAAGTTTTTCTGTAAAATGAAATAAATTGAAAATTTTCATAAATTAGAATAAAAGAAAAAAAACAGAAAATCAAACCATTTTAGTCAAATTGAAAATTAAATTTGAAAAAAAAAGGATTTTTAAAGTCAGAAAAAAATGAATAAAATTCAGAATCTTCTAATACTCAGTTCAAACTCTTTTCTATATGTAATCAATATGAAGAATTCATATTGGACGTGATCACTTGATCCTCGTCATTGGTTGGTCTTTGTGGCGATCGATTGGTGTTGTGGGTGGAGAGGTGGCCCAGCTGAGGAGTAGCGCGGCCACCAATTCCACCACATTTGAGGGGCCCAGGATCTGACGCTAGGCGTGGTGGCCCGAATTCCTGTACTGTGTTAAAACCCTCGATTCGGAAAGAGAAGGCCAATACTGAGGCTTATCGACAAAGCCTCAATTATCAAAATTTGAATTAGGTTTGAAATTTCATTGAAATTCGAAAATTGTAATCAAACTAATAATTCCCAAATTTGAATTAAGTTTTTCTGTAAAATGAAATAAATTGAAAATTTTCATAAATTAGAATAAAAGAAAAAAAACAGAAAATCAAACCATTTTAGTCAAATTGAAAATTAAATTTGAAAAAAAAGGATTTTTAAAGTCAGAAAAAAATGAATAAAATTCAGAATCTTCTAATACTCAGTTCAAACTCTTTTCTATATGTAATCAATATGAAGAATTCATATTGGACGTGATCACTTGATCCTCGTCATTGGTTGGTCTTTGTGGCGATCGATTGGTGTTGTGGGTGGAGAGGTGGCCCAGCTGAGGAGTAGCGCGGCCACCAATTCCACCACATTTGAGGGGCCCAGGATCTGACGCTAGGCGTGGTGGCCCGAATTCCTGTACTGTGTTAAAACCCTCGATTCGGAAAGAGAATGCCAATACTGAGGCTTATCGACAAAGCCTCAATTATCAAAATTTGAATTAGGTTTGAAATTTCATTGAAATTCGAAAATTGTAATCAAACTAATAATTCCCAAATTTGAATTAAGTTTTTCTGTAAAATGAAATAAATTGAAAATTTTCATAAATTAGAATAAAAGAAAAAAACAGAAAATCAAACCATTTTAGTCAAATTGAAAATTAAATTTGAAAAAAAAAAGGATTTTTAAAGTCAGAAAAAAATGAATAAAATTCAGAATCTTCTAATACTCAGTTCAAACTCTTTTCTATATGTAATCAATATGAAGAATTCATATTGGACGTGATCACTTGATCCTCGTCATTGGTTGGTCTTTGTGGCGATCGATTGGTGTTGTGGGTGGAGAGGTGGCCCAGCTGAGGAGTAGCGCGGCCACCAATTCCACCACATTTGAGGGGCCCAGGATCTGACGCTAAGCGTGGTGGCCCGAATTCCTGTACTGTGTTAAAACCCTCGATTCGGAAAGAGAAGGCCAATACTGAGGCTTATCGACAAAGCCTCAATTATCAAAATTTGAATTAGGCTTAAAATTTCATTGAAATTCGAAAATTGTAATCAAACTAATAATTCCCAAATTTGAATTAAGTTTTTCTGTAAAATGAAATAAATTGAAAATTTTCATAAATTAGAATAAAAGAAAAAACAGAAAATCAAACCATTTTAGTCAAATTGAAAATTAAATTTGAAAAAAAAAGGATTTTTAAAGTCAGAAAAAAATGAATAAAATTCAGAATCTTCTAATACTCAGTTCAAACTCTTTTCTATATGTAATCAATATGAAGAATTCATATTGGACGTGATCACTTGATCCTCGTCATTGGTTGGTCTTTGTGGCGATCGATTGGTGTTGTGGGTGGAGAGTATACATTGGATCCGACTCACTCATTTTCGGATATCCATCCGAATGAACCGAAATTTTGATGATTCAAAATCTGATTCACCGAAAAAACGTCAAAATCCGAATGATTCAAAATCCGAATCACCGAAAAAGTGTCAAAATCCGATTGATCCAGAATCCGATTCACCGAAAAAACGTCAAAATCCGAATGATCCAAAATCCGATTCACCGAAAAAACGCCAAAATCCGTTTGATTCAAAATCTGAATCACCGAAATGTGCCATGAGTCGGATAATGATTCGGATACCGAATATCCGAAAAATGTCATGATTCGGATCGGATAATGAGTCGGATATTGGTAGATTCGGCATGTCCTGTGACTCAAACAAGCGTATCTCATGTCACGACTGGACATTCCATTCTACAGTAGCCATACAAGTGCGTAGTTACCCTCTATGAAACGTCGTAATTCACATCATTCGAGGCGCGAGCGGCGAGCGAGACGCCTCGGCCTCCGTCTGCCCTACGGTCTCTCACTGTCTTTAACCTCCGCTCCACACCAGCACGCGTAGGAACCAAGTGAATTTCGTCGTTTTCTAGCCTGTACACTGCAGACATCCAATTGGCGCGCATCGTAAAATTTACGCCGCACTTTTTGCGCATCATCAGCGCAGATTTTGCGCATAATTGACATTGATTCTCTTGGTTTGAGTTGTCTGTGCGATTATAGGGCCTTTCAGAGTGGCGCCGCTGCGAAATTTGTGACGTCGCTCTCCAGAGCGAGAGAAAGTGGGCGTGACCATGACTGGTGGTCGAATCATATTTCTGTCTCTGCGTCTCTTACCTCTTCGCCGCCGTTTGCTCGATTGGAGAAAACAGTGAAATAGGGAAAATAATTATTTTTATAGAGAGTTTATGGACAGCTAGTAACAAAGTAACACAAACAAATAGAAAGAAGCTACGGCGGGACGGCAGAGACAAAAATAATCCAAACATTTCCACCGCGCGACGTTGCTGCCGTCGCTGCTAGCTCGCGCGCTCTGGAAGCGCGGTCTCTCCCCTCGCACGGCACAGTTTGTGCTGCGTAGCACCCCTCACCCCACATCACTCACACCGTCACCGCGACAGCGAGTTTCGCTGCGACGCCACTCTGAAAGGCTCTTAGGGGTATGGTATACTTTGCCACTGTCATGACCGACAGGCATGCAATCTAGCACTGCGGGACCTGCATCGTAACAACGGCATCGGTCGTCGTAGGCACGATTATCGCGCGTCTGTCGCAGCGACGTGACGCGGAGGACCGACATACTGCGAATGGGCTGAATCCTGTCGCTGCCACTGTCCCTGTCGCGGCCGAAGCTTGCAACACACTGCGATAGCGACGGCTTAAAAGGGTTGAAGCTCCGCGACCGGCGGTCGCTGTCGCTGTCGCAAAAAGAGCGACGCGACAGTGTCGCAAAAATATACCATACCCCTTATAGCGCATTGAGGGTTCGATTGCCTACCAAAAACCATGGGTATTGATCGAACGCGCAATGCTTTTTTAAGTGGATTAGACAGCAACTCACGGGTGTTTACGAATTCGATGTGAAGGATTGATACTCTTTTAGACTAATGCTTTAACATTACTCTCACTTTGAAGAGATTGTGAAAGGTGATCACATCTGTTTGGTTTGCAAATATTTCGCGACAAAGATGATTATCAATGAGTTCGTTTATCATAGTAAGGTAGAAAAATCTCTTTTTTTGAGGATTTTCACCAGACTATCAATTTTCGATAAACTTTTTGAATTATACCATCTTGTATCCGACCGGATATCCGACTCGGATACTCGGATTCCGACTCACCGAAAAAAGGTCAAAATCCGAGTGATCCAAAATCCGAATCACCGAAAAAACGTAATTTTCGGATTGATCCGAGATCCGACTATCCGTTTCGCCTCCCTATCCGATTGACTCGGATTATCCGATCTTGCTATTTTGAATCTATCCGTTTGAGTCGGATATCCGCGACCTTTGATTTTTGAGTTATCCGAAATCCGAATTTTTTTTGATTCGGATCCAATGCATAGTGGAGAGGTGGCCCAGCTGAGGAGTAGCGCGGCCACCAATTCCACCACATTTGAGGGGCCCAGGATCTGACGCTAGGCGTGGTGGGCCGAATTCCTGTACTGTGTTAAAACCCTCGATTCGGAAAGAGAAGGCCAGTACTGAGGCTTATCGACAAAGCCTCAATTATCAAAATTTGAATTAGGTTTAAAATTTCATTGAAATTCGAAAATTGTAATCAAACTAATAATTCCCAAATTTGAATTAAGTTTTTCTGTAAAATGAAATAAATTGAAAATTTTCATAAATTAGAATAAAAGTAAAAAAACAGAAAATCAAACCATTTTAGTCAAATTGAAAATTAAATTTGAAAAAAAAAGGATTTTTAAAGTCAGAAAAAAATTAAATAAAATTCAGAATCTTCTAATACTCAGTTCAAACTCTTTTCTATATGTAATCAATATGAAGAATTCATATTGGACGTGATCACTTGATCCTCGTCATTGGTTGGTCTTTGTGGCGATCGATTGGTGTTGTGGGTGGAGAGGTGGCCCAGCTGAGGAGTAGCGCGGCCACCAATTCCACCACATTTGAGGGGCCCAGGATCTGACGCTAGGCGTGGTGGCCCGAATTCCTGTACTGTGTTAAAACCCTCGATTCGGAAAGAGAAGGCCAATACTGAGGCTTATCGACAAAGCCTCAATTATCAAAATTTGAATTAGGCTTAAAATTTCATTGAAATTCGAAAATTGTAATCAAACTAATAATTCCCAAATTTGAATTAAATGAACATTTTCCTTAAAATGAAATAAATTAGAAGCTAACTCGAACTATATCTAAATTTTCCGAAAATTGAAATCACAGTAAAAACTGAGATAAATTAGCTTTGTTAAAAAATTGAAACAAATTCGAACTCGAGTTTTCTTGATTTTTTCTCACAAAAAGCATCAACATCATAAATCTCCGCTTTCATAAAATTGAGTAAGACAGAAATGATACACCCACCCTGCGTTTTGATTGTCCTTTGTAAAAGGGAACATATAATATTGCTGATCAGGAAAAGGTTTCATATGTACATGGAAACATGAAAACTCTAATGAATTGGAAAATCAGTGCATCTGGGAGAGGCATTGCTCAGAAGCAATTCCATGGAGAGAATGCGTATTGTTTTGATAGTAACCAACACTTCGGGGAGTATAGAACGAGCAGTTTGGACCGAGCTAAATGCGAGCTCTAGTGAATGAGGCACTCCGTCGTTACTCCTACACTGACCTGCATTCAAATTAATACTTGATGGGGTGGCTTTCTAGGTGTGAAGTAGGCCCCTCAGGAAACCTCTAATTGACCTTATCGGATCTGTAGACACTCCCTGTCTGCAGTTCATGTCAATCGGGCTCTGTGTTGCGTCAGAATGCCTGATTTGAATAAGAAATGTAAATACTTGAAATTCTCAGCAAAGCCTCAACTTTCAAAATATTTATTGAGTCCAAAATTTGAGTAAAACTCAAAAATTCGAGTCGGATAAAAAATTTCAAAAATTGAATTAAGTTAAGAATTTCCGAAGATTGAAATAAATAAAAAAATTAAAACTTGGAGTACCTTAGGATTTTTTTATAACTTCTGAAAATTTGGTATTCCAAAATCAGAAATCAACTTGAGTGAAATTCGGATTTTTCATCATCTGAACTAAATTCATATTATTCAAGAATTGGATTAAATTAGAAATTCTCAGAAACAACAATTCGAAAGTTCAAAACATGAAATAAATTCTGAATTTCTAAAACTTGAAAAAAATTCGGGTGTTCAATATCAGAAAAAAATTTAAATGATTTCAGATTATTTACAATTTGGATTAAATTGAGATTTTTTGAATTGAAATGATTTAGAATTTTCCGTTGTTTCATAAATTAGACAACTCCATGATGAGTTAGGTTTTTCAATAAATTATAAATTTAAAAAAATTGAAATAAATTTGAAATTTTCGGTATTTGGAGAATGCTCTAGATTTCAATATCAGAAATAAACTTGAATCGAATTCAGATTTTTCAGAATTTAAAACGGATTCAGATTCTCCAAAAACTGGAATCAATTAGAATTCGCGAAAGATACTTTC
The DNA here is from genome assembly GCA_029168955.1 of Aplectana chamaeleonis. NCBI lineage: Eukaryota > Metazoa > Nematoda > Chromadorea > Rhabditida > Cosmocercidae > Aplectana > Aplectana chamaeleonis. The sequence goes on from JAPDOI010000573.1 coordinate 7,720, forward strand.
GACTTTCGTGACTTCTCTGAGAAAATTAGGGCGAGTACTCCATTGCTTTGAAGTACTCCGAATGGAGTTTCTATAGAATCGTTTTGAGTTTTGAGTTACAGATGGTTCTATTTGAATTCTTGTAAGATTCCGATATATATCAGGCTTGGCTTTGGTGCGTAAACGGCGCCATACAGTACACTGCTCGTTAATAACTCAGCGCAATTAGCTGAGACTCGCCCGTTTATGGCTCGCCTTAGGTACTTCAGCAAATGAAGGATGACAAATTTATCACTCGAACATTGAAAATTAGATCATTGTGTTCGTCTCGACGTCTTGAGTCGATTGATATAACTTTCTATACACTTTAGTCCGCTAGCAACGAAGTTATGACGAAAAGACGAAAAAGACGCGCTTCCGCGTCTTTTTTACAAGAATTAGGGTGGGTATTGTAGTCAACTAAGAGAATTGCAGTGACACGAAGACATGTGTGTGCTCGGTACGATGTGCGTGATCTGGGACGGTAGTAATCCATGCGAAACTACGAGTTTTATGTCGCGAGCTGACGTTCGAAACTCGCAGAATGAACTGATTGAAACCGGGACCACACACCCATCATTATGCGAGGTGTTGCGTTTCTTTGCAAAACTTCGTCCCTCTAAGGAGTTGAACACTCAGTGCTTTTAACCATAGCGGCGATCACTGGAATTGCACCGAGATCGCACTGTGCCCTTGTGATGTTTTCATTGTAGGTGTCTCCCATTGCGAACACAGCATTGAGTTTCTGGCCACAGCAGAGGCTCAAACTAGTAGTTAACGTCATAGTACCTACTTAAAAGCTTAAAGGCAGTGTTCACGATGATTTTCGTTCCCGAGTTTTCCACTCAAAACAAAGCTTTGGCAACCAAGTGTTACGAAAATTACGAAGAAACGGCGAGAAACGCCTTATATCGTCAAATTTCAGAGATATTATTCTCTGGCATGGACTAGTTGTCCGGTTGTATGAACAATGATCACCGTGGTTGTCACCGGTAAAAAATGGGGCTAATCGAAAATTTAAAATTATATGAGACAAAACAGTACTAGTTAGGGTCTGAAGGAACGAACGGAGCTACAGAGGGTATAGAATCGCAAAGGACGGTTCCACAAAAGATTTCATTGTCACAACAAACACTTCCTGTGATACTTAAGAGGCGGGGTGATACTTGAGGATTTCGTGCTCTTCTGATGCGTTTTTGTCTGTTTCTTCGTCATTTCAGTTCTACTCGGGGGCCAAACAATCGATTTAGCGATTAATCTCAAAATCGAAGATTATCGTGAACACTGCCCTTAAACTGATAGAGGAATGAAGCAGTGAAAATTGTACACTCAAGGCGTTTATAATGGAGTGGTTGGTCAAGCAGAACTCAAAACTCAATTTCTTCGTACTTTCTTGTACAAAACATGTGAAAGAATCTATTTAAGTCGTTCCTCATTCAAGTGAATTCGATCGGCCTACTGGACTACAATAAAAGGACCTCCATAACTACACGTCTATTCATTTTCCTCAACGTTCTTCGACGGATTCTATTTGTTCTATAAAATTGATTGCTGTTAATCCGTGCCGCAATTTTCACCTCTCAAGTCTTGTGTCAAACCTACTGTTGCCTATTTCTTCTCAGCACCTACTAACCTCGCACAAAAGCAGGACTTTCAAATCCCTGACTTTTTTCTATCGTTTGAACGACCGCATGAGCAAAAGTTTTCGTTGGTTCGAAAAAAAGTTTTCTCACCCATCCGGAAAAAAAATCGCGCTTCTCCTGATAACTTGGACATAGCAAAATGATCTTTTTTTGCACACTTCGGGTACTGATACCTTATCAAATCGGACTGAAAAGGTCACAACTCTAATGAAAAGTGCAAATGCCCTACCAACTTTCGCTGCTTTGAGGTTTTGCTAGAAAATCTGTAGACACTGTGAAAAAAATTGTTAAAACGTTTGATTACACTCAGCCCATACCTTGAGTTTCCGTGAAATTTCGAAATGAATTTTCGCTGATCCTCCCGAACAACCAGCAACGTGTTCCAGAATTTTATTTTTTGTGAATTCAGAAATTGAGCATGTGGGTTGAGACATATGAAATCATGAAAAATTCAAATCATATGATCCTCGCACTTGACGAAAAAATCATTTTTTTATCGAATAAAAAAAACTTCTTTTTTTTCGACTATTTCCTCATAACACGAATTCACTGGAAATTGAGGTCCTCCTTGAGAAAATTAGGAAGTTTTAGAATTAAGAAAATTTTGATAAGACAAAGATTTTCGTTTTTTTCTGCACCTACACATTTACACTTGTACTTACTGTCCGAGTTTACTGTCCGATCAAAATCTGCCTGGAAAACTCAGTCGAACGAGCAAAGTAATGCTCGATAATTTCTGCATCACCCTGATACATGGCTCCGATTAGGATCTCCGAGAAGTTGAATATTGAAGAACAAAATTTAAAACATCACATTTCGATCACTTTTTGGAAATCGAAGAATCTAAAAACGAAACTTCCGAACGTAATCGAATATAAAAAAGAACGTAATCGGATATAAAAAAGAAATAAGAAAATCGAAAAATCGCGTAAGTCTGAAATCGATTCGATCGGAAAAAAATCTAAGGAACAACTTCGCTTCATATTGCTCGATATCGTAGAGTTATGACCTCGTCAATTTGATTTGGTAAGGTTTCAGTGCCTGAATTGTACTAAGTAAGAATAATTTTGCTATGCCCGGCCTATCATTAGCAAATACCCGCTTCTTCCAACTGAAAACGTGAAAATCATGGATTTATGACATCATCAGTCCAGTTTGATAAGGTATCAATTCATTTGCGATTCCCAGGTCATCAGGAGTAAGTTATCGCTCCACTGGTGTGAAAACTTATAACTCGAAGAGCTATAACCTTAACAGTTGAGTTTGATATGGTGTCAACGCCTGACTTCTGCCAAAAAAATTAATTTCGCTATTTCCAAGTTAATCAAACCTAATACTCGCTTTTCCGGCTCAAAATGCTCCAAATCTTATGGATATGTTCATATCACTTCGATTTGATAATTTATCAAAGCTAGATTAGTGTTAAAATAGTCTATAATCACATTTTTCACGCTAACAAGTCCACATCCCGGCTTTTCCGCGTTCAAAACGCGCGATCTACCGATTTTTGCCGAGGTGTATCCTTGGAGGTCGGCTGTCAATAATCTTGTGACTGCCACTGTCTGCGCGCTTGCTGACAGCCTGTGCGAAACAGCAGCACCCACCTCGCATGATAGACGAAAATGTCCTCCGCACCACTTCTTCTCCCCGAAACTGGGAGTCTCTCGCGTCTCCACCACCGCTGCACTGTTTCGCCTCTCGCTGCCCACCTCGCCTAGCGACAGAGCCTGCTTCCAGTTTCAGCGATCTCGCGATGGTGTCCGAAACCATGAGGTTTACCCGCAATGAGCTCCATAGAAGCGAGCACAGGATAGGAAGCGGTTGACCATTTTGCACCAGATTTGGAAGATTTATTTATTTATTTATTGTACGCCGTTGCCGACGTGCTCAAAAATCACAAAGCAGTAAGTTAGAAACATGCAAACGAATACAAAAACACAAATAAAAACGCAAGTAAAAACTTGGCGCAACGCTTCAACAGCCGACCACAAGACCACTGATACGATTAGAGAATAATCGAAAAGGCGGCATAAGCTAGAGTAAGAAGCTTTTAAAGGTTGTGGGGGGCAGCAAGGAAAAAAAAACCAAAGTGGTGCTAGAAGCTTGAAACCGATCCATATTTCCTATTCCGGGAAATAAATTCATAGCAATTCGTGTCCAATTAAAGTAACGGTGTTGAAAGCGGCCCTACCTACGCGGCTTCCTAGGATGCATATGGTTCTCCGACCACTGTTAGGTATCTGGGCGATGTATCACAAAGTAGTTCCAAATGTCAGTGTTGATAGGTGTAGACGACCGTTTAAAGGCACAGTACACCCTCAGATATGAATTTTGTGATTTTCATTTGTTTGTGTAGTAGACCCCTTCCGTATAACACTTGCCAAGTGCGGGATCTCAATTCCTCCAAATAAGCGACCACCACTGGCCCGACCCCCTTCACTCACCACCACAGGCCCGGCCCCCTTCCTGATTTTCGACCTCGATATCGGCTGAATGGATGGATAGATTCCATCCGAGTCTACGTTCTTGAGTCCATCACCGATCCTTCTCATAATCCTGGCTCTCTCTCGTCCAACGATTGCGAATGCAAGAAAATACAGGCCTAGGACAACTCGTCCACCAAATTTTCGCCCTCAAATAACAGGCTTTTTTGAGGGGCCATAACCCCTTTCGTAAGGAGTCCTGAACGATTTCAAAGATACCACTGTGATTAGCGTGTGACCGTCTCCAATACCAGCATGAAAACTGAAAAACAATTTTCTGGGTGTACTGTGCCTTTAAAGCGATTCCGTTCTTAGTTGCAGGCCTGTAGCACCACACTTGAGATGGGCAGAAACTTGAAAGATGAAGGAAAAATAAATATATGGCTCCGAACCCAGGTAGTGACAACCTTATGAGACATGGGATGGGAGCTCGGTCAATGATCGGCATAGCTAAATACGTTGCGGGGACATAAATAAATAGCTAACAAAACAACGTCTGCCTTGCTGGGAACCACCACAACCAGCACTTGTGAACAACTTGGAGTGGGAGAAGCACTGTCTAGCCATTTAGCAATTGCCATGAGTCCATGCTTCTTCACAGGGACGAGGAAATCCCACACCATGGTTGTGCAGTAATTATTCCACGCCACTGTGATACTGGGAGAGTTCAACTAGGCCTAGAATAGAACGGATCGAGCATTATATTGTACAAGTTCCTGTTCATCACCGAGAATAACCAATAAATCTGTAACTTCAAAATCATCAATTCGTCAGTTGTAAAATCGAAAGCAATTTGATTTTCTTGAGACGATTCCTGAAGATGTTAACAGTAGGTGCGTCCGTTATGTCAGATGGGAGCATTTGCAACCACTTGGCACCACGGAAGAAAAGAGAATTGATGATTTTCGAGTGATACTTTTTTGTAACCTTAGGACATTGTAGGGCAATCGTGCAAGTTCTCCCTCCACAAGGCTTGAAAGTCCAGTATTTTCCGGCCCTTAGCTTCAGCTTGCCTCTGAATAACTTGAAGCAAAATATGAGGTCACTGTAAACACGTCGATAGAAAAGACTTTGTAGGTTGAGGTGTCTCATACGTTCCTCATAGTTGGGTAAAGAAAGTGGGTAATGGGATCAGGTATACATCTGTAGAACACAATTTTTGTGAAAACTTGTTGAACCTTCTCTAGCTTATTTCTTAATTTTTTAGAAGATGGACTCCAAACCTGTGAGCTATACTCCAAAATCGGAAGAACATAAGCCTTATAGAGTTTTAACAGTATTGAGGAATCATTACACTGGATGTTTCTACCGATTTTAAAGAGAGCAGCAAATGCCTTTTTAACAATGATGTCAGTATGAGGAGCGAAATCCAACTCAGAGGTAATGTGGACCCCCAAATCACGTATATTCAGCGTACTTTCCAAAACAAGGTACCTATATTTGTAGTCCATGATTTGACCGCCGCCTAAATGCAGAACTGATGTCTTTGCGAGGTTTACAGGTATCTGCCAGGTTGCAGCCCACTCCATCATTTTAGAGATGGAACGGAATAACGCTTGGTAGACATCACTACGGCTTTCTTCATCGTAAATTCCGTATATTTTAATGTCATCTGCATACATTTGTATTTTAATCTTCTGATGTGTAGCCAACAAAGCCGGCAACTCGTTGGTGTAGGCAAGAAATAGCAGTGGTGATAACGCGCCTCCCTGCGGTACTCCGCTAGAGAAAAAATAACGTTTTGAGAATGCATTTCCTACCTTCACACACATATATCTATCCTTCAAGTAGGAACGAATCCAGTTTACTAAATTTCCTTGTACACCCATTCCGTATAGCTTGGACAGTAATTTTTGATGATTCACTTTATCAAAAGCTTTTGATAGATCATAATAGATGACATCGACAAAGTTTCCATTACTCAGTGCGGAGATCCAATCATAAACACAGTCTGACAATTGCTACGTAGTAGAAGCGCCAGCCGTAAAACCGTGCTGCTGACTAGGAATGGATTCGCTCCTAGTTAATGCTGAAGACAAGTGATCACGGATCAATTTTTCCATAACTTTTCCTGCTGTTGCGGTGATACTAATAGGCCGAAAAGACGAAACTAGGTAGGAGTCGGGAGTTTTGGGAATCGCAGTTACTATGGACTCCACCCAAATTTTTGGAACTTCAGAGAACATGAATGAAACGTTTATAATCCTTGTTAAAGGCTTGTAAAAAGAAAGCGCGCATTTTTTGAACACAATTTGAGGAAAGCCATCAAAAGTTGAGAAAGTGGAATCTTTCAAAGACTTCAAAATTTTGAGTACAGAATGCTGACATATTGCAAAGTCGGGTTCAGAGCTCGTTGATGGGGTAAAAAACGGAATATCAGTCGATGAAGGATCACTAGACGACAGTGTAGAAGTGGAAGTGAAGACAGAAGAAAAAAATTGAGCCAGAGCTTCAGCTTTTCCGGCATCGCTCACATATGAGTGTCCAAGGCCGTTCCGAAGTACCGGCAATTTAGTGTGGGGTTTCATTTTCTGTTTTACTAAGGCGAAAACGGACCTGCGTGAAGTACGGACAACTTGTTTTTCTCTATTTGCGAGGAATTTTTTCAAATGACGATCCAGTTCAGAACATATTCTCTTATAATGAAAATGTGATTGGGCATTTTTGAGCGAAGCGAAAATTCGTGTTTTTTGATTCATCAGATTAGTGATATGCTAGGGATACTTTGGCGAAGGTGGCTTACTGGAAGTAAACGGCACGAACATAGAAAATCCGGTGTAAAGAACACGGCAAAATCTTCTATATAAATCGTCTATGTTTTCATACATTTGAAAAACGTTCCACCAATCAACGGTACTCAGAAACACAGATAAGACTTTGTAGTCCGCTTTGAAAAAATTAGGTAGGGGAATTTTGTAGTCTTCCTGAGAAGCACTAGCGAGAATTTCGAACGCAATTACATTGTGATCTGAGGTTGCGAATGGCGGATCAACACTGACGTTTTGAAGAATTGGTGTTGTTGTCAGAACTAGATCTAAAATTGCTTCACGACGAGTGGGAGAAGAAACATACTGAGTTAATCCGCAACAATGGAAACAATCTAAAAACTTCGAAGCTAGTGAATTTTTCGGTTTGCCACTCATCCAATCCACCTCTATGTTAAAGTCGTCAAGCAGTATCAAGTGTTTTCTTGAAGCACTGATATCATATAAACAGTCAATTAAAGCATCGTCATCTTCTGATTCAGAGTTCGGGGGCCTATAAACTAAAATGATGCGAAACGTTGTGGAGGTCTCGCTGTCAAAAACTTCTAAGCATAGAAGATCAGACATGAGGCAAGAACGAATCGGAATAGCAGATAGGCTAACGGATGTTTTGTAAAGGCAGCATACTCCACCCCCTCGACCACGTTTACGGTCGAAACGATGTATTGTGTAGGGAAAGTTTGCCAAAATCTCGCCATTCGCAATCTTAGAAGATAGCCAAGTCTCGGTAATAAATAAAATAGCAGGTTCAAACGTATTCAAAAAGAGGTGCAGGTGGGGGATTTTGTTAACAACGCTTTGCGAGTTGAAAAGAAAACATTTCAGTCCTTGAGGGGTACCGTGCCGAGTTACACGTTTCCCGAGGACCGCGGTGTTGGGAGGTCCTCGGAACGTCGCAACTCGCCCCTGTAACCACCCAGACCCTGCTACCGGCCTGTGAGTTCCGATCCCTGCATTCTTGCCTCATATAAAACTCCTTCTTACGCTCTGCAGCGCTCATACTTTTGCGCACAAAAATGTTATGAAAACTTAAGGAGCGCAGGCGATGACAATTGGCGAGAGCAGTAACCCAGTGAGATCTCGAAGGCAGAACCAACTTCACCAAACGTGGGCGCATGGAATTTGGTGCGCCCATTCGATAGATTTCCACTGGCCTGCACTGACTCCCAGCTGATCGATTATTTGACATACCTTACCTTCAAGGTCCTTTTGTCTTACCGAAGGAAGTTGGTGCTCAGCAGGTTCAGGGAGACCAGATATGACCAAACTACGAGCCCTCTTTTCCAATTTAACGCCGTCTGCTATTTCCTGAGGTAGTTTGGACATGAGGCCATTAATATACAAGGCCATAATGGGGTCCGTGTTTCGCTCAACCATTTTGTTCATGATTTCGCTCAACGACCTTTTGGAAATATCCGCGAGAGTAGGAATCGCTTCAGTTGAGATTTCAACTCAAGCCTTGGATTTGCTGCTCTGGCGAGTGCGTGGTTGAGACATAATGTTGAAAACGGTGACTGATCAGAAAATCAATGTGGTGGTGTGTCTATCGAGCGAAATCGGGACCAAGTGGAGACAAGTTATTGAATTGTTTTTGAATCAAATGGATGAATAGTACCAAAAAAAAGGTAGAAGATTCGCACAAGGAAACTAAACGGATCGAAAGCAAAGCAAAAGAAATACTAGAAGACAGGAAAAGAAACTTAGCTGATAGGCAGGAGAGAAACAGCAACCGTCCGCGGGGACACCAGACAGAGAATCCTCTTTGAAGATGACCCCCTTTGAAGTCGGGGAACACTATGGATACGGTTTAGAACCTGTTTATTGCTATATAGCCTCAAAATAGCCTCTTCTTGTGAGGTCGAAACTCGCAGAATACCTGCATGTTTTGGCCATTTCGAAACTCGTAGTTTTGAATGGATTACTACCACCCCTGGGGTGGTAGTAAATGGTGTGTTAACCGCGAATAAACCGCCACCTCCAAGCCGCCAACATACCGCGACATAAATGCAGTAGAGCCGCCAAATTAACGCGAACAAACCGCCACCTCCTGGCCGGCTACGAACCGCGAAATAGGTGCCACGGTTTGTTGCCGGTTTAACGAAAGCTGCCCTCTGCTTACACATACATTATGCGTGACCTTCGTCCATAATAGTATTTAAGTATTTTCTACACTTGGACACGAACGACGTTTACGGTGGAAAAACGAGGGATCGGAAAGATTATACAAGTAATGCTATTTATTTTATTCATTAGGAAGAGCTTCCAAAGGGAACTTCGTAATATTTTGCTTGTTCGAAACACGATCAGAACGCAATTTTTTAAATTTTCTTGGAAACCCTAATTCTCGTAATTTTTTGTGAGCTCCGTGGGTTTTCAGGACCACTCTCGAAAAGACATGTTAGGTTAATCATTAGCCTCAATCAATCAATTGCGTGTGATCTGACAAAAGTTTGCATTTGTAGTAACTTTGTTAACTTTTTTAAAAATATTTTCAAACAAAAGTATTTTTGAAAACCAAAAAAATTATCGGAAGGAAATTTCGAGCGAACGAAAATTTGAGAATTTCTGGATGAATTATTTACAAGGTGTTCTTGAAAAGGTAACGCTAGGTGCGAAAAAGACATTCCGAAACTCGTCGAGTAATGCATAAATTCAAAGAATGTCCTGCATTCAACTGAAATGGATAGTTAAAAACTTATAAGAATGATGATAAACTAGATAGTCTATTTTCGCTCTTGAAAAAGAATTCAAGTGTTTTTTTTTTGGAAGCGTGCAACTGAAGTCTGGCGTCCGAGATTGGGGTAGTGGTGTGGTTTCGGTCATTGATGCAGTTGAATTTGTGAAGTGCTTGCCGTCTTCTCAAAATGAAACTAATCCGCTGAAAATATATAGAAACACTGTTACACGCTCATATGCGCATCGTTTAAGGAAAAGATTTTGTACACATGTTTCAACGTAAGAATTTGAAACACTTCGAGTGGCTCTACCAATGCACCAAAGCAACTGCGTCGGGACCCTCAAAAAAAAAAGAGGCCACGATGGCACTGATCTAGCAATGAAAGAGGAGTATTAGAATCTTGCAGAAAAAGGATAACAAATACAGTTGGTTCAGAAACAAGTTCGCATTTCTTTCCCACAAAACTCGCCCGGTACGCCCCGACTAACGCTGATTAATCATTACTAAAGCATCAAATCACTCGAAAATCAGTGGCTTGGAAAATTTTCACTTTTTTGCACTAAAAAAGTTGTGGAAACCCCTTCGAAACGCGAGCAAACAAATAATTTACTACATACTCCTCATAGCCTGTGCTCTGCAATGAATTATGAAAATGAAACTAACCTGATAATAGCAAAGCGAATGAATTCCGGAAGAAAATCAACGCGCTCGCGAAAAAATTAACAGCTGATTGGGAGGGATTGATTAGTGCCACCAAAGAAGACGGCCAACGTGTTTCAGCAATGATCCCTGCTTTGTCTTTGATCCCTCATCGCCCCTTTTCCCTGGCGGTAGCCGTTAAAAGACTCTCCCTTGGAACACCTTTCAGTTTTAAAGATAGGGTGACGTCCTGAATCAAAATCGCTAACAGTGCTATCAAACTTCCTTAACCCTCTGCATTAATTAAACTCGTACTTGCCCTCAGTATAGATGGTCAAAACTGTTTCTACTGTATCTTGCTAACCGCATCCAAAAACTCCTCGGGAGGAGTTTTTCGTTAACCGCCAGTTCCTCTCGCATTTCAGCACTATTTCCGTGCTGTCTGCGAGAGCGTGTTAAACGAGAACTTACCGCGAGGATGCCACATGTCGGAATTTTAGAGAAAAAACAGACCTGAAAACGTTTTGAAAAGGCTATTTTTCGTCTCAGGCCAGGGTAGTACCAGAAATTTACCAGAGTTTTCCGATCAATCACTGGTAATTCAACAATTACTGCCCGATTACGGGAACTTTGCTAGAAAATTCACCTCGATCTCTGGTGTTGACAAATTCTGCCAGATTACCAGAGAGTTACCACAATATTCTTCTGTAATTTGCCGTACTCCTCCCGTAATCTGTCAGAAAAATGGCGAATTCTGACAAACCAGAAAATTCAGCCTTAACATTCGCATTGAAGGTTTCGGGGTCCGTAGAAATAGCAGTTCAATAGCGAGACTGTTTCGGGATTCATAAAAAAAGAGCAAGGCGCAAATTTAATCTTAGGAAATTCCGAAGCAAAGGGGTTGAGAATTCTTCTGTGATTAATGCACCTCGTGGTCAGACAGACTCACGCACACGCTAATACGCTTCCTCCTCTTCCACACTTAAGCACTATTAATACTCCTCAACAGCACCTCGTGATGCGCGGGCGTGGCGTAGGAGTATGAATGACCAGATGCCACGCCCGTGCGGACGCTCTTGACGTCTGCTCAGCCATGGCGGCGACGACCGCAACGAGTTTTTCATTATTTTGATTATTAATCCATCGTCAATTTAATTCTTTTTCTTAATAATTAATTCTAATACTATCCTCTGCTGCCATGATGGTGAACGCGTGTACAGATTTTGCTTGTTCGGTAAAGTTAAGACCCACTTCAAACAGCTTCGCAAAACTTCCGTCGAAAACTGCTTTTGGAGCGCGCCCCACGAGGCGAGGAGCACGCTCTCTCTTTGTGCTGCTCGCTGCCCTGGTAAAGTTGGAATTTTTTCAGTCCTCACTTCAGACCTCAAGGGTTTGTGAAGTGTGGTAAAATTCAATCCAGGTTGAAATTCCATCCATTTTTTTCTATTTTGAGTCCAGTAGCGTTTCTCACTCATAATACGCATGGCAGTGCCAAAAAATTTCAATTACATGAAAAAATCGTAGAATGCTGTGCATCAGTACGGAGAGTCGTCAACTGCACACATATTTCGCAACTCATCTCGATCACAGCCCGATAATGCCAAAAATATCATATCCAAGATGATTTCCCAGTGCACCATCAGGTTGTGATCTGTTAGGCATGACCACCAAAATCATTCTTGGTCGAAGCGAAATCAATACTTCCACCCAGCTGACCAAGCGACAACGATTTCCCCATGAAACTATCTATTCCTGACAAAAAATGCTATTCTCATTGCAATCCTCAATTTCTCATGTGATTAGGCTTTTTAATTTTTGATATTTTCTTTGTTTAGTTTAAAGAATGATTCTTTCAATTAAGATTACAACAAAGTATCCGAAGGGTTGAGTGCATGCCGAACCTTGCCTGATTTAGGATTTGAAGTAGTTTTTTTAATTGCTTTCAACGAGTCCTATACATAAGTGTTACGAAATAATAAGTTCAACTCCACAAAGTTATCGCATTACTACTTCTTACATTTCTATGATTCCCCTTCAAACATCCCTCATTAAAAACTGATTAGACGATTATTATAGCAGAAACTGGCCATATTCGAGTTGTGGTCGATGGGATTTCCAGAAGGAAATACACGTTTTTGATGAAAGTCGAAAAGACTTATCAAGCATGCATTACCCTCGACTCACTGACAAGGAAGCTACTATTAGCCAAACTGGCCATTCCGATCAAAATGTTTTTTTTTCTAGAATCATTTTTTCGGCTTAGAGTTCGAATATTCCCTTCACAGCTGCCTAGAGTCACACAAAAGTTATATACGTTTTTTCTCTGGTTCTCGTACATATTGTCCCTCCAAAAAGGGCGTTAATTCTACGAAAATCCTGAAACGGACCCTATAATCGTGTTCAGCACCCGAAACAACCCTCTTAGGCTAAGTTTGGGTGAAAGCCCATTTTCCGAGCCTTCTGTAGACTTATAGCGTTTTGGACTTGCACGGATTTTCGATTCAGCGTTCAAGTATATCAATTACGGGGTACAGGAAGCGTTGAAGAAAAATATTCCAGATTTGACTCAAAATTTTCCTGGGGTACCGATCAGGGGCGTGCGGAATTTTCTGTTTTCTGCCCATTTTTGGAGATTTTTTTCTGTTTTCTGTCGAACTGAATTTTCTGTTTCCCAAAAAATATTTTCCGCACATCCCTAGTAGCGATCACGAATCTGAGATTTACTTGTCGTTTTTCCAAAGTTTTCGATGAAATTTGTTCAAAGCTTGACGGCAAAATCGACTTTTGACGATTTCCGAAATGTGACACACAGATGTGGCTCAAGTCCATTTTCTGGGGGTTATTTGGAGTGCTCAACACGAATCTGATGACAGTTTATCATCTGCATCTGCGGAAACGAGTTCTATTATCGCTGGTATCGCTATGGCATCTGTGCGAAACTGTGTAGTATTCCGTGTCAATCTAGTTGTTTCAAGAGGATAAGAGCTTGAAGGCATCTACGCTCAGAAAAACATAAATTATTTTCCTACGTTTTTGTATAGCTTGGCTCCTCTAGTGAATGGAAATGCCGGAATGACCCTCGAAAATCCTTTTTCTCTAAGGGAAACCCTTCCTGAGAAAAAACGTAAAAGTGAATTTGAACTTTGCACCAAAATCCTTTTTGAAGTTTTTCGACACCTGGTCACCGTAATTTTTAAAGTTTTCCTGCTTGTGAAGTTTGTGCTACAGTTTTTTTGTAGTTTGACGGTCGTATCAACATTTCGTGAAAAAAAAGGCTAGATGATCGACCCAGAAGTGCTGGACGATCGACCTCACAGCTGTTTTCAGGTGGCCTTAGCTTTTACAAGACGCATTTTCAGAGCTTATAGTTTAGTGGGTGCTGCTAGCTAGCTCAAACTATTTGGTTGTACACAAAAAGTTGAAAGTGATATCCAGCGCGCAAGCAGCCTTCGAGACAGTCGTTTTTTGTACCTTCCCAAACGTGCAGTGATCTTTCTAAAAAACTTCAACGGACCTCATAATCATGTTCAGCGCCCAGAATAAACCCCACGGACATAACTTCCTCACCATTTTTCGTCGCACTTCTGTTCCTACTCTTCTCAGGGAATCTAAAGCTTACGTTTTAGTCAAAAAAACGGACAACTTTTACATATTGATAACTGCCTTCAACATTTAATTTCATTTAGCCTTCAATTTAACATTCATCTTTTTCATTCTTCCATCCCACCAATTTCACAATGGCGTGCACTTGTATCTCACTCAAAACCGAAAGAGTAGAACATGATTTCGTTCAGGATCCGAAAGAACCTGTGAGGTGTGTGGCCTTCTTTGTGTTTGTATTCTTAAAAATTGCTTCTATTAAGAAATGCGAGAGGGCGTCTTTGATCTACACAATACTACATATACAAAAAAATGTCAAGAAAGTTGGTAGTGCGGCGAGGTATTCGAATAATTCGTATTCGAATGATTCGAAGAATTCTATTATTCGGAAGTTAGTTTTTCGAATATTTTGTTAATTTGACTATTTGGAAAACTAAATTTTTCGAATAATTCGTTCATTCGACTATTCGGAGAAGTCAATTTTTCGAATAATTTGTTTATTCGACTTTTCGGAGAAGTCAATTTTCCGAACAATTCGTTTATTCGAATATTCGAAAGAGTCAATTTTTTGAAATATTCGTTTTTTCAAAAATTTTTATTCGTTTGATATACTCTACTTCCCTCCAGGGGGGCAATTCTGAGCAGAAAACAGGACCTTTGTCGAGTTCATTTTGGCGAATCTTTCCTTGCCGCGAAGCGTAGGAAAACAACAATGCCTTGCCTCAGGGTGATACTACGCAGCCAAAGAGGGTATATTCATACTCTACGTCTGAAAATCGTTATTCAAAAGTACATTTCATCCAAAATGGCCACTGCAACCAGAGATTGTTCTCTTGTAAGAGGAGGAAATGAAGTATGTGCAAGCTGATAATTATATGAACAGAAACAGCTTCACTTTAATGGCATTACTAAAATTGAGAATAAGGCAGCTTGTGATCTAAAAGCAGTAACATGTGTGTTCCACTCTCGCGATAAAATAGCGGGATGCGAGCAGTACTGATCGAAGAAAGTACGTTATACTAGATTACCGAAGAATTTCGGTGGAGAAAAAAAAGCGGGATTTCTCAGGCTGAAATACTGCAAAATTCCAACAATTTTGAGTACATATCTAAAAGTTTTGGAAATCTTGGGCCCCATTTTCGGCCTATTGGGGCCCTTTCATCGGAAGAATTTCTGACAAAATAGAAACTTTTTGGCGTCTACTAAATATTTTGCAGCCTATGTCAGTAGTGGAGAATTCTGCCAGATAACTAGAAAAGTCTGCCAGATCACGAGAGAAATCTGACAGAATACGGGAAAATTCTGTCAGAGGAGGGCAACATCGTCTGGCAATCTGGCAGATACTTCTCGTAATCTGACAGAAATTCTCGTAATCTGGCAGAATTTTCTCGTATTCTCCAGTCCGTATACGGGAGTATTCTGCCAGATTACTAGAAAAATCTGTCAGATCACGAAAGAATTCTGCCAGAATACGGGAGAAATCTGTCAGAGGAGGGCAACATCGTCTCGTAATCTGACAGATTTTTCTCGTATTCTTTCAGAATTTTCCCGTAATGGTCTGGCCTGAGGTAACAAAGGTTACAATTGTCGCTTTTTCGAGGCGTTTTCATTGAAAGTGTATAAGAGGCCTACCACTGGGGGATGTTAGGGTGAAACTAGAGCGAGTTCTCTCTTAACTATCAAGAGTTATCATTACAATCTGGTGTGGTTAAACTCGCGTTTAACGCGAATTTAACTCCTGTTAACTCGTGTTTAACACACCCAATTACTACCACCCCTGGTTTTTCAATGTAACACTCAATTTTAGTTGTTTAGTAAACAAGTGCACAGCCAAATCAACGATGAATCATTTCATTGAGTTTTCAGCGCTTCTTCCGAGTTTATTCCCATGCCAAATCACTAGCATAAGACATTTCACTTCTTTTAACGCGTTTCTCACAAATACTACATTGCCAAATCATGACCTTCTCTAGCGAAGCAAAACAGTCAGATAATTTCAGTTTAGAAGGAAAATGGTTCCAAAAGACAGCAGGATTCGCAATAGCGGAAATCGAAAATCGGAAACCTTTTCAAATTCGGAAATCAGAATTTGAGAATCGGAACTCCAAAAACCATCGGATTGGGAAGTTCATTCAGTAGCTGGGGAGATCCTCCCGCTCGTCGTTGATTTAATTAACCCTTCATTCAGCTCGTGTATTATTCCGAAAAACTGGAAGACAGCCAACGTCATCCCGTTGCCCAAGCCAGGTAAACCTCAGTCGTCAGTAAAGGGATATCGGCCTATTAGCTTGATGTCGCCTTTCGCTAAGGTAGCAGAAAAGCTCATTGTGAAGAATTAAGCAAAGCACAACGAGAAACAATTGTTTCAACACGGATTTAGAAGGCTGCATTCCACACCGACAGTATTGCTAGAAATCACTAGCTATGCAATCTATGGGTTCCACGCTCAGAAGCCATTCAGAACTGTAGCTGTCGTTTAGGATCTCACCAAGGCCTTAGATACAGTTAACCTAGAACTCCTGTCGAAAAACGCACTGGAGTCGTTAATACCACCGTGGAAGAAGCACTGGATATCGGCCTTTATCGAAGGTCGGCGGGCAAGAGTCATGTTCCAGAACCATGTCTCCAACAGCATTCCTATAGCAGCTGGAGTTCCCCAGAAAGGGTGTTTTATCACCAGCTCTCTACAGTTTGTATCTTAAACATAGGTCTGAACCACCATAGGATATCAAGATTGTAGCGTACGCCGATGACATAACAATCATGTGTCGAGACCGGGATATACAGGTAGCCGCCACAGGGACCAACGAGTACCTGAGGACGCTGAAGGGGTTTTTCGACGACAAGATGCTAAATATCTCCGCATCCAAGTCATCAGTATCTGTCCTCACAACGGACCCATCCGAGCACAGAGCTCATCCGGATGTAGAGTGGGATGGAGACCGTCTGCCTGCTGCTCGATTTCCAAATCTTCTCGGTCTTGTGCTCGATCCATCGCTCCAGTTCCATAGGAACACCGAGCAGAAGCATGCTGTCGTTAAAGCTAAACTCAATGCTCTCAGGGCCCTAGGCGGTACCTCATGGGGTAGCAGCAAGGAAACGATACTCACGACGTATAAGGCGACCCTTCCGCCTGCCATGGAATACGCCGCACCGGTTTGGCAACATCTAGTTTCAGAATCCTCTTGAACTAAGATGCAACGCGCACAGAATGCAGCTCTTCGCAATGCCACAGGATGTGCAAAGAGTTCCCCAATCGAGCATGTGCATGCCGAAACCCGTCTTTTACCAGTGAAAGAGCACTGTAAGCTTCAAGCCCAATAATTCCGTATCAATACTGAGAGAGAGAGAGAGAGAGAGAGAAGAAAACCATTTGTCGAGGCTCCAAGCAAAGTCAACTAGCGAAGATGGCACGACTCACAGCAAGAACCATTCCGTCTTTGGCGCGAGGAGCACACCAAGTTCATACGGTGTCATCTTGAGAAGGCGGCGGTTAATCCTATACTAGGAGAAGTACCGCTCCCCATTCTGGACATCCGAGACTCAACTCAGAAGAATTGCTAGATGCACACTCGCAGCGCTGCGGTGCGGTCACTCGACAATGCTCATGTCCTACGTCAGCAAGATTGACAGCAGCAAATCTGATGTTTGTCCGGATTGCGGTTCCATCGGCCATAACACTGCACATTTATTTAATTGTCCGGAGAGGCCCACCACGCTGACCACAATGGATCTATGGACGACTCCACTACTGGTTGCCCAGTTTTTCCACCTACGACAAGACCATCGATGTGACTGCAAAGAAGAAGAGGATAGGTGGGGCCCAGAATCATCGTATAAACGCCATACAATGGGGCGGAGCAACGAAAATACAGCGTAAGGCGGCGTTCAGAGTTTTTGCGGGGCGACGTGATGGTACATGTCAGCGCTACGCGAAATTGGCATCGCTCAAGAATTCAGGTGTGAGCGCTGCGCGAACGCTGGGCGATTACGCGCGAATGCGTACGTACGCAATTTCGCGTCAACAAGAAACAGAACATTTTTACGAAAATTAGCAACTGTTCACTCGTGTTTGTTCGAGTGCAAGTGGTTCTAAATATGCTCATTTTGCTGATTTCATTATAAGATTTAGATTTGCTAATAAAAAAACCCCTGAAGAAAACCAACAGAGCTTGCCTTCGCGCGACAACCATCACATCGCATTGCAATGCAACACTTAGCGATCATCGGATTTGATCGTCAAATCCGATGTCACCTCACTGTGAACACCCAGCGACGACGCGACGCTACGTCGATTGATCGATACGTAGGCTTATCTAATAATAACGTCGCGTGGCGCCGCGATTGAACTCTGAACGCCGCCGAACAAAGTGGTCGCTTAAGTGATCGCTTGAAGTAGGCAGAGATTTGGGAACACAGCGTCACTAACCAACAGAAGCGGGCGGGACTTCGAAAACGCCGCATGGATCGTTTATCGATCTTCCAAACATATAATCAATGCAGTATCACCCTCGCTCACAAATACCGCAAAGCAGCGTGGGTGTTCATGCTGCAAGTCATAATACCCCGCATACTTTGCGAATGTTTGAAAAAACGAAACGAACCCAACCTGAACTTGCTTCGCATTATTTCTTAAGTTGGTCAGCTGATCATTGAGACAAGCATTGGACTTCTTCAGACTATCTCGTTCCAAAAGGACGACCTAAACAAGATGCCACGTCAGGAAGCAGGGCCAGTATCAATCCCCCAATGTGGTGACTTTAAAGGCACAGTACACCCTCAGACATAAATTTGGTGATTTTTATTTGATTGTGTAGCAGATCCCTCCTGTATAACACATGCCAAGTGCTCAATGCCTCCAAATAAGCGAGATATGAGCGACCACCACAGGCCAGACTGCCTACCAGATTTACGAACTCGATAGTGGCCAAATGGATGGGTGAATTCTCGAAATTCCGTCGTTCTTCAGTCCACAGCCGGTCTATCTACTCATCCTGCATTGCTTTCGTGCAGCGATTGCGAATGAAGAGAAATACAGGCCTGAGACAACTCGTCCACCAAATTTTCGCCCTCAAGATGCAGGCATTTTCAAGGAGCCATATCTCCGTTCGTAGGGGGTCTTGGACGATTTCAGAGATACCATTGTGATCAGAGAGTGGCTCTCTTCAAGATAAGCTTTAAATCTGAGGAGTATTTTTTGGGCGTCCTGTGCCTTTAAGGAGGCAGCCAACCTGGGGTCGGTGACGCCTAGGTGCCTCCTATGGTTGCCACCTTACAATTAGAACGAAATTGTTAGAACGAGAATTATTCTCGAAGAGCAGCGTTGAATGCAAAACCCTCACTTGTCGACGTATTTCAACCAGCACCGCACCAACCTAGGCGACGGGTGCCCAACACAGCGCCTTAGACCACTAGGCCACATGTTCATGGGTTCGGGACTCTTTCTGTTTCCCTACATACATACACTCCCTCCACAGTTCTTCGTATTCGTTGTAACTTTGATCGAACTAGCAGTAGTAAAGATGGGTTTCGGGAGCACGTGTCTATCTTTCAGATTTAATACGTTTTCAACCTTGGATGATGGGATTTCTGAATTTTCCGCGAAAATCATCAAAACGAGAGAATGTTAGATTTAAAAAAACAATTTTGAAAATTTTATGTTGGATGACCACTTACCCCTGAACCATGATACTTGACTTACTGACTTAATCGGTTGGCTTTCGCCTGACGCGGTCATTCCGCATCTTCACCGAGGTGTGCCGTCCTAGTAGTCAGCCGTGTCCATTTTTCACGGTCTTCAGCCACAATTTGAACACATTCCATCCAGCTGTCACTATTCCATTTCCTGCGAAACGAAACATCGCGCCTGAACTGTCTTTCGATGCCGAGTGACTTTAAATCCTCTTTAACCACATCCGTCCAGAACTTTCGCCTACGCCCAGGTGGCCGTTTCCAGACAGGATTTGGAAGCATTTTTAAAGCGTGTTGTACGAGACGATCCGGCGTTCTTCTTAGTATATGCCCGAGCAGTCGAAGTCGACTTTCCATTGCTGCTTGAGATGGCGTTAGGAGATGCTGGCACCTCCCTCGTGTCAAGCGTTGATGTACTGCGTCGATTTCCTTGTAAAGGTCTTCGTTATGACATACACGCGGCCAGAAATATCCAAGCAAACGCCTAAAAAGCTTCCTCTCCGTGCAATCCAACCTTTCCATCTGCGTTTTCGGTGCTGCCCACGTCTCCGATCCGTACATCATGATAGGGCGAATAGCGGATAGGTAGACGCGCAACTTGACTTCCTTCGCGATGGTGGTAGACCACAAACACTTGGTTAGAGAATTGAATGCAGACGTAGCTTTCGCACATCGTTGTCGAATATCCGCTGCATAACTACCATCGTTCTTCAGCAAACAGCCCAAATAACAGAAATCGTCCACCAGTTCGATACGTTGTCCGTCCACACAAACTCCAGTTGAAGGCCTCTGAGAGACCCACATCTGCTTGCATTTGTCGGGACGAAGACGAAGTCCATAGGCTGCGGCATACTTCGAAACGAGGTTCACAATCCTTTGCAGTTTTGCGTTGTTTTCAGCGAATAACACAGTGTCGTCGGCGTACTCCAGGTCGACAAGGGAGCGTCCTGATGGTGTTAGGATCACATCCGCAGGAAACTGTTCTGCAACTCTACGCATGATGTCATCAACGGCGAAGTTGAAAAGAAAAGGTCCTGCAACGGCTCCTTGCCTTACTCCTGTTTTCACCTCGAAAGCTGACGTAAATCCGACAGGTGTACGAACTGCTGCTGTTGTTCCTTTGTTCATGTCCTCGATTAACCGAACATACTTTTCCGGGACTCCATCTGCTCGCAGAGCATTGAGCAATCGATCACGATGAGGAGAGTCGAACGCGGCTTCAAAGTCCAAAAAAGCAAGCTGTAATGGCTTCGAAAACCGCTGCCACGATTCAATTACTCTTCTCACGACGAACACTTGGTCGATGGTCGATCTTCCAGGTCGAAAACCGGCTTGCTCATCTCTGATCGTTCCTTCACGATGTTTGATAAGTCGCTCGAGAATGATACGTTCTAAAACCTTGTACATGACACGAAGTAGAGAGATTCCTCTGTAGTTCCTAGGATCCGTGACGGATAGCTTCTTGTGAAGAGGTACGATGATCGCATGTCTCCACGAATCGGGTATCCTTTCGCTCATCCATATGGCACGGATGGTGTTGGTCATTTCACGAATCCCAGACGGAGGAAGAGCTTTCAGCATTTCAGCAGTGATGTTGTCATCTCCACCTGCCTTTCCATTCTTCATTTTCCGGACACAATCCAAAACTTCAGACTCAGTCGGCGGTTCCTCACTGACATCGTAATGTGCTCTCTGAACATGCGGGAGCTCAGGTACTGATGGCGCTGGACGATTCAGTAGTGAACTGAAGTAATCCTTCCATATTGGCAGCGTCGCATCACCAACTGCAACTCCATTGGTAGTGTTCAAGACAGGAGAACATCTCTTCATCTTCCCGCTATACTGTCGCAGCAACGTGTAGGCTTTCTTCGGATTCTTCTCCTCCCAAGCCTTCTCGAACTCCTTAGCTCTACACGTCCACTCTCGTTCGCGGTCACTTTGAAGCTGCCGACGCAATTTCCTCCTCAGACGCTTCTCCTCCACGAAGTTTCCTGCAGTTCGGAGAGCACATACTCTGTTGGAGGTAGATGTTGTTTCTTCTGAGACGTAGGCGAACTTCTTCTTAGGCTGTACAACCGGGAGTGCCTCTTTCGAAGCGTCCTGGATGCACTTGACAAAAGAATCCGCGTCGCAAAATTTCTTCTTAGTCCGTACTCCGATGTGAATAGAAACGCGTTGTCGGAAATTCCTTCTGCACTCTTCATCTCTGAGACTTGTCATGTCAATCCTCTGGAGAGGCTGAGCCCCTCGCTTCCTCTTATGAATCCTCGCAGTGAAGTTCAACAGAACAGGACGGTGATCCGAATCGAATGCGACATCCCACACAGCTCTAGATCTTCGAATGTCCGATACTGGAATATTCCTCGTCAGGACATAGTCAAGCTGTAGTTTCAAAGTTGTCATCTTCCGCTTCCGCTGCTCTTCTGGAGATAGCCGGGTTGGTCCCTGCCACGTAAGCTGATGGCGGCGATGATTCCTCTTGAATGTCGATGCAATAATCAGACCACTGCGTTCACAAAAGTCGACAAGGCGGTAGCCATTGTCCGATGTTTGCTCCACTGGGTAGAACCATTTACCGAGTACTTCGGATTCTGATCAAGTCCCATCTTCGCATTTGCGTCAATCCCCACGACAACAGCATGTTGACAAGGTATCCTGGCCAGCAACGTATTGAGTTCCTCATAAAACGCATCCTTCGAATTGTCTTCGGCGGTTTCAGTGGGCGCATGAGCACTCACTATCCACAGATTGAATCCTCTGTGATCCCGCAGTCGTACGAATGCATTCCGACACGACGTTGAGCCGAACTCCTTGACCATACCATTGAAATCCTTCCTTACAGCTATTGCACAGCCTCCCACTCTCCTATCGTCAGCGTTACCGCAGTAGATGGTGTACTCTCCGACGCTGATGACGGGTCTATCCTTGAGGCGGGTTTCCTGCAAAGCAGCAAACGGTGCATGGAAATAGCTCAGAAGTCTGGATAGCGCAGTTTTTTGGATATCACTCGACAGCGATCGACAGTTCAGGGTGGCGAAATTGTGGCTTGTGGCCAAAGACTCCATGACTCCCTAGGTACGGATCCTAAGGTGTTATGGACCAGAGGCCTTAGTGTGCCGGACGGCGACACCTTTATGCAATGTGCGGGATACTTTCGCGATATAGTTGTGCACGCTATATCGCTCGAACGTTCCCTGTGTACACTCAAACGTCTGCTGGGTTCAGTAGAAGCAGGGGCACCAACGAGCAGGTACCAACAGACTTGTATACACACCCCCCCATATACCATGATACACAATACATAGTATGATTGTCGAGCAGTCAACCTTGTGTTTTTTTTTCACAAGGTGAACCAAAAAGTTCAAATGATTTTTTTAAATTATGGACTATTCTTTTCCTTAGCCTGTTTCAAGCTTCCCTGACAACATAGAAAGACGTGAACTTGAAGTGAAAGAGGAAAACAAAGTTTAGATAAAAGCCGCACTTAGATGAACTATTATACATTTAGTAACTAGTACACGCGGATCACGTGATTTTCATGCCTTTTCTGAAGCATGAAACCGTTTTTCAGCCATCTTTCTTGATGGCTTTCTAAGCAAATCTGATTTTATTTGTGGTGAGCGATTATTGGAAAAAAACCTGAAAATGGTTGAACATGGCCAGGAGAACTTCTAGGAAATTCAAATTGAGCTCAGAATAGTAGTAAAGCATGCGAAATCTAAAAAAGTAGACGTCTTCGTGACAGCTACGTTCGATTCGAAGTGAATCTCCCGCTAATCCTCGCCAGGAATCATTGAAACATCAATAAAACCTTCAAACGTTTGGCCTGTCATTTCTACCAGCTGGCAGCGGAACTGGGTGCCTGCCAGCCGGCGGGTGCAATTTTTCCTTGCCCACCTACACAACGAGATAGGCCGCCGTGCTCTGCTGGGGTGATAAGTGGACAGCGACTGGTCGGTTGGCAAGCGCTCCACTGCCCTTGCTTGGAGCGCACTTGCTTTAAGAAGTCAGCACCACTATACGTGCTCGACCCCATTACCGCGGTATCGACCCAGCTACTCTTCGCCCCGCGCGATATTTCTCTTTCCTCTGCGGTGGTGAGCGAAGTCACCACCCGTTTCTTTCCGTCAGTCACCTCACAAAAGAACGCTCACTGCTCCCAGGTGGCTGACTGCAATGGTCATTAACTTGAGCGCCGCCTGTGCATTTCTATGCCGGCCCGTTCATATTGATAGCCGAGACGTGATTGACACAGTCACCACGCAGTGACAGCCGGTAGTTCCACATTCCGGGGGGGGATTGCTACTGGCCCAGATATCCGGGGAAGAAATACAAAGCTTTTTCTGCGACCCACATCTAAGTTGTGAACCAAAATGGGGCATTTTCTCGGACTGAATGCGGGAAAGCCGGGCCTTCATTTCAGTAAGGGACAAAATCTGAAATGATAGATTCTTATAATTATCACAGCCTCGAAATTCTGTTTCAATTCCGATATCAGCTCGATATCATCGTTGGTACTTACATGAGCTACCATTTTCTCCGAATGATATGTCATTTCAACGTTCTGACGTATCCAATCGAGACCTACTAAACTTTTATGAGGGGTAACGAAGCAACCTCCCTCCCCATCGGCACCCTTCAGTTTGAACTGGCATGTCAGTTCACCAAAAACCTTCATTCGGTTTCCATTACCGTCCTTGATGACCAAACTAGTGTGGTTGAGTTTCGGTCTGCCCATTCTGTTCAACGTATCAACATTCAACAATGTAATATCTGAGACAGTGTCCAATTGAAACTCAGTTTGTGCCCGTTGACGTAATGTCGAACTGCATTCACTTCAGCCTCCGCACTTCCTGCGAGAACTACTCGCCCGCAGCGTTCCCTGTGCGGTTTTGTTTCGGTCTTCGATTTGGTCTTTTTGTTGTACTGTGATGCTCTTTCACAATACTTCTCTTTGTGCCCTTTGCCTTTGCATGAGTTGCAAGCCCATAGCTTACTTCGGCATTCTCGACTTGCGTGACCAGTCCTGCTACAGTTCCAGCATTCGACGATGCGGCCTACCCTTTTTTGGTCAGTTTTGACTTTTCTCACCTCGACTGAATCATTTTCGATCATCTCTGACGTGTTCAATAGCGTGACTTGTCGATCACACTCCTTATAAATCTCATGCAAGCTTGGCTTTCGATTCTCTTTTGCTTCCTTATCCAAGAAGGCAAGCAATCGTAGTCGAATTTCTCGATCTCTGTTGGACTTGAGACCGTAAATCCACAACAAAGCCTTCAAACCCTCAGTATCCAGCTCACCAGAGCTGGCGTGTTCACACATTTCGTTTACCCTACCACTCGGACATTCGGGGGGCACCAGCCGAGGTGATTTCGGACGAGGGAGCTGATCCGAGGATACGAATTCGGGGGCGGAGTCGTGCTTCGCGCGAGCCGAGGGCGAAAGGGGCTCGTCCGAGGGGGCGACGCCATTTTCCTCGTAGGACCTCTCAAAACAGCAGCACCGGCGTCCTTCAAACATGCCATCATTCTCTCATCATTTGCAGACAAAATGTCTATTTCTTCTTTTAGCTTTCATTTTCATTTATTACACGTCCGTTTTGGCTCGTCGAGTTCTCTTGTCATTCATTTACCAAGTTGTTATGGAATTCTGCGAGGAAATGCTTTTTTTCAGCACTTATTCAACAGCAACTGCGTCAGAGAGACGAAGAGATCGATCACGTCTTCGAATTGCGGAGGATACAAGATGGTGGGGCAATTCAGCAGCCCCGATGATCAGAGGACAACCTCTATTCGTGATCGAACTGCCCGGTGCCACGGTGCTATGTGGGAAGGAGGGGGAGGGGCACTATGGCGCGATGAACTTGGCCACACCCATTTTACTGTGCCGCACTAAATTTGAGCACCTACCCGGGGTTTCCCTCGCCTGCCAAAATCAGAAGAGTCATTGCGGCACGGAAAAATGGGCGTGGCCAAGTGAGATACAACAGTACCCCCCCTTCCCACATAGCACCGTTGCCACTATAGATCTTTTGTTCTTAGCAGTTGATAGAATATATATGTTTAGCTCTTTATAGTTTACTTATGTTTAGCCATTCTAGTAATACTTAGCTGACTTGTTTTGGACATGTCTCATATATTTGTTGTAAAAATGCCATATTTGGGTCTGATTGATCAGGGCCAAGGGCAAATCTGAGTGAAAGCAAGAAAAACTGGTCCACAACCGTAAAAACCAGACTGTCAGTGGTGCATGTATATCCAATACAGTGATGTAGAAGAGTTCTTGTCGAGTATTTACTCGAAAAAATTATGCGGTCTGTTCATCCAACAAAGTTGAGACATATTTTTATGTATCTACTCCGTTGGATGAACTGACCCCATAATTTTCTCGGTTCAAAAATATTTGAATCGTGAGCAGACGTTTTTGTACTCGAGCGATTTTGTCCTGTCTCGTGGGTTTTTTTCGGTTGTGAGCCTTTGGTTCTTGCCCATGAATTTTGAAGTGTCATTCCGTGCTTATTTTGTGCATTCGAAGTACTTAAAAATCTTGTATGAACGTGTTCTGATTTTCCAGCCCACATGAACATGGACTTTTGTTGTAATCAATTTTCTGAAAATTGTAAAGAAAAAAGGTTTTCTGCAACTCTGAGCCAAAGTTATATCGTAGAATTGATGTAGTTTACTGCCAATTCAATAAATCTTTGTCGTCAACTGTTATAATATAAAGTGGTGAAAAAGTTATAAATTCAAGTATTATGGAGCAGTAATAGTCAAAGAAGTGTAGTACTAGTATTAAAGTACTAGTATTGGCATAATAACGGTGAAAATATAGGGAAAGACGGCGAAAACCGTTTTTACGGTTTTGAATTCCCGCGCTTCATTCGAAAAAGGTCCGCGGATCAGCCGCCAAGGGGAGCGGGGGGTTGGTCCGAGGGCGCTCGGGGGCTGCTGCCGAGTTTGGGACGCTCGGATGAGTCCCCCATGGACACTCGGCTGGTGCCCCCCGAATGTCCGAGCAGTGTACTCCATGAAATCTTCTGAGTCTCTTTTCTCTATTTTGAAACACTGGTAACGGGCTGTGAGTATTGATTTTCTGACATCAAACATATCCCCGAGAGTTTCTATCATCTCGCTGTATTGAACATCGGATGGTGTTTTAGAAAGGATTTGCCGTTTGTACCGTTCAAAGGCATCATTATCCAACTTCCCAATCAATAGTCTCGAGCTTGCGTCATCAGCAAGGGATACACCATCTTTCAGGAGGATTCCCTCATGCCGTTCATGCCAGCGGGAAAAACATCGATCGATTTCAGGATCGAACAAGAAATTTGCGATTCGACTGTTTAGTTCCGACATCAATGTCGATTGTGCTGTTGCCACCTCATTTTTCGCCATAACCCCACCTTTTCCAATCACTTGTAACAATTGCTGTATTTGTTCCATTTGCTGGACATTCTGCTCCAGCAGCTTTTGAATCGTTGCAGATTCTATTATTAGTGGCCAACCAAGTGCACTCAAGATTCACTCCAGCGAGAAAACGCGAGTTTCCAGCGATGGCCTTTCTAGGAATCAGGAACTATTGTGCTATCCCTTTTCAGGACCAATATCGAGCCTCTGGGACGTCGAGTTGCTCAGGTTATCAACGCTGAGTTCGCTCAGGTTACAAACGCTGAGACTGATCGCCAATTGTTACGTCTGTGTGGTGCACAAATGTGAACAATAGGTTTATTAGTCCAGCAATAACCAATTAGTGCAGTGCAGTGGTGGCGTCGTCTGGGCGTCGGACGGTGGTCGTAGACGGCGTGGAGCTCGTGGTGGCTGCTCGAGTGTTGCAGTGGTGGTGGCGATTATACATTGGACTCGAATCGAAAAACGGATATCCGAATCATTTTAAAAACGATGGCCGCGGATGCCCGATTTATCCGAATGAATTCAAAATGAATGCAATGCTACTCCGGTACTACTTGCTACCACTCGGCATCCATTTGAATGCATTCGGATATCCACAACCATGGTTTTCAAGATGATTCGGATATCCGTTTTTCGATTCGGGTCCAATGTATAGTGGCGATGGTGGCTGCTCCAGGAGTCGAGTCGAGTCGAATGTCCCAACAGCGCGGTGGCAGGGGGTTAATATGTGCATCGGCGTGGCCTGTGATTGGCGGATCAAAGACCGCCCACTTGGTGATCGAATGCAGTGTAAAACCGATACGTGATCTATATCACAACAGCGGTTTTTTGAATTTCCGATAGGTTTTCAATCCTTAGGTTTTTGAAAACCTCTATCTTTCAACTTTTCGACGGATCTCAAGCCTTCATAAACGCGTTTTTTTTTCTAAAAAAATACGACTTTCCAATCTTGGCATATTCAGAATATTCACACTTATGAGAAAACCGCCATTTCATCACATTTCGTACAAAAATCTGACAAAGGAACCACAATAAGTCATAGTGATCATTCCAAATGAAATGCACTTTTCTAGGACCATTTTCGGACGAAAAGTCCGAATATGCCCATCGCAGCTGCCTAGACCCACTCTGAAAAAAGTTATGAGCGTTTTTTAAAGCTTCGCGGCAAGGTAAGGGTACCCCGCCATGCAATTTTTAGAGTGTTTTTAAATTTTTCTTCTGATTTCGCTATAAACATGTATGTAGGGGTAATCTGAGGTGATGAACACGAATCTGGAGTTTGTTTGCCCAAATTTTAGGGTTTACTGTAGGTTACGGTAGGCAACATGCCATTTAGGAGGCAAAGCTTACCTAAATATCCCGATAATCAAGAAATGGACACCAAATTCGTATTCAGCACCCCAAATAACCCCCACATTGAAACTTTGAGACAAATCTGAGACTTTGACCAAACTACCGTATACCCACCGTAATCTACCATAAGCTGCCAAAAATCGATAAACCGACACCAGATTCGTGTTCAGCACTCCAAATATTCCCCAGAGAAATAACTTGGGCATATTCTATTGAAGCATTCCGGAAATCGCCAGAAGTCAAAAAAAATTTGCCATCAAATTCTCCCCCGATGGGAATCTGTGAACGAATACAGTCGAAAACTTCGGAAAATCGATAAATGAACCTCGGATTCGTGATCAGCACCTCAAATAACCCCCAGAGCGAATTTTTAGTCGAATCTGGAATATTTTTTTGAAACGCTTTGAGAGCCCTCTAATTGGTATAAATAAACGCCCAACCGAAAATCCGTACAAGTCCAATACACTATTAGTCTGCGCAAAGTTTGGAAAATGTTCCTTCAACCTAACTTTGCTTACTGGGGTAGTTTTGGGCGCTGAACACGATTATGAGGTCCGTTTTCGGAGTTTTGTAAAAATAATGCGCTTTTTGAGGGTACATTAAGTACGAAAATCAGAGAAAAAATGCCTACAACTTTTTTTCAGAGTGGGTCTAGGCAGCTGCGATGGGCATATTCGGTGTTTTCGTCCGAAAATAGTTCTAGAAAAGTACATTTCATTTGGAATGGTCACTATGACCTATTGTGGTTCCCTTGTGAGCCTCAAGTTTCTAAAATCGTGCTTTCTCTGAAAAACTATTCTAATTTTTGGCCAATCTTACCCTCCACATTAATGAGGAAAATGTTTTTTTTTCCTGGGAAAAATCCCCAATGAAAAATTCGAATCATGTTTTTATTTTGGAACATGTGAAATACCTTTTATTAGGAGGAAATCGCGATTCTCTAAAGTTGAGTTGAGGGGTGCGTTCCAAGAAGATTTCCATGGCAGAATGCATCCATGGAGACGTAGCCATGGCCGCGCGAAAGTGATTTCCAGCTCTAATTCGTAACCATGGGAAGCATATTTGTCCATGGAAAGGTCATTTGCCCTCCCACGGTGTCGTGAAAACTTTTATGGAACGCACCCCAGGACAGCACCACTCCTGGTCAAATACGAGCCATCACAGGAATGAAGAACGTGACATATTTTAAAGAGAACTATATCTGTATGATAAAAATAACAGAAATGGTAACATAAGAATAGAAAAGAAATGGAGGAGGACTGCCAGGTTAGTGACAAGAAATGAACGAGGAATCAATACTTTCGGGAGGTTAAACCTGTGGGTGCGGTGTAGGGCGCCGAGACACATCTCGTGCGCTACAAATACACGCGAAAGACGCTACAGTCGCTCTACTCAGGCAATCGCGGGGGTCGGTGGCAGGTTAAAACCCCCCTTTCCGAATGAAACTGATCCGATGCGGCTGATCGGCGGAGGTTTCGGCATGACTCATAACTGCCGAAGTTTTCGTGGTGGTGTCTCATATGTGGCGGAGTTTTCGGGGCGACATGTTGCAGTGTCTGCACTGTTTTTTTCTGGTACTCTCCCGTGTAGAGCGCGGAATCGGTAGCCCACAATGTATACGCTGCACTGGAATGTGTCGTGTTTGTGCGTATCACGGTTGACAGCTCGGGATATCGACGCTTTGGCGGGTGTCGGTGGCAGGTTGACAGGTCAACTGTGCTGCCTCTCAACCTGCCACCGACGCACGCAACTGCAGGAGTGTTAGAGAGTGGTCGGTGGGAGGTGATAAGGCAGAGCTTTCGGTGTGAACGGGTCAAGGATGACGTGGCATTGTAGGGTCGGTGGGAGGTTTTCGGCATGAATGGGGGAGTTTTCGGGCCTTGCCACCCCTTTTTTCGTTTCGAGCGGAAGCACGCTACCTGTTCAACTCCTCTCAACCGACCACCGACCCCCGCGAGTGTGTGAGTACATGTCCGTCCAGCTCCGCACGGCGCGCTTGTGGGATCAATGTCGGAAAAACGTGCGAAATAGGCCCCGCAATCCAAGGCAAGACGCGTTTGAATGTCTGAGATTCTGAAGCTTCTAACCAAATCAGATGGGATCTTTCAAATGTTGACAAATGGGCCTCAGATTAGTGATCATGACCCAAAACAACCCCTAGAAACATGTTTTCATCCCGATCCGAGGCAATTTTTTTGAACATCCTGAAAATTGCCGTTATTTTACCCCTCTTATCTACGCAAAGCTATGAAATAACCCACATTTGGAAATCTCCTGCAAATCTCTGAGGCATTAAGGGGATTTGGAAAACGGATTATCAATGCTGTGTCCCATACCTACAACTATCAACACATGGTTTTTTTTAAAGCGCCCGTGGTTGAGATAACAACGTGAATCTAATGGTACGAATCGCGACACAATGCCTACGCATTTTGAAGCGTCAAAAACAAACCAAAATGCCGTTTCATGAGTGGCAAGTTTGAACCCGCTCATCTTTTCCTGCCCCTGTATTTGCCCCTCCCCTCCTAAACGAGGCTGCACGGCCATCCCCGCCATCGGTACTGTTGGTGGATTGCTTAACAAGTATTCCACACACGTCAGTCTGTGGGAATGGCACAACATCCCTATTTCGCAGGAGAGGGCAAATACAAGGGTCGTGAAAATACGGGCGGGCTAAACTTAAAACTCATGAAACGGCATTTTGAGCTGTTTTTGACGCTTTAAAATGCGTAGGCATCGTGGTGTAAGCTGTACCGCTCGATGTATATTACTATCTCATCCACGTTTACGAGCGTGCATGCTGCCTTCAAAGTAAGTTAATGTGCTCACCAAAAATAGTCAGATAACAGATAACATCAAAATACATGTATGGTGAACGCTTTATTCAACTACTCTTAAAAAGTCTCCATCGCTATTTATGCGAGAAATACGACTTTCCGAGGATTTTCAATAGTCAGCCCCTTACCCAAGCTAGCATTTGTACAACGTAGAGTAAACGTCAAACATCGCAAAAAATATGCGATGCCTATAACATTCTTGAATTGTATCCTTTTTGAATTGTGGCCCTCATTATAGCGGAAATCATCTAAGAAGTTGGAAGAGAAAACGCCTAACAGCAAGAGGAAATTTGCTATCGGTGTTGCCACTCCACCTGTCTCCACCCCCAAATGACGAAAGTCTTCATGAATTCTAACTACTTTCAGAACAAAAGAAGTAGTGGGCTCCTAAAGGATAAGTTAAAACAGATTTTGTGATGTCGTAAAGTCGAACACTACTGAAATTAGAAACGGTCCTGATTTGCCGGCTCTTTTCCATCTTTCACAGTTCTTTTGACGCAGCTGTCACGAAGACCACCGAATCTGCCCCTTTCTCTAAAAAAGAAAACGTGACAGAGGTCTCCATCGAGAACCCTGCAGTTGAGGGCACAGTCCAACCTCAGAATCGTTCCTCTGTTCGAGTCTCTGGAATCTTGCAAGTTATGGCTCCTTTAAAATTGCCTAAAATTTAGCGGCGAAAGCATGGTGTACAAGTTGTCCAAGGAAAGTAACTTCCGTGATTTGCAACCGATGAATACGAAAGGACCTGAATGAAGAGAGAGACTGAGAGTGAAGGAAAGTACAGGGCTGATGGTGAAAGCACCGCTCATATTTCCACTGTTGTGCTTGAAGGCACTGTTCGCGATAAACTTCGTCCTCGAATTTTCAATGACAAACGCTTCTCGTGGCTCTTAGAAACAGAACAGCATCGAAAAAATGGGACGAAAAGCTACCCATGAGCCGCAAAACGCCTTAGAAAAGTGGGCAAACCCCGCCGCTGCCGGCAAGTCCGGCCCTTTTCCGCCCTTCGACGTGAACAAAGGAACACTCGAATTTGTGAGTTGAGCGATGGTTTCCGATCAAAAGCCCCGTTCTTCCCTTCATTCTCAACTTCTCTCTTTACTCAGGTCAGCTCGCATACATTGGCTGCAAAAGACGGAAGTTACAAGCCTCGGACAACTCGTCCACCATGCTTCCCTAGCTCAACTTTTGAGGGACCATAACTTCATTCCCAAGAGGTCTTGTACGATTCCAGAAGCATCATTGGAATCAGAATGGGACCGGTTTCAAGATAGGCAAAAAAACAGAAAAGCGATTTTTATCGCGAACATTGCCTTTAAAAGGTGGTCTCAGGGGGAGTGTCAAAGTGGGTAGTTGCTAGGGGCGCGCCAGAATGGCTTCTTTCTATAGGGCTCCACAGAATTGATTTCGCGGCGTTGCTTGCAGCGACGAACAGCATTGGGTGATTTGATATCGAATACATTCGGCGACGATGTATTGACGCCGCGACGGCCTTACATCACTGCCAGCGAGAGGCAACCGACGGCGCGACGATAATGTTTTAGAACATTTTTGTCGCCGCGTCAAGGCTGAAGCTCGGCGACCTCTCGCCGGTCTCTGCAACCCTGCAGGCCCCTTATATCTGGCTTATTCGAGAAAATTGCGAGTTCCCCATCGGCAGGTGTTATACATGGTCGATATACCTCACAAATACGTGGAAACCTCAGGGACGCTAGTAATCGATCCTGAACTACGAGTTTCGAATTGATCGAAACATGCAGGTTTTCTGCGAGTTTCGACCTCACAAGAAGAGGCGATTTTGAGGGTCCACCGCGTCCGCGTTAGGAGGTCCCGCCACGATTGGCGGTTGCGTCGCGTCCAAGTTAATCAAACCTTATACTCGCTTTTCCGGCTCCAAATGCCCCAAATCCTATGGATATGTTCTTATCAGTCCTATGTGATAAACTACCAAAGCCATATTCGTGTTAAAATAGTCTATAGACAAGTTTTTTACGCTAACATGACCAAATCCCGGCTTTTCCGCGTTAAAAACGCGCTATCTACTGATTTTTGCCAAGGTACAGTACACTTGGAGGTCGGCTGTCAATAATTTTATGACTGCCACTTCCTCCTCGCTTGCTGGTGCAAAACAGCACCCACCTTGCATGATGGACGAAAAAGTCTTCCGCACCACTTTTTCTATCCGAAACTGAGGGTGTCTCGCGTCTCCACCGCCGCTGCGCTGTTTCGCATTTCTCTGCCCACCTCGCAAAGAGGCAGGAACTGCAGCCAGTTTTAGCGATCTCGCGAGGATGCCCGGAACCACGAAGCTCACCCGCAATCAGCTCCATAGAAGTGCGCACAGGATAGGGCGCGGTTGACCATTTTGCACCAGATTTAGGTTGTAGGCCATTTTGAGGTCGGGAAACCCTATGGATACGGTTTAAAGCCTGCTTATTGCTAAAATCGCCTCTTCTTGTGAGGTGGAAACTCGTAGAATACCAGCATGTTTCGATCATTTCCAAACTCGTAGTTCCGGATGGATTACTAGCGTCCCGCGTAAAAGCGTAAAATGTTTTAAAACACCTGCCGATGGGAAACTCGCAATTTTCTCGAATAAGCTAGATATAAGGGGCCTGCAGGGTTGCAGAGACCGGCGAGAGGTCGCCGAGCTTCAGCCTTGACGCGGCGACAAAAATGTTCTAAAACATTATCGTCGCGGCGTCGGTTACCGCTTGCTGGCAGTGGTGTAAGGCCGTCGCGGCGTCAGTACACTCTGCGGTGCCCCCTCGCGGCCCTTCACGCCGCGTCGGTCGCTATCGTCGCCGAATGTAATCAATATCACATCACCCAATGCTGTTCGTCGCTGCGAGCAACGCCGCGAAATCAACTCTGCGGAGCCCTATAGAAAGAAGCCATTCTGGCGCGCCCCTAGCAACTACCCACTTTGACACTCCCCCTGACAAGGGAAGTCTACAAAGCGTAGGTCTGATCTGCCAAAACTACTAGTGTCGTTAGTATCTCTCGTGGCTCAATAGTAAGACTGCGCAGTATCTTGCCGCGAGCCGCAGGTTCCAAGAAGTTACAAGCTTAAAAAGCTCATTTTTTGTGCTTTTTGTACCTTCCAAAAAGCGCGTTATTCTTCGGAAAATCCGGAAACGGACCTCATAAATGTATTCAGCACCCAAAACTACCACCCTGAGCAAATTTTGGGTGAACGCACATTTTCCGTACTTTGTCCAGACTGACAGCGTTTTGGACTTCACGGATTTTCGGTTGGGCGCTCATTTCTACTAATTGAGGGCTCTGGAAGCGTTTTAGAAAAATGTTCCAGATTTGACTTAAAATTTTCCCAGGGGGGTTTTTTGGGGCGCTGATCACGATTCTGTGATTTATTAGTCGATTTTCAAAAGTTTTCGGCTCATTTCGTTTGAAGCTTCCCAACAGGGGAAAATTTCGAGGGAAAAACGCCACTTTCGAGATTTCCGGTTTTCTACGATAGATATGTCTCAAAATCATTTGCTGAGGGTTTTTTGGAGTGCTAAACACGAATCTGGAGTCCGTTTATCGATTTTTTGCAGATTACGGTAGATTACGGTGGGTATACGGTAGTTTGGTCAAAAACTCAGATTTTACCCAAAATTTGTATACAGGGGTTATTCGGGGTGGAGCATACGAATTTGACGTCCGTTTGTCGATTTTTGAAATACTAAGGGGGGTTTTGACCCTGAATGACATATTACCTACCGTAACCTACAGTAAACCTCAAAATTTCGACAAATGGACTCCAGGTTCGTGTTCACCACCCTAGATTACCCCTACATACAACTTTTGAGCTAAATCCGAGAGAATTTTTTGAATCTCCCAAAAAAATGCCTGATGGGCACCCTTACCTTTTCGCCAGTCTTAAAAAATGCTCATAACTTTTTCAAGCCTGCGGCTCGCGGCGGGATACTGCGCATTTTTACTATTGAGCCAGAAGAGATACTAACCATACTAGTCGTTTTGGCAGATCCGACCTACGCTTTTTATACTTCCCTTGTGAGACCACCTTTTAAAGGCAATGTTCGCGATAAAAATCGCTTTTATGTTTTTTTGCCTATCTTGAAACCTGTACCATTCTGATTCCAATGATGCTTCTGGACACGTACAAGACCTTTTGGGAATGGAGTTATGGTCCCTCAAAAGTTGAGCTAGGTAAGCATGGTGGACGAGTTGTTCGAGGCTTGTAACTTCCGACTTTTGCAGCTAATGTATGCGAGCTGACCTGAGTAAAGAGAGAAGTTGAGAATGAAGCGAAGAACAGGGCTTTTGATCGGAAACCATCGCTCAACTCACGATTTCGAGTGTTCCTTTGTTCACCTTGAAGGGCGGAAAAGGGCCGGACTTGCCGACAGCGGCGGGGTTCGCCCACTTTTCTAAGCCGTTTTGCGGCTCCTGGGAAGCTTTTCGTCCCATTTTTTAGACGCTGTTCTGCTTCTAAGAGCCACGAGAAGCGTTTGTCATTGAAAATTCGAGGACGAAGTTTATCGCGAACAGTGCCTTCAAGCACAACAGTGGAAATATGAGCGGTGTTTTCACCATCAGCCCTGTACTTTCCTTCACTCTCAGCCTCTCTCTTCATTCAGGTCCTTTCGTATTCATCGGTTGCAAATCACGGAAGTTACTTTCCTTAGACAACTTGTACACCATGCTTTCGCCGCTAAATTTTAGGCAATTTTAAAGGAGCCATAACTTGCAAGATTCCAGAGACTCGAACAGAGGAACGATTCTGAGGTTGGACTGTGCCTTTAACTGCAGGGTTTTCGATGGAGACCTCTGTCACGCTTTCTCTTCCAGAGAAAGGGGCAGATTCGGTGGTCTTCGTGACAGCTGCGTCAAAAGAACTGTGAAGAATGGAAAAGAGCCGGCAAATCAGGACCGTTTCTAATTTCAGTAGTGTTCGACTTTACGACATCACAAAATCTGTTTTAACTTATCCGTTACGAGCCCACTACAATTCAAGAATGTTATAGGCATCGCATATTTTTTGCGATGTTTGACGTTTACTCTACGTTTTACAAATGCTAGCTTGGGTAAGGGGCTGACTATTGAAAATCCTCGGAAAGTCGTATTTCTCGCATAAATAGCGATGAAGTCTTTTTAAGAGTAGTTGAATAACAGCGTTCACCATACATGTATTTTGATGTTTTCTGTTATCTGACTATTTTTGGTGAGCACATTAACTTACTTCGAAGGCAGCATGCACGCTCGTAAACGTGG
The DNA here is from genome assembly GCA_029168955.1 of Aplectana chamaeleonis. Taxonomy (NCBI): domain Eukaryota; kingdom Metazoa; phylum Nematoda; class Chromadorea; order Rhabditida; family Cosmocercidae; genus Aplectana; species Aplectana chamaeleonis. The sequence continues at coordinate 44,079 of JAPDOI010000573.1, forward strand.
ATGAGATAGTAATGTACATCAAGCGGTACAGCTTAAACCACGATGCCTAGGCATTTAAAGCGTTAAAAACAGCCCAAAATGCCGTTTCGTGAGTTTTAAGTTTAGCCCGCCTGTATTTTCACGACCCCTGTGTTTGCCCTCTCCCTCCAAAATAGGGATGTTGTGCCGTTCCCACGGACTTACGTGTGTGGAATACTTGTTAAGCAATCCACCAACAGTACCGATAGCGGGATGGCCTTGTTTAGGAGGGGAAGGGCTAATACAGGGCGGGAAAAGATGAGCGGGGTCAAACTTGCCACTCATGAAACGGCATTTTGGGTTGTTTTGTTGATTTTGGGTTCAAAATGCGTAGGCATTGTGTCGCGATTCGTACCATTGGATTCACATTGTTATCTCAACCACGTATTTACAAGTATTTAACGAAATTTGAAATAGGGAGTTTCGCGTGTCTACAACGTGCGGAAAACCTAGTTACGAACCCAAGTAATCAATTCGATTCTTTTGACCGGTTAAAAAAAGGTCTTTGAAGACCCATTTTTAGGTGTGATACAATCGATTGTATCACACCTACATCCATACGAATTAGGTGGGATACAATCGATTGTATCACATCTAAAAATAGGTTTTCAGAGACCGTTTTTACCCGGTTCAAAGGATGGAATTGATTACTTGGGTCCGTGACTAGGTTTTCTGCACGTTGTAGCAACGCGAAACTCCCTAATTCAAATTTCGTCAAATACTTGAATGTTTTACAGCTATCGATTTTTTTCATGGACACCACCCTATAGGGGGAACCTTACTTGGAGCGATGTTATCGCAGTCAGAAGGGTGATCTAGCACTGGTCGGCGCGCGCGACAAAGGAATCGAGAAGTCGCGGTGAGGTCAGTCGTCGCACGCGGCGTTTGCGTGGCAGCTGCTACGCGCGACGACATCGCGCTCACGTCGCGTCTAACCCAAAGTTTTTTGAGCGATTGCCTGGTGTTTAGAGTGGTTCGCGATTCAATCACATCGCGGGAGCTTATTTTATGTTTCGTAGTTTCCTCCACTTATTTTAATCTTTATTATATGTCTCATTATGCTTTGTGAACCCATTCACGACCTTACGCTACCACTACCACTACCACTTCGGACCGCACCCTAGTCAAAAATCTAATTCTCTGCCACTACGACGAATTTCCAAGTTTTCTCACGTTAAATGTATTCTCTACGGAAGTCGTGGTCCGTTGGCAGCTCCACTATAGCACAGTCCTCAAATTCTCGTGTAAATAGCCAAGGCTCAATCGGAAAAAATCGTTGCAGAAAAACATTTTCTCAAGCACATTATGAGTTCTTTTCCCTTTCACTGCCATTTCTAAGCTCTCTTAGCACGAAACCGTAATCCGAGTCGCGTTTTGTTCATTTGGAAATGTGCCACGACCATGACTACACCTCCCAAGATCTCGCGTTGTGAGAAATTCGCAATATGAAAATTTTCTACGGCTTTTTGAATGCTGTGGGCTTACACAGCTGGTGAATAAACCTACTCGCGGTGATTTGATTTTCGATTTAGAACTCTCGTCTACTCCGATGTTATCCAATGTTTCGATCGCACCTCCGTTTGCCTCCTCTGATCATAATGCCGTTCATTTTGAAATCACAGTTCCCCCTCAAAAACTTATGAATGAACTTCCTTTGCCTGATTTCAAATAAGCCAACTATGACGCTCTTTCTGAGTACTCTTTTCTATTGACTGATGGGATGTTTTCCATGATTATCTCTCAGCTGATGACGTGTACAGAAAATTCTGTTGGGTAGTATATTTGGTGGCTCTGTGGTATGTAGACGATCGTGGCTTTAAGGTTTATTCACCAAACCAGACGAACGAACTTAATATACTACCAATCCGCCTTTTATACAGATTTGGGAGGCGGTCCCACAAACAAATAGCATTCGTATCTGTAATTATAGATATTTACAAAGGGTGCACCGCGCCTCGAGCACCGTCGCGTCTATTACCTATTGCGGCGCGTTAGAGGTACACCCGTAAATCTGAAAGTCACCAGACACCACCTCTGGATACGATGCCTACCGGCATGCTTGTAAATGATGTCTGGACTATGGATGAACTATACAACTTTATATGACCGTTCTGATTCTGCGCAGAATGCGATATAATACCTTTTGCCCTATAGCATATATTTTACATTAGATATACATTCAAGAGGTTGTGTATCCACAACACTGGGGCGGCGGGCAAGTTGGCGGTAGCCATAGAATAGTATAATAATTACAACCATAAAAACATATCACAAGTGCGATGACTAAACTTACAACAATTATACCTAAAATTGCGGCAAAACATTACGACAGACATAGAGAACTGAAAGGATCGTGTCCAGCTAGCAATACTCTTCCGGATTCGCGGAGTTTTTCGCATTTCACTGGATTGCTGTCGATTCGAATCGTATCTGCTCGTATGTGACAGCAATGTCGATGGTCTTCGTTGCGTTCGTTGAAGGAGTTGACGCGTTTGTCTCGTTGCCGGATACGCATTAGATGTCGCTCCATTCTACAAAATGGCTCTTTGGTTGCTTCTATAGTCGGAATCTTCCGAGGATGGCTGTCCTCGGCACGTTTCTGTCGTTTTCTCTTCGGGGAGTTATTCTTCCCGTGCAGTGGCCGTTGAAATAGCTCATGCAGAATTTTATGAGATCGTCTATTAGGTTTGTCGCCTTTTGCATTGCTTTTGCAGACTTTCTGGACGACGACTGGAGAAGTTGTGTCCTCAGAACAAACAGAGCTGCTGCTAGAACTGCTCGATCTGTTCCCTGATTTTACCCCACTGGTTCCAGATATTGTGTAACCAAATATGGTCGGCGTCAGAATTAAGCCTGAAGGTAGTGTCAATACTGGAGAATCATAGCAGATCACTTGGTGTAGAAGGTCTTGTCCGATGAGTAAATCAGGAGAAGCTTCAGATGACGAGAGATTCCGTTGAGCGACGGTAATTTTCTTCGTTTTGATGAAGTTCCTATCCTCCTCCGATAATTCGGCTCTCTTTGAAGGGATAGTCAGTTTCCCCCTTATGAGGAATGGCAAGCGTAGTAACTTCCTATTGCTCTTACGGCTTTTCAGCGTGATGCGCACTTCACTCGAGTCGATTTTTTCTTCGAGCTGACCCATTCCTTCAGTGGTGAACGAAGTGGAGCATACTTTGGGAAGCATCATTGAACGTCTTACTTCTGACGTCACAAAACTCCTCTGAGCTCCAGAATCGAGCAAGATGGTTATTGGCTGGTATTCCATTACTGCTTCGTTGAAGATGAGAGCAGAAGCTGTCTGTAGAATACTCTGCTTTCCTACGCGCTGTTTGGACCCAGCTGTAGTGCTTTGTTGTAGAACTGAATTGTACAGCACTTGGACTCTATGGAACTCCCGCCGTTGATTACCGCTCCCTCGCATTTGTTGCTGCAAGCGGTTATTTCGTGATGGAGCCTCAACATTAGATGATCTTGGGAGTTTGTTCCTGCTTCCTTGCCGATTGTGATCTCGACTGAGTAGGTTATTCGGTGCTACTCTAGTCGATGTTCTGCTACAGAGAGATGAATGATGATCGTCACCGCATTTCGGGCAGCTTCCCAAATTATCGCATCGCCTTGAGTTGTGGCATGCTCTGAAGCACCTCCAGCATAAATTCCTTCTTTTTGCCTCGATTCGACGACGTTCTGGAGTTTTGAACTTGGCACAGCTTCTTGGAGCATGATATCCTCCGCATACACATTTTATTCTCGTCCTGAGAACAGACGACTACTGATGTGTCGGCGAAACGAAACAGTGAAGCGCCTGGGCCGAAATCGCGTCCATGTTGCTAGTGCTATCTGTCGCCGATTGCGTATTGAGGCGGTTACTGCCAGATGCGACTTTCCACCTTGTGTGCTTTTGATGCACGATGTGAGAAGATTGGCTTTTAGTTCGGATTTCGTACTGCCGATGGTGGTCGTTGTTGAATAACGTCTTCATTGTGAGCTCTGTCGTCTCCTGGAGCGTGATTAATCCGTCGATCGCTTCTATTATGTCATTCACTTCGTAGGACATACCAGCTTCATTTTCCTTCTTAATCACATTACTGCATATCTCCTCGGTGAATTTTGAGAGGATTAGTCGTCTCCACACCCGATCAGCGTTCATTGACATTCCAGTTTGCTCCAAATGCGTGATTCTGGACGAAATAGCTGAGAGAGTTTCACGACAGCTCCTTGAATTTTCTCTGGCCCGTGGTAGATGCTCAATTTCGTTTATTAATACGTCGGCAATACTTGATGATCGGTCGTACTGCTTTTCGAGAATATTTATAGCAATGCTATACTTTTCTCCTAGGACAGGGATGCTGCTTATTGATCCCGCAGCTTTGCCTTTCAATGCCTGCTTCAGGAATAAAAATTTCTCTCGATCGCTCAAATCTGAGTCGCTGTGAATTAAGGAATCGAATACTGACCAGAACGCGTTGAATTCGCGGAAGTTCCCGGAAAACATAGGCATTTCGAGCTGTGGTCGCCTCACTCGTACAGTGCGATCGCTAATTACTGCACTACGGCTATCGTATTCATCAACCTGTTTGCTGTTGGTGTTGCTGCCAGCTTGTTGGTTATCGTAATTAGCCGCTCCCGTAAGTAGTGTCATCTGTTGAGCCAGTTCTTCTTTTCTGAACTCTATTCTGTTCAACCACTGAATCACTTCTACAATACCCGCGCTAAGTTTTGTAAAAACGGGGAGCATCTGGCAAACTTGGCAAAAAAGCGTCCGATGTATGTAACTTTGTTGAATGAAGACTTTTTTGAATTCTGAAAACGCTATCATATTCACAGATTAAATTGCTCCCTAATCATGTCACTTGTGTGCCGAAGTTCCCGAAGAGCACTTTGTTTTTGAAGGAAATTTTTTGCAATCGTTTTTCAAAAAACGCCGCGCGCGGCGAATGCGGCGAAATTTTGAGCAGTATTTGTACAAGTAATGGAAGAGCAATCTGTATGCTTTCTTCATAATTTAGGTACAGGTGGGGGAATCTCAAGTTTTGTCTGAGTTGAATTTTTGAAATCCTTCATTTACGAGTCCGGGGATTTCGCCACAAAACTCTGGCTTTTCAGGTAGTTCTCAAGCGTGTTTAATTGAGGGTTTCGAAAATTCAACCTGAACAAACCTTGAGATACTCTCACCTGCACTTAATTTTTGAAGAAAGCATACCGATTGCTCTTCCATTACTTGTACAAATACTGCTCAAAGTTTCGCCGCATTTTTTTCGCCGACGTTTTTTGAAAAACGATTGCAAAAACTATTTCCTTCAAAAAGAAAGTGCTCTTAGGGAACTTCGGCACACAAGTGTGCCGAAGTTAGCAATTTAATCTGTGAATATGATAGCGTTTTCAGATTTCAAAAAAGTCTTCATTCAAAAAAGTTGCATGCATTGGACGCTTTTTTGCCAAGTTTGCCAGATGCTCCCCGTTTTTACAAAACTTAGCGCGGGTATTGTATATCCATGTCGTTCGCTTCATACTCCAGATGCTTGTGTAGGTCAGCCATGAGCTTATCTGAATCCTTCTGCTCCGACCGCGATTCGATCCTTTCAATGGCCTCTTTGACGCAGATGTCGAGAAATTCTTTCGCTTTCGTGATTGTTCTCGACAGATGGTTCAATTCCAGTGTGTGCTCCCTTATGAAGACATCGCATTCCGTTTTTTCAGTAGGAAATGCAAATGGTGTTTCCAACTTGTTCATGTCAGCTTCACTCGACTTGATCAATGCGCATGCTTTTGTGATCTTCGCCTTGTATATTTGAATGCCAGCCATTTTCATCAAGTTTTTTTTTCGTTTCAAGCTTCAAGGTTGCTTGGGTGTTCTTGGTGCTGCTGTTGGTTCCGCAGTTTCTCAGCTTGTGCCACGCGGGACTTTATTGGTTCCTCTTGTAATCCTCAGGGGAATTAGCAACTGGTTTGGAGTTATTTCCTCGTTCCTCAGGGAAGAACCGGGTGGGAAAAACTGTTTTGCCTTCTGTTCTCCACGGGGAGACTAGCGCAGAAGGGCTTTTGGATGTTTTCTTCTCAGGGAGAAGAATTGAGAAGTTTTTCCGTGTTCCTCAGGGAAGAACCGGGTAGGAAAAACTGTTTTGCCTTCTGTTCTCCACGGGGAGACTAGCGCAGAAGGAATTTTGGATGTTTTCTTCTCAGGGAGAAGAATTGAGAAGTTTTTCCGTGTTCCTCAGGGAAGAACCGGGTAGGAAAAACTGTTTTGCCTTCTGTTCTCCTCGGGGGAGACTAGCGCAGAAGGGCTTTTAGAGATTTTCTTCTCAGGGAGAAGAATTGAGAAGTTTTTCCGTGTTCCTCAGGAAAGAACCGGGTAGGAAAAACTGTTTTGCCTTCTGTTCTCCACGGGGGAGACGAGCGCAGAAGGGCTCTTGAATGTTTTCTTCTCAGGGAGAAGAATTGAGAAGTTTTTCCGTGTTCCTCAGGGAAGAACCGGGTAGGAAAAACTGTTTTGCCTTCTGTTCTCCACGGGGGAGAGGAGCGCAGAAGGGCTCTTGAATGTTTTCTTCTCAGGGAGAAGAATTGAGAAGTTTTTCCGTGTTCCTCAGGGAAGAACCGGGTAGGAAAAACTGTTTTGCTTTCTGTTCTCCACGGGGGAGACTAGCGCAGAAGGGCTTTTGGATGTTTTCTTCTCAGGGAGAAGAATTGAGAAGTTTTTCCGTGTTCCTCAGGGAAGAACCGGGTAGGAAAAACTGTTTTGCCTTCTGTTCTCCTCGGGGGAGACTAGCGCAGAAGGGCTTTCAGAGATTTTCTTCTCAGGGAGAAGAATTGAGAAGTTTTTCCGTGTTCCTCAGGGAAGAACCGGGTAGGAAAAACTGTTTTGCCTTCCGTTCTCCACTTGTGAGGCTAGCGCAGAAGGGCTTTCAGAGACTTGGGCCTCGATCTTCAAGTTTCCTCAGAGGAAACGCTAGCTTAGAAGATGGAGGGGAACGATACCACGGCCTATGCACCAATTTGGTGGCTCTGTGGTATGTAGACGATCGTGGCTTTAAGGTTTATTCACCAAACCAGACGAACGAACTTAATATACTACGAATCCGCCTTTTTTACAGATTTGGGAGGCGGTCTCACAAACAAATAGCATTCATATCTCTAATTATAGATATTTACAAAAGGGTGCACCGCGCCTCGAGCACCGTCGCGTCTATTACCTATTGCGGCGCGTTAGAGGTACACCCGTAAATCTGAAGGTCACCAGACACCACCTCTGAATACGATGCCTACCGGCATGGTTGTAAATGATGTCTGGGCTATGGATGAACTATACAACTTTATATGACCGGTCTGATTCTGAGCAGAATGCAATATAATACCTTTTGCCCTATAACATATATTTTACATTAGATATACATTCAAGAGGTTGTGTATCCACAACAGTATATACCGGCCTTGAAAAATGCGTCCGATTCTCCGTTGCCAGTAAATCAAAGACCCGCTATCCTGCTCACATATCCAACCTGATTGATCAGAAAAATCGCTTGTTTCGTACCGCACTAGACCCGACTGTTGAAGCGCGATTCATGAAAATTTGCTCTGAGTTAGATCATCATCTGAAAAGATATCTGGCAAATAAGCAACGGCGACTGATGTTCAACGCTAATAAGGGCTCATTTTTCAAGCCAATGAAGAGTGCAATAAAAGCTAGATCTAATTTACCTGTTTTGCCGGATAATTTAGGCATTCGGTATGTAGAAAACTGTTAAAAGTCTGAAGCACTTGCCGAATATTTCGCCTCAGTCTTCTCTCCTAGGACCGGTAGCTTTACCAATAACTATGACGAACCGGTGCTTGAGCGATCACGGGCTAGTGAATACTTTCAATCAGATTTCTTTGATGACTTTATTGTGCAACCTAATGACGTATACAGGATTTTGAATTGTCTGAAATCTTCTGTTTCCGCAACGTTTGATGGCATACCCAGGGTCCAGCAGCCCGTTGGCAAAGGCCGCAAAATACTTACGACCCCCTCGGAGGTCGGTCCGCATAAATATGGGAAATTACAAAGACCACCCCTTCAGGAAAAAATCGGTCCTTCCGTTTTTCATTTAAAGATTCCGGATAGGATCAAAGAAAAAATAATAAAATGGAACTGTATAAAAAACAGCCCGCCTGTAGCCCAATCAAAAATCATCCTGGAAATAAGTCGGCAGTAAGCTGATTTTAACAAATTTCCAGAAATTCAAAACTAGCCCAACCAAAATTCATTTAGAAAAAAATTTGGGCCGGCTGGAATATACAAAAATAAAAAAAACAGCCCGACGCCCGTCCAAACGCGGGCATTAATCGTGAATTTGGGGCACTGAGATGAAGTTTATGGGCGAATAAAACTCGATGAATGTTGACGATCAGTACATTTTATGCAAATATATTTTTTGCTATACCTTTTATTTTACACATGTGTGATTAACTGGATTACGAAGGCTTCCAGAGAAAATATCCATGGCCAATTTTTTTACCCACCCCAAACTTAGCCAAACGTCAGAGTTTCCCTCCCTTTCTGCAATCGAAAAAGTTGAAAAAAAGTCCTCACCAGAAGACAAATTTTAATTTCAGCTAGTTTCTGAGATATCAACGCCTAAAAAAGGCGACTTCGGGTATTTGCTCCTGTAATCGATTACGAATTGAAGATTGTAATCATTATTTTGACTTTTTGCTCAATTGATGATGTTATTTTTCAGTAATAATTTATTAGAAGAATTCGAAAAATACCGATTCGCCTCCACTTGAGCGAAGAATTAACAAGAAGGACCAAGGGTGTTATGCAGGGCTGTGCGGAACTGTTCCGTTTCCGATTCCGTTTCCGTATCTCCGGTACTTTTTGAGCTGTTCCGTTCCGTTTCCGGGTTTTTGGGCCCGGAAACGGAAGAAAATAGTACTACAAGGTGATTGGTCACTCCTCCCCAGCACACAAAGCCGCGGAACCTCTGCGATCATCACAGCTTAGTCTAATCCTGATTGCTTGCATCGGGGTCCCGCTCCTTCCAACCGTCACACGGTATACGCCCCCCTCCATCAACGCACGGGACGATTCCAACGTGAGCTTGACTTTGGCGGCTACAGAAGACATACTTTGGGTACTGTTGTGCGGGTGAGTAAGTGGTGTTATCTTGCAATCGAACCGTGGTAAACAGTCTCATCTCAGTTGAAAACCATCACAGTTTGCCTTTACAACTCTTCAACACAATTTTTCGGAGCGCTGAACTGTTGGCTAGCCATTACCCTTTCATGCAGCAATACCATACTTTGTTACAATCGAGTCCTCCGATTGAAGTACCAGAGAGGTAGAAACTTTTCCTCTTCGTCTCTCTAGCTACTGCCGCACTCGCGGGGTTCAACTTCAGCGCCATAGAATTTTCACGTCATAGCTCCCAACTCCTCGTTTTCAGCAGCGCGTGATGCCAACGCATGCGGGGTTTTGACCACTTCTCATCGGAAGCTTGTGCCTGCAGCTAGTAACACCTGTTGCTGCCGACAAGGGGTTCAACTCGATGTCGGCCCGGATTGTGACCCCGCATTACATGTGTTGCTAGCAGCAGCACGTTATTCAAATGAAGAGAGTCTTTAAGCTACCACCTCTTCCTACCGGAGCTAGAGTTGCGATCTTGTAATGGCTCGAAGCAAGGACGCCAACCTTGCCAAGGTACGCAACAAAAGCATCATCCTCGCCTCGGTCGACTATGAGAAATCTTTCCTCGTGATGCGCAGTAACGACCACCCTTTCAGCGTCCAAAATTGATATTCGGAAAATTGAGTACTTGAGATAACATTCTGGGATCGGCCACAAACGAACAACTGCTATCTCAACAATGGTGGGTGCCATATGTATGTACCCGCAGCCGTCGTAGAACACCGACCGCACCGGAAAAATCAGTCGAAGGTAGAAACTCGACATGAGAGAGATCAGCAGCACTCTAGAAGAGGAGCTGCTCGAGCAGACTTATTTTCAGCTCACTAGGAGAACTTGCAGCAGCACTTCTTCCTTTCATGCTTCAAATCTATTTGTACTCGGCTCGCTCGCAGTTTTAGACCGTAGCCCCACTGGTGCTTGAGGGAATAGATTGAGATCACAAGCTACAGAAGTACATCTGCATGCCATAAACAGCGACGAAACCTACCATTCAATCATACTCTAATTTTCAGTCCACTTCCGTTTCCGTTTCCGGATTCCCGTTTCCGGCAATTTTCAGCCATTTTTTTCCGTTTCCGTTTCCGAAAATCTTGAAAATGATTTCCGCACAGCCCTGGTGTTATGGCTATAATAGAATGCTCCCAGGCCTCGCGCCCTTCCCACAATGGCGTCCGGGCATGGCGCTCTTTATGGCGCCTTACATATCTTTAAGTATTATTATTTCGAAAGTTTAAGAAGCTGGGAGAAAAAGCTCTGTGCAAATTTTGACACAGTCCAATCACCTCAAAGTCTGGACCCTTGGTGGTCGGAAATTCTTTGGCTGAAGGGATGCCACCCGTTGGATAGTAATGGCAAAAACCCTGCGATTTGTCAACGTCTCTTGCCAACTTCCACCACTTTACCTCGCCCGAATCCTTGTAACCAGTTGGGTTAGGAAAATGAAATTGTGATCATTTGTGGGGAATTCTATGAGGATTTCAGCTTATTTTTTTGTAGTTGAAATTTTGATTTTTAATGGGGGGTCGTACGTCTTAAAGCTGATTTTGAAGATGAAGTGCAGCAAAATTCCGCCTACAAGGGGAATAAAAACAGTTGAATGGACTGGAAAACGGGTTCTTTTCAGGTTGTAAACAGTTGCGATTACCTTTTTAATCCGCAGAAACCACTTTTCTACATATCCTACTACGTTCTTGTCTTTTTCCAATGAATTCTATGTATTCTCCTCAATGAAAATTTTACGATCCCCCCCTCCAAATTTTCGTTTTTCCACGAAAATTTTCACGACCCTCCTCACTACTCGTTGGCAAGCTATCCACACCTGCTGGACCCTGGGCATACATCAAATAGTGTACAAGAAATGTGCTGCTTTCTTATGCAGGCCGCTCTCAATGATCTTCAATATTTCTCTGATGTTTAGCGAAGTTCCATCACTATGGAAAAATGCTATTATCACTGCTATTCCAAAAACTAGTGATGCGACGATGTTAACCTCTTTTAGGCCAATAAGTAAACTCTGGTACCGCCGTAGTGACCTGTTGATTTCGATCATTACCAGCAGCGGAGCGGTGGGCCTCGGTGAAATTTAACTAGTGATAAGGAGGTTCCGACGAAAAAGCCACCGCTCCGCGCTGTGATAATCGAAATCAACAGGTCACTACGGCGGTACCAGAGTTTATAACTCCTCCTTCTAACAAAGTACTGGAAAAAATTATACGTGATAAGCTAGTTTCCTGGTGCACAAGTAACAAGTTGATACCAGCTGAGCAACGCGGTTTCATAGCAGGTGCCTCAACTGTTACTTTTTTAGCCGACTGTCTGTTCGACTGGCATATAGCTATAGGAAATGGGCAATCAGTTGATGTGATTTACTACGATTTTTCCAAAGCTTTCGATTTAGTTTGCCATGAAAAATTGCTTTCGAGTCTTTATCACATGGGAATCAGAAGACTACTGACAGGTTGGCTCAGATCGTACTTGTTCGAGAGACGAATGACCGTGAAAGTGGGAAATACTTTTTCGAGAAGCTTTGATTGCACTGAAGGTGTACCACAGGGTGGAGTACTGTCTCCTCTACTGTTTCTGGCATACACTCATGATTTGCCTGCAAAATTGAAAACGCATCCGTCCGTTAAAGTACAAATGTATGCATATGATGTAAAAGTATACGGGGTCTATAACGAAGGGACCAAGGCACAGATCTCCCATGCTCTAACCCAGTCTATTGCCAACATGGTGGAGCGGGCAGAATCGTGGGAGATCCCTGTCAATCTCTCAAAAACCAATATTTTTCATCTTGGGAAGGACACTCCGGATAATTACAAGTTCAATTATTTTCAAATTAGCTGTTCTTCGGATGTTCGGGATCTTGGCGTGCATCTAGATAGTAGTTTGACCTTTGGAAACCATGTTGATCTCACTGTGCGTAAAGCGTTTTCAGTATTGTTTGCAGTTTTGAGAAATATCAAATACAGCGATTCTTCTGTGATAATAAGGTTATACAACTCAGGCGATTATCGGCCCCGAGCCGCCTGACAGTTCGGCTCGTATTCCCAATCTGCGAGTCAGCTCCTGTTGCTGTCCGGGCCACTGCTGTTGCTTTCCGGGCCACTGGTGTTGCTGTCCGGGCTATTCCGGTTGGCCCGAACAGCAACAGCAGTGGCCCGGAGATTGGGAGAACGAGCCGAACTGTCAGGCGACTTCGATCCCTGTTCGGTGCGGCTCGGGGCCGAGAAACGCCTGAGAAGGCTTTTGTAGTGCCCACTATGATTTTCATGATTCTCAGATTTGGAGTCCATTCACGAAAAAAGCGCAACTCAGGATCGAAAAGGTGCAACAAACCTTCACATGTGTGCCACTATACAGATGTACGCCTGACTCGGAATACCCGCTATCGATGCCTAGTTATAGAGAACGGTTGAACTTACTTAAATTACAAAGCTTACGTTATCGTCGAGTGTTGAACGGGATAGTTTTTTGTTTCAAAGTTCTTCGAGGTGAATTGAGGTTGAGACCTAGCAAGTACTGGACTTTTAGGCCGTTTAGAGGACGAACAAAGGTTGTTTCATTGCAGTTCAATTGTTTCCGTGGATGTCATCACTCCAAACTACTCAATTCTCTGTTCTGTCGTGGAGCTAGATGGTTACAGATGTTACCGCATAACGTAATAGAGGCACCAAATGCTCCGATTTTCAGGAAGAGATTGAGTAAAGTTGATGTTCTAGCAATACTTAACATTCCAGATTTCTAGTCCGACGAAATCGTTGATCTAGCGGGGACATGGTCTGGTTTTTTCGTAAAATGGAGCCTTCTGAAGCTGGTAGATGGTTAATGTGGAGCCGTATTAGTGATCATTTGTATTTCGCACCGATTTCAATTTGTTACGTACCACAATATTCCGATTGAAGTTCCGACAAAGTTCCATGTAATGGTATTAGCTCTAGCGTGATAGCGTTTTCACGAATTATTCTTTTAAAACCAACAACGAAACGAATTACTATGCAGGCTGCGAGCTGCTTGGCCAAACTACCAGTCATGAGCGGAGACAGGTAAACCCATGTTCCGAAGTTCTGGTGGGCTCTCAATGTGTCATAGCTGGCTGACACGGCCATTCCCAGCTTCGCTGGCTCGTACTAAGATCTCATTCTGCGAAAAAAGGGTTTTAGAAAAGAATTAAACGCCGCTTCTTAACGCAGTCACTGAGCTGTAACCATTTACTATTACATGTCGGCACTCATTCTGGCCATTTTCTTTTTTTGATTTTTTTATCTCATTATTTTCAACTTGTTTTTGTTCTGCATTGTTTTTATCGTTTTAGATTCCAACATGTCACTCTCTCTTTAAATGATTGCTCGATTACTGTCATAGCGCGTTCATATGAGCGGAATGAATAAATAAATAAATAAATAAATAAATAAACTTCGAAGAAAAAACACCGGAAACATTGAAAACGATAAGTTTTCCTTTCCTTCACGCATTATAAATATACCGAATTTCTCTACCATAGGTACACGCAGAAATAACAAGAAAAAATTAAAAATACACACAAATAGAAATAACAGAGAAAAATTCATGTTTTCGTGTCATTCATGCGTGCATCCATGGTAAAGACGTATATTGATGATGCTTGTGTGGGGATTAACTAACCGTTTTTCAACATGCCCGAACTTTTTTCTTCAAAACTCTCGAGAAACTTACAACTTTGCCGTCGATTATGGCGCATCCAAAGTGTACTCAGGAGAAACCCTCAACCGCACAATCGCCTCTTTCCGTTACTGTGAACTGCTACTGAAGGCTCTTATTGTTTACTGTTATTCGAAAGCTGTCTTCTTCTGCATGTGGTAAGACGGCGCTCATGCTTCCCATTCAAACGTGACACATCGAAAACCGTTCTACGCAGTTCTTCTCACTATCCATCTCCGATGTGCATGTATACAGCAGTTTTGTGCATGTTTCTTATTACGGCATAGCTAAATATCCTATTCGTCAGGACGTGCTGGTCTCACGTGCAAAAACATTTGTCGCCGTTCCTCTCCGCTTGTTCCGTATCTTTGTATAGTTTTATCTGAATTGGAGGCTTGCCCTTGTTTCTAATTGTTGCGCAAAAAGGATGAAGCTGGGTTTTTGCTCCCACATCTTGAGAATGGTTCAGACCTTTGTCCAGTGGATTGACTAGGCGCGATTATTGTGCTGGGCCGCGCGACGTTCGCGACACTGCCAAATAGAGAGGTCTCTATCGCGCGCGAAGATCTACCTCCGCAGCCTCGTCCATTCACAAGACTTAATTTCACGAAGAGGCTCTACGATTGATTTACCGAACTCAAACACTAATGGGCTAAAGACAGAAAAAAAGTAAAGGGTTCTGCTCGAATGGGTGCCCTTCAAGGCACAGGACACCCAGAAAATTATTTTTCAGGTTTTATCCTTATCTTGCCGAGGGCCACGCTCTCATCACAATGGCGTCCCTAAAATCGTCCTAGACCCCCTACCAACGGAGATATGCCCTTCCGGAAATAACTGTATTTTGGGGGAAAAATTTGGTGGACGAGTTGTCGCAAGCCTGTGTTTCTCTCAATTTGCAGTCGCCGCACGAGAGCAAAGCAGGATGAGGAGGTAGACCGGCATTGTAGTGAAGAAGGACGGCACGGTTTAAATTCATCCATCCGTTCGGCCGCTATTAGGATCGAAAATCAGGAAGGGGGTGTGGCCCACGGTGGTGATTGAAGGGGGTCTGGCCCGTGGTGGTCTCTTATATCTCGCTTATTTGAAGAGATTGAGATCTCGCATTTGGCACGTGTCATAGAGGAGGGGTCTGCTACACAATAACGCGAATATCTCAGAATTCATATCTGAATTTGTACTGTGCCTTCAAGGCTGTGATCATGAAAACGCTCGACTCTGAGTTCCGTCTGAGTCTGAGTCTGATTCTGAGTAGAACGATCACTGGCCTCAAGGTAGAGCTGGAATGACGTAAAATTAGGAAAAGGGGGCTAGATGAACATGAAATGCTGGGGCGGTAGTAATCCGGCCTTAAGTGCGAATCAGTGATAATGAACATCTTCAACTGATGTGGAGTAGACAACCATAATAATGAGGAGCCAGCCCTTTGTTGAATGAGGATCTGAAACGCTGTAAACAAAACTTACCACGCCTGTGGGAAGCGAATAAAGCCAACAAGACTGCAGCGAGAGCAGCGCGACATTGCACTGCGCCATTACGCTAGCTTTTCGATGCGAGAGCAGACACATGAGGTAGAGGCGCAACGCATTGAGGAAAGCAAAATGCAGCCATCAAGCTCACTGGTGCATCACATAATTTACTCAGAAGCGTAATACACTCTCAGACATGGATTTTTTTCGATTTTCCTTTTATTGTGTAGAAGAATTCTCTTCTATAACTATTGTGAAGGGCGAGATCTTGATTCCCTGTATTAGGCGAGATATAAACGGTCACCCCTTTTCTTAGCCTTCGAGCTCAATAGCGGCTGCATATAGGGATGGATCTCATAAACGATTTTGGTTTCCATTCCTTTGCCAGCTGGTCTCTTCATTCTGATTCGCTCAAGAAATAGGTGAGAAGCTAGTTCGGGGGTAGAGGAAATATGATTAGCGAGGGATTCTCTTCAAGATTAGCATAAATTAGAATTTTTCGGGTGTCTCATACCTTTAAAGGCACAGGACACCCAAAAAAATATTCTTCAGATTTCATGATCAGTCACTCTCTGATCACAATGATATTTCTGAAATCACTCGAGATCCTCTATGAACGGAGATATGGCTCCTTGAAAATGCCTGCATTTTGAGGGCGAAAATTTCGCGGACGAGTTGTCTCAGACCTGTATTTTTCTTCATTCGCAATCGCTGTACGAGAGCAAAACAGGGTGAGGAGATGGACCTGTTGTCGGCACATTCATTGAGTATGATGATTTTTTGTCAGGGTTTCCTTCTAGTGATACTTGATGGCTAGATTCCGCTAGGTTGCTGTTTTATCAAAATTACGATTTTTTGGTGGGCTTCCATATTTTTCGTCTTGAAAGTCTTGTTACTCAGGAAATCGCCGCTTTCAATGTGTGTCGAATATGCACTAAACTCGAATGACCACACCCATCGAAAGGCTATAACGCAGGAGCACGTGCTCCAAACAGGAGCACGTGCTGCAAAATTCCGTCGCAGGAACACGTGCTGCAAAATTTTATCGCAGGCTGCAAGGTGCTCCAGCGGTATCGTAGCTGCACACCGACAAGCCACGCGGTCGGCACACCGACATGGGACCAGGGATGTGTGGCAAACGATTTTGAGATTTTGGCAAACGGCAATCGGCAAACGGCAAAAAACCTCAAATCTTAGATTAACTCAAAAGTTTTTCACATGTGCCGCTCTACTTTTTCCCCTTTTTTCAATACTTCTGTGAGCTGCGGCTTCGCGAAGAAGCGGCTTCGGCTCCTACAGTCACCGGAGCGGCAATGTCGTGGCGGCCCCGCGGTAATGCCGCTGTGGCTCCGCGGTAGTGCCGCTGCTGCTCCGCGATCGGTGGCTGCGCTCTGACAAAATAGGACCGACTGCGAGTAACTCATAGGAAATGAGTCATAATACAACTGGGTAGGCCTACGAACAAAAATACACACCTTCGGTGCTTACGTCCTCTGTATGATATGGACAGAGTGTATCCCCGTTATTGCGACCTAGGAGATACGGATATACATCAAATTGGGCTATTGAACCAGCGACAATCTCGTTCTACCAGATAGAACAGTGTAAGGAAGTCTACGCGGTTTCGCTGATGCATCCTCGCAGAGTTCGTGCGGTTCCAACACGGAACTGTCGCGGTAATGTCGCGGCGTTCTCGGCCCTCAAGAGACTGCAACAGAGTCCCCACGGCACAGTAATCATCACGGAGGTGCTGCGGTACTACCGTGGAACTATCGCGGCACAGTTGAGGGTCGCGGTTCTTTCCTGGCTCTGCCGCGGCATACTTTCTCAGAGTCTCTACCCACGTGTGTCTTACAAATGCTTCTGTGTCGCACAAGTGCTTTCTGCTTATTTTAGTTACACCAGAATCTGTCAAAACTTTCGAACAGAAACTAAAGCACCTTATTGGAGTTGGACTATCTACTGTCAACTTAACGAGAGCTGACAAGGAAAATGGAAATAGTATCATGGAAATAAAAAGTGAGAAGGAACACGCTTCAAAAATAAATATGAATAAAAAAAAGATGGATAGCATTCTAAAAAGTCCTCCGGAGGACTTTCCGGAAGCTAACCACATTTTTCTCCAGTCCCACACAATTTCCATTGTTAAAGCACTGTTCGCGATAAATTTTATCCTCGAATTTTTCATGACATACGCTTCTTGTGGCTCTCAGAAGCAGAATAGCGTCGAAAAAACGGGACGAAAAGCTACCCAGGAGCCGCAAAACGGCTTAGAAAAGTGGGAAAACCCCGCCATTGTGGGCAAGTCCCGCCACTTTCCTCCCCTCGAAGTGAACAATGGTTTCCGATCAAAAGCCCCGTTCTTCCCTTTATTCTCAGCTTCTCTCTTTACTCAGGTTAGTTCGCATACGTTGACAGCAAAAGACGGAATTTACAAGCCTCGGACAACTCGTCAACCATTTTCCCTAGTTCAATTTTGAGGGACCATAACTCCATTCCCAGAAGGTCTTGTACGATTCCAGAAGCATCAATGGAATCAGAATGGGACCGGTTTCAAGATAGGCAAAAAAACAGAAAACGATTTTCATCGTGAACAGTGCCTTTAAGTGGCAACTTTACCGCGACCTGAAAAAAGTTCAAAATTCTTCAAAATTTTTTTAAATAAAAATTTTCATCAAAAAAAGACAGAATGAATCTTCTTTTTAGGAGTTTTCTCACACTATGCGTATCTAGTGACGCATGCGAGTGCGTAGTTTCAGCAATGTCCGGCCCCTTTCCTGAAAATCGTCAAATAAAAAGTGGAAAAAATCGCGTTTTGCTGCAGTTCACCGCTAACTTACCACGAGTTAAATCGCGTTTTCAAACAGATTTGCTACCACCCAAGATAAGTCAAAACCCCGTTAAACGGTCAAGCGAACATATGATAATCGGATTACCTCTAGTGCCTAAATGGCCGCGAGCAGGCGGCGTTTTCTTTCAATATTTTGCAGAATTTCGCCGGAAAAACAACAAAAATTTCGTCAAACGACAAACGGCAAAAAAGTCCCAAAAATGGTTGGCAAACGACAAACGGCAAACGGCAATTGCCGCACATCCCTGCATGGGACTCAGCCAGCTCGCCGAGCACCATCTGGAGCCACCACTGTATGGACGACGTCTTGTACGGCTGGACGAGCCTAGTACCGCAAACTTTGGTAATTGAACCGGCGACGCTTCCGACATCTGAGTCCCTCCTCAGAAAACGTCGTATGCTTTCCTTTTTTGGCAAATCGTTTTACCATCGAATTGAATGTGTATCATGCACTAATTGAACGTTTTATTTGTGGGGGCACGTGCTGTTATTTGAAACACAATAGGAGGACGTGCTTTCCTAGGAGCACGTTCCTGGACTGTGCTCGCGACAGCCTTGTCTTCGAGTTGAATGCATATTCGACACGCATAGATTGCGGCGATTGCCTGAGTAGGTGTACAGTTTGCTGTTCTTTTTGGGATTCCTCCTGACGAGATGTTTTTTGAATGGCTGTCCTTTTTTTTATCTAAGTACTAGAACTTCAGTTTTGATGGCGAAGACACTATTTTGGTGTTTTTCCTAAGTACCGTGTGTTCAGTACAGTTTGTTATTTATTTGAGATTTTTTTGTAGAACTCGTTGATTAGAAAGGGAGAATATTTCTTGTATTGCATGATTGAGGAATTGTTGCTGGAATAAGTGGATTATTCATATGGAAAATTAGCAAATCATATGCGGAAAATGGTGAAAACGTTTACGAAGGGCAAAGACGAGTACAGTATTACGTTTTACACGTTAAAGTCATCTAGGATTTCACAATCAAGGGGAGGCTTTTCCTGTGCAGATCCTGAGATTGATGGTGTGCCGAGCGTTTATTTCAGAGGGGTCACCCCGTTCACTGTGGCGCCTGCAATGCTGTTCTCAATTCATGGCCGCTCCGTTCGGTGTAGGGTTGTTGACGGCGCTACCCATGCAGGCATCACTTCGTCGACCATGGAGTTTGCGACCACGCTGCGTGAGCGACTAACCCTGTCCGGGATGCTTCCCGGCATGGTCGTAGAATCGTTACAACGGGAGTCCTAAATGTACTCGAGGAACATTTAGCGAAAATCGATGTGAAAGGGCCGCGCCCTCTCGTTTGCCGCACTGTCTCGTGCGCTCTAACCACTACTCAATCAGCGGCAGCCGTCTGTCGCTGATGTTCGCAATCAGCGACACCTTCAAATTTGAGATAAAGATGAATTTGAGTTGGAGCTGGCTTGCTCATTAAGAGTCAAGACTTTACCTAGGGCATCCTTATGCATCAAATAAAGTTTTTAAGCTGTTACACAGATGTCGCCTAGATGCATTTCAAATCAACGATTTAAGTTGCATATTAAGCCAGATTACTACCGCCCCTGTAGTTTCATAATTTAAAGGCAGTGTTCACGATGATTCTCGTCCCTGAGTTTTCCACATAAAACAATGCGTTGGCCCCCAAGTGTTACCAATTTTACGAAGAAACGGTGAGAAACGCATTAAAACGTCGTATTTCAGTGACACTATTCTATAACATGGACTAGTTGTCCGGTTGGATGAACATGTTCATGAAGGCTTTCAAAGGTGGAAAATGGGGCTAATCGAAAAGGGAAGAATATTTTATGCAAATTAGGATTAGTTAGGGCCCTAAGGAAAGAACGCAGGTATGAGAGTAGAGAATTGAAAAGGACAAGTCCACAGAAGATTTCATTGTCACAACAAACACTTCCTGTGATACTTAAAAGGCGGGGTGATACTTAAAGGCAGTGGTCGCGCACAAATAAGCTCGTCCTCTTTTCCTCTCTAAACCCTTTTCTGGGTATAGAGTAGTAGAACCTATAAGAAAAAATCGCGAAAAAAAAACGCTGTTCTGGGCCAAATTTGGAGCCTGAGCTTTCTTGTCTTTTAAAGGCAGTGTTCACGATAATCTTCTATTTTGAGGTTAGTCACTGAATCGATTGTTTGGCCCCCAGGGAGAACTAAAATGACGAAGAAACCGAGAAAAACGGACCAGAAGGGCACGAAATCCTTTACTCTCACCCGCGTCTTTACTCTCACAGGAACTGTTCGTTGTGACAATAGAATCTTTTGTGGACCCGTCTTTTGAAATTTTCAACTACAAGTTGCTCCATTCCTTCTTTCGGACCCTAACTAATACTGTTTTGCCCAAAATATTCTTCCATTTTCGATTAGTCCCATTTATTACCGGTGACAACCACCGTGAGCATGTTCATCCAATCAGACAACTAGTCCAGGTCAGAGAATAATGTCACTGAAATAAGACGTTTTAGTGCGTTTCTTGCCGCTTCTTCGTGATTTTGGTAACACTTGGTTGCCAACGCATTGTTTTAAGTGGAAAACTCGGGAAGGAAAATCATCGTGAACACTGCCTTTAACGGTGGACGAGTCCACTCCAAATCATCGGCATCGATGATCTCTAATATCAAGAACATCAGCTGGCTTGAAATCGAATTTCAATCAATGAACCTTCGGATTTATGTACACATCTAGTCAAAAACATTGGCTGAAGTGCTTGCTTTCATTGTTCAACTGTTTTATTAGGTAAATTTGCATTTATTTCTTCCTCTGAGTGTCGATGATTTTTGAATGCTTGGCATGAGACTGTGATCTTTCTGTGCACGTGTGCACGAATTGGAATCTTTGGGTCCTAGAAGCTCTAATTCTAGCCCGTTTTTCACCGCGCTACCTTCATAGTTTTTGAGCTGTTTTCGATCTAAGCTGATTTTTGTAGTTTTTTCGATAACGTTTTTCATCGTGACCACTGCCTTTAAGGATTTCGTGTACTTCTGGTGCGTTCTTCCCAATTTCTTCGTCATTTTAGTTCTACCCAGGGTCACTTAGTCAATATAGCGAATAATCTCAAAATTGAAGATTATCGTGAATACGGCCTTTAAACACAATGCATCCATCTGTCGCTATTCCACTTCTTACGTAACATGACGCCTGCACTGTTTTTTGATGACAATCGCCTCTAAATCCTCTTTATCACAACCGAACAGAACTATCGCTTACGTCCAGGTCGACAGTTTTTAGACAGGATTAGGAAGCATATTTGGACCTTCTGCTCAATACACGCTAAAATAATTAAAGTCGACCTTTTACTGCGACTTGGTAAGATGTTTGTGGTTTCGTATACAACTCAGAAGTTTTTCAAGAACTTAAACGTTCGTTAAAACCCCTGAAACAAGTAAACGACCAGCTTTTTGGCCGTTTCAACTTAAACCCCGGCTTTTTCAACTAAAATCCCTGCTAAAAACCACCTATTAAACTTAACACCCACTATAGGTGAGCGTGGCCCTGCAAAACAACTTAACACCCTCTTTGGAAGGAGGGTTCAAGTTGTCAATAACGATCCAACAACTTGTGCCAAGACCAACAACTTAACTGCTGCCTTCGAAAACTGACAATCGAAACAAGTAATCGACAACATCTGCAAGTACACGTGGCATATCCGATCAATACCATTATCATCTTCACCTTTGTCGGGGCACCCGGCTTTTTCCAACCAAGTTCTCTCTCGGTCGTTTCCATTTCCCCCAGCCTTATCGGTGGCTTTCTCGCATTATCCTCACTGTATTTATACATTATTTAACAGAAAAAAGGTCTATTACCTGCTTAGACAATCCTTCTGGAGAGACGCAAATACCTAATACATTAATTTGAAAATTCATGGTAGCTCTCGTGTTTCCATGCAACATGAAGCTTTATTGACCATCAATTTGATGATATGCGTTTACTCTAATTCTACCCCGCTTTACTGGATTGAAGATTGGGTCTGGCTCCAAATAATATTTTGCGTTTTGAAAAACTAGAGTATGGCTAACCCGTCAATTCACACACGATGACCGGGCTCAGATTTGTTGACACTTCAACTCTGTTTTTTTTTGGCGGAACAATTAGATTTCAAAAAATCGAAAGTTGGACAAAAATTTAGAGCTAAATAAACGTGGAAAATTTATAAATGCCTCTGCTTGTGAACTGCGAACGTCATATAAAAATTTGCCCTAATTATACACGATATTGGAAGACGGGGCTATCACTGGATTCACAGGTAACCGAGTCTTCCTTGTACTGACTGAATATTACGGCTTTATATAGAAAACTCTAACATGTGATACAATTCTCGAAATCGTGAAAAATCGCGTTTAGGCAGCAAAAAAATCCCCCATTTTGAAGCTTCGGACCAACTAAGATGGAGTTTTCAAACATTGACAAATTGGCCTCAGATTCGTAATCAGCACCAAAAACAACCCCTAGAAACAAGTTTTACGCTCAGTCCAAGACAATTTTTTTGAACGGCCGAAAAATTGTCATTCGTGTGCCCGTTCCCTCTTGGCAAAGCTATGGAAGTGTCCCCTTCCTTTTTTCTCAATCTCCTGTAAATCTCTAAGGCAATTAGCAGATCCTGAGTATGAAATATTGGAGCACTGCCTTCCCCTTGAACATATCGAAGTTGCATCTCGGGCTCCATCTCATGTGAACAACCCTCCTTTGGTAATGATGTTGCTTCTGTAAAAGGAAGAGCTGAGACTAGTTTCACCTCTTAATTATAGAGAAGTGTGAAATTTAGTTTTCATTCATACCACATATTATATTATTTTCACTTCCCGAGGTTTGTCAGTAAGGTATTAAGAAGAAATAGGACAC
Source organism: Aplectana chamaeleonis (assembly GCA_029168955.1). Classification (NCBI taxonomy): domain Eukaryota; kingdom Metazoa; phylum Nematoda; class Chromadorea; order Rhabditida; family Cosmocercidae; genus Aplectana; species Aplectana chamaeleonis. Next base: position 67,104 of record JAPDOI010000573.1, read on the forward strand.
GTTTCGTCTGTACATCGCATTCTCTCGCCTGTATAGGAGTTCGGTCGAGTGTATAATCGTGCTCCAATGATGACTGACGCGCGCGCCGCAGATCTGCGTCGCACGCGTGCGCCAGCCGGCCTCCGGTAATTAATCACTTTCCCGGCCCGCCCTGCGCCACCGCGTCGCTTCCGCCGCCAACTGCCGTGATTGATAGATGCTCTTTTCCTCCCGTGCCTCTATTCCTAATGCTATTTTCTTCGCTTTGCACGGTACTGAAAGTGTCTTTCTTATATTCACCGTTTATCTATCAATCTTTCAGTAAATTTTGTCAATTCCCTGCATTTTTTCCAGAGCAGCTAGCGTTGGCGATGTACTGACACCATCAATTGCGTGCCAGACGTCTTTAACATATTTCTGCGATATTTCGTCGATTTCGTTGCTGCTTACGTAGCGTGACCTTTTAGCTCCTAGTCGTGGCGGGACCAACCGCGGGGGCGACGCACCTTTAACCTTTACAGCTCAGGCATTCGGGGGGACGGCCCGCCACACTTTCACAGAGAGTCAGTCGGCCATCCGCGCCCGTTCTCGACCGCCACGCAGATTCTCGACCGCGACGCGTCTACGCACATCGGCAGTTACAGCCATCCGCGCCCCTACGCAGTTGCTCAGGATCATCAACATGTTTAGACAAAAGTATTGACAATGTTGCTGGTATAAAAGGCTCCTCATCTCACCGTGTACCTCAGTCGGCTCTTCGAAGCCGTACCTGGAAGGTGGCCTCGAGTCTCTGCCCAGAAGATCCACCGGATACCGGAGGATAATTTTTGTCGCCGAGGGGAGAGGGCTCTCCACGGCTCGGGGGGGTGCGTGGGACCCAACTGGGGGCCATCTCCCCACGGTCCACGGTGGGGTCACCCCCTCCCCTCCGTAGGGATCCCAACAGGGGTGATCTTTGTGGGCTGTCCCCGTGTCCCCTGAACAAATCCGGAAGCGCCGAAAATGGACATGGGCAGTTTTTGAGCCGCTTATGGACAAATTTTGGACCGCTCGGGGGCCGGGGACCGACAGATTTTACTGGAGGACGCCGATCCGCGCACCTTTCGACATCGACGCGCTGATCGGAGGCGCGGCTCGGCGGCCAATGGTGCGGCTGCCGTTGCCCCCAAGTGCCTAAGAGTGCAGCACTGGTGCTGAAATTCGATCAATATCTTCGCTATTGATTCCTTCTGTGATTCAGAGCTCAGACTAGCTCTACAATAAAAAAAATAACATAACTAGCTCTACAATAAAGAAAATTAAGGCGGATTACCACTTTTTTGAGATTTATGCATGGTTTCAAAGTTTGTCCCGACACTATATCACCCTTTTCTGAATTCTGGATATTTCATGACGGCATTCAAACGGTTATCGCGACTTGTTGAGGGCTGATAATTGAGGGTAGATTTGATATAAATGACACATATTTCAGTATGTTAATTCGTCAATTCTGAGCGGAAATTCGACAATTACCCTAGTTAATTTGTGAGTTTAAAATATGGAGTTTTCGGAGGGCTTCAGAAGTTAGCGAAAAATTGCGCATCATTGTCTAGGCTGTTGACATTGTGGCGAAATGATTCCACATAACATCTCCTTTAAGTACCTCTCAGGCATGATTAGCCGAGATACTCGCCTTCAAGTACAAGAATTTTGTGAAGGTTAAAGGTGCGTCGCCCCCGCGCCGCAGTTGGTCACGCCACGACCAGGGGCCGGATTCATCAACGAAATTTAGCGCTGGTAGGCTGGGTAAGGGTACAGGCCATAAAACGGCCAATGTCTCACCGTCGACTGCGTACCACGCGCTGCGCGACCGCACGCGCGTCAGAAGCAGACGGGTTTGGCCGCCGCGCGAGGAGTTTTGGCCGCCGCGCGACATTTCCAGCCGCCGCGCGGCGGCCGAAACTCGTCGCGCGGCGGCCAAAACTCGTCTGCTTCCGACGCACGTGCGGTCGCGCAGCGCGTGGTACGCAGTCGACGGTGAGGCATTGGCTGTTTTATGGCCTGTAGGTTCCTACCGAAATTTGCGCGAAAGACGCGATTCACTAAATTTGCTACCCACAGTAGCAGCCTACCAAGCCTACCCTGCGCGAATCTCGGGTAGGGTCCTACCAGTTGCGTCCTACCCAGCGAGATTTCGTGCTCTGATGCTGAATTTGCGCGCTCGTCCTTTGTACAGCTGTTTTCAAGACCCTTGTATAACGGATTTCCGGCGATTTTTATATTTATTTAGTAAAGATGTTGTGTTTTCATAGTCAATTTCCGCCACCCTCTTCTCAATACTCGTTATTTATCGTCAAGGCTTGATTATTTTTGAATTATTTGGTTGGAGCAAAAATAATTGTGGGTTTTGATAAATAATTTTTCTTGACCGGTTGATTTTTTTGTGGATTTTGATGCTTCTCTATCTGATACTTCTTGTATTTTCTCATGAAACTCTATCTTTTCTGAATTAAAATTTGATGTGTGTTCTAAGTAGAGAATATTCTTGCTGCCTTCAATTTCTCTTTCACGCAATGACTTTGAGACACCAAACTTAATTAAAAACTACACGGAATCCCTTAATCCGCAAAGTTTATTTTGCTTTTCTTTTTCCGGTAGAGGAAGATAGATGAAGAATTGCGCTTTTGAATGCCATACTAAATTTTGCAAAAAGAGCTCGTTTCGGCGAAAAAGTATGATTCAGTAAAAACCGCAATTATATTTGCGGTTTTGCGTTCTACATTTATTTGCGTGAAACTGATATGTATCTATGATTTCACGTTTGTGCGAGAATCGGGTTCTCACAGCTTCTAATTTTCAGGCAAAACACTCTTTGAATTTACCCAAACGACGAGGGCGGCTAAGGATTGATGAGGACGAGGTTAGCAATAAAATACAGATTGTAAACATCATCGAAAAAGAACAGCCGTCATCCACTCCCGGCTTTTTCCTAACCTAAACACTATGCGCAAACTAGCTGAGTATAAGGTATAAAGCGTTCGCATAAGTACTACTGCAAATCTGATGATTACACATTTAGGCCCAAGCTTTTCTGTTACGGCTGATTTTTTGTTTCTTTTGTTTCTAGTTATTGACGTTTTCTACGTAAAAATATTGTCTTGGGTAATTTTATGGGACGCCGCAAACCAGCTACATATGAGAAATCATTTGAGCGTCCGAAAAAAAATTCCCCATTAATATACACTTCATCCTCATATTCAATATTCAAACTACATATGTTACAGATTGAAGAACATATCAATAAAATCTACCGAAAAAAATACCGAAAACCATAGCCGCGTTTCCCATACCGCTGAATTCTTCATGTGATTCAAACATAGATTTACTTCATTCATGGTTTTTTGTTTTTTTATGCTTTAGGTTTTGTGAGTTCACAAAAGTTTAAGCTTTTGGAGAGCGATTACGAGCGATGTGCAGTAGCCGTCGCTTTTAAAACACGGCGGCGTCGCCACACACATAACGCTTTTAGGCGTAACTGCTTGGTAGTGCTACTCGCGGTAGCATTGCGCTCGTGAATCACAATGTGATGATTAGGGTAGCAATCTACCGTGGGTAGAGCTACCACTGGGTAGGGCTATCGGCACTGCCGCGTTGATGAATCCGGCCCCAGGAGCCAAAATGTCAAGCTCCGTAAGCAACAACGTCGATTTTGGAGTGAAACACGTCTTCGCATCGACACCGATCTCATCTGCCCATCTAGTAAATGGGTATGTTTCTATTGATGAGATGGGCATATTTCTGTCTCCTTATTTTTTGTGCATTGATTCATGAAGTTGGTCAGTTTAACCGTACCTCGTATCGTGCTCACATTTTGCGCCTTTGCTTGTCTGCCTCGCTGCCCTCTTTCACGTCGTCATAATGGCCGTTGGGATTGATCAGCAACATCAGCAGGTTATGAATATGTTAGGTGAGTTGTGCATCTTAGTATCTCTCTTGGCGGTCAACAGTACTTGTGGTCCCCTTCGCAATGAGTCTTCTCCCCCATAGGCCGGATCTGCATGAACAAAGGGTTGAATGTAGGTATGGAGCCTCGGGAAGGATGGGTCATCTTCGTTTGCCGCGCGCGGGTGCGACGCGGCGTTAGCATTGCAGCCCGCCTGCTGGCCTCTCTCACGCCCCACCACTCTTCATCGGGGTTGTTGAGGCCCCAGACAAACACACTGAACCACTACTGGAAGCATATTTTAGCCTTAGCAATCCTATTAGTATGTGATGCAGTAATATCCACTACTCAGACACTGGGATTGGCGGACCGCCGGCATTTGCCTGGCTAGCAAAAACCATTCCCGGTGTCGGACAGCCATTACCCGGCGGTCCGCCAAAACCCTGCCAGCGGTCCGCCAGGACGCTGGTCGACGGCTGGCAGTCTCTTGGCTATTACCTGGCAGCCCGCTGTTTAACAATCATTTGCCAGTGGTCTGCCAGTCTCTTGGCAGACCGATGAATCGGGGTGGGTCCCTCACCGCAGATCGTTGCGTAGGAGATCACCCAACGCAACGGTCTGAGGTGGGTGACCCACCCGACCTCCCCCCCCCCTAGCCGTGGGGACTTGCACCTCAGCTGCCAAAAATATGCTAGCCTTTGTAGAGTGACTTCAGGTCACCTCCCAGAGCCGACTTCAAAGTGCCGAGTGAACGCTCTTCTTCTTCTTCTTCTTCTTTGCAGCCACATTGAGGGTTTTGTCATAGGTTGAGAAACTGGGCGACCAGTAACGGATTCGTCCATAAGTCCATTACGGTCAGCGTGGTGGGTCTCTCCGGACATTTGAAGAGGTGTGCAGTGTCATGGCCGAGGCAGCCGCAGTCCGGGCAGACATTTGATTTGCTGCTGTCTATTTTGCTGGCGTAGGACATAAGCGTGGTAGAATGACCACAGCGCAGCGATGCCAGGGTGCACCTGGCCCTTCATCCGAGTTCAGCCTCGGATGTGCAGACTTGGGGCGGCACTACCCCCAATATGGGATTAATCACCGCCTTTTCCAGATGGCACCGTACGAACTGAGTATGCTCCTCGCGCAATAGACGGAGTCGTTCTTGCTGTGAGTCGTGCCATCTTTGCAGATTGACTTTGCTGGGAGCATCGGCGAATGGCTTTCTGATCTCTCTTTCTCTGACGGGCTTTAGCACTCTCCAAGTTGGGTGATTTGGTTGTTTCACGCTGCCGAGATGTCGTACGTTTGTGCCGTGGCAGTGTGGAGGAAAGAAGACCACCTCCGTGCAAACCGAGGTCAATCCCTCCGCGGAGAGGGTTTTTGTCATGGGAGAGGTGCTGGCTGGCCGCAGCTCTCCTGAAGATCCTACTGCAAAGAGCCGGCGTCGAGAGGAACCCAGGACCCGCGAAGAAGAAGAAGTACCCATGTGCCACATGCGACAGAGATGTCACTTGGAATGGAACCAGCGTCCAATGTTTCGGATGCCAAAGGTGGGTGCACTTCTCCTGTTCGGGTCTCAGTTCTGTGAGGCACCACGATTCTTCCTTTCGTTGTATTGTGTGCTCCGTCTCCAGTAACTCAAATTCCTCATCTACCAACCGCCCCCTCCCTATTGTACATATCAATCTCAACGGCCTTCGCGCCAAGCTTTCTGAATTATCTCTCTTTGCCCGTACTCATCGCCCGGATGTTATCATGGTTCAGGAAACCAAACTCTCTCCCTCTGCTACCTCTCGACATCCAAACATCCCGGGCTATACTGCTTATCATACTCCTAGGTCATCTCAGGGAGGCGGAGTCTCTACTTTTGTTCTGTCGTCTCTTCCCTCTCACATAATTCCAAACACTCCAGTGGATGGCACTCTCGAGTACATCCCCATCCATCTACCTCTAAAAACTCCACTTTCTCTTTTCAATATATACATTCCTCCTCCTACATCCTGTCCACTAACCTACAACCCTATTCCTTTACGCAAGCAGTTGTATGACTGCTCTCTATCTCCCTCAATTGTCTTTTCGGGTGACAATAATGCTCACACGTTCTGCTCGTTGCTTGACTCTGATGCTAGAGGAAATGACGTCGAAGAATGGGCGGAGGAGTGCGATCTGGTTATCCTTAACGATGAACAGCCCACTCGTCTCCCTGCCTACGGCCGATCTTCCAGCCCAGACATCTCCCTTGTCTCTTCTATTCTCTCTAATGCCTGCTCTTGGTCTACATCCACAACTCTTCCCAGTGATCACATTTCGGTCTTTGTCAATATCGATCTCTCTAACTCTCTTGCTCCCTATACAGGTGTTCGTCATCGTTCTTATCTCAATTTAGGCCTTGCAGACTGGGGCCTGTTCAGAGAGGTTGCACTCCGCCAAGCCGCTGAGTATCCGTGGAATGGCAATGTACACCAGAAGGAGCGCCACCTCTCTGATGCCATCCGGAAGGCGATGAAAGCTGCGATCCCTGAAGGTCGTGTCAAGACCTTCTTTCCCAATGTCACCAGGGAGACACTGCAGAAGATAAGGACAAGGGACGCAAAGAGAGCTGCTGATCATCTTGACCCAGACATTGCCGAGCTGGATAATGAGATCAGGATGGATCTTGACAGGCACAAGAAAGAATCTTGGGACAAGTTCACTGAGAAGATGAACTTCAGGAGTGATGCAGCAGCAACGTGGAAGGCTTTGAAAAGGATCTCCGGAAAGTACACCTCCGCCAACAATTCCACGATTGAATTCGACGGCGGAGTCTTCAAGTCAGGGAAAGAGGCCGCAAATGCTTTTGGGAAGCATTTTTTCATCACAAGAACCAAAAGAGAGAAGCAGAATAGAATAACTGTTCGGGAACTCTGTAAACTGCCACTCATGGCTGAAGATGATGCAATCACGCCCGCTCAGGTCGAGAAGGTTATCAAGGAAATGAGTAACTCGAAGGCAGTAGGGCCAGATGGTTTGAGCCCAGCAGTTCTAAAGAGACTGCCAAGTGAACTACTACCCCTGCTCGCTGACGTCATTAATACATCGTTTCGGACCTGTACATTACCTCAAGATTGGAAAGTAGCACGCGTCATCCCATTGCCGAAGCCGGGTAAATCACCATCCACGGCAAAAGGTTACAGGCCACTCAGTCTTCCCTCACCTATCGCCAAAGTTGCGGAAAAATTGGCTGTGGAGGAGCTTGCCAACATAATAGCAAACAAAAGCATCAACATGGTTTCCGTAAGCTACATTCCACCACTACGGCTCTGCTGGAAATTGTGAGCTATGTTTTGGACGGCTTCAATGCCATGAAACCTCAGCAAACCGTAGGTGTAGCCCTCGATCTAACGAAGGCTTTTGACACTGTCAACTTGGGCATTTTGTCGGAGAGCCTGTTAAGGTCTACCATTCCGCCCTGGCAAAAGCGGTGGATAACCGCATTCACCAAAGGACGTCGGGCAAATGTGCTATTTCAAGGGCACGTCTCCAATAGCATCCCAATTGCCGCCGGCGTACCTCAAGGAGGAGTTCTATCGCCTACTCTTTTTAGTCTGTATATTGAATATCTACCCGTTCCATCCCAAGACATAAAGGTCGTTGCATATGCGGATGATATTACTATACTCTGCCGGGATCGCGACATAAATGTAGCTGCCAGTAAGATCAATGACTACTTGATCGAGTTGAAATGTTTTCTCGATAGCAAGATGCTTACGGTCTCAGCCGCTAAATCATCCGTCACCGTCTTTTCCACTGATCCTGCGGAGCACAGTGCTCATCCCATGGTGAAATGGGACGAAACTCGCCTGCCGGTCGCCCGATTCCCTAAGCTGCTCGGACTCGTGTTGGACCCTTCGTTGAGATTTCATAAGAACATTGAGCAGAAGCAAGCTGCAGTGAAAACAAGACTCAAAGGCAGTGGTCACGATGAAAAACGTTATCGAAAAAACTACAAAAATCAGCTCAGATCAAAAACAGCTCAAAAACTATGAAGGTGGCGCGGGGAAAAACGGGTTAGAATTAGAGTTATTAAGACCCTAAATTTCCAGTTCGTGCACACGTGCACAGAAAGGTCACAGTCTCATGCCAAGCAGTCGAAAATCATCGACACTCAGGGGAAGAAATAAATGCAAATTTACCTAATAAAACAGTTGAACAATGAAAGCAAGCACTTCAACCAATGTTTTTGACTAGATGTGTACATAAATCCGAAAGTTCATTGATTGAAATTCAATTTCAAGCCAGCTGATGTTCTTGATATTAGAGATCATCGATGCCGATGTTGTGGGGTGGACTCGTCCACCATCAAAAGACAAGAAAGTTCAGGCTTCGAATTTGGCCCAGAACAGCTATTGTTTCGCGATTTTTTCCTATAGGTTCTACTACTCTATACCCAGAAAAGGGTTTCGAGAGGAAAAGAAGACGAGCGTATTTGAGCGCGACCACTGCCTTTAACGTCCTACGTGCTCTCGGAGGAACGTCGTGGGAGTGCAGTAAAGAAACGATCCTGACCACGTACAAGGTCATCGTATAGCCCGCCCTGGAGCATGCTGCACCAGTCTGGCAGCATATCGTGTCGGACACATCTTGGTCCAAGCTGCAGCGCATCCAAAATGGAGCATTGCGAATCGCAACAGGCTGTTCTAAAAGCTCTCCAGTAGAGCACCTACATGCCGAAGCTCGCATCCTGCCAGTTAAAGGCAGTGTTCACGATGAAAAAAGTTTTCGAAATTCCACTAGGATTGGGTAGTGGAGGGACACTCTGTAACGTTAACGTCGAAAGAACGCATGAAAACGAGCCAGGAAGAGCCCCACAAGAGCCCGAAGTTGCAACTTCGAGCGCATTGAAAACCCCAAAAGCGCGTCACACGCCCACCGACGTGAACAAATGAATGCTCGAGATCGTGAGATGAGCGATGATTTTCAATCATTAGCCCCGTTCTTCCCTTCATTCTCAGCTTCTCTCTTTACTCAGGTCAGCTCGCATAGATCGGCTGCAAAAGACGGAAGTTACAAGCCTCGGACAACTCGTCCACCATGTTTCCATAGCTCAATCTTTGAGGGACCATACCTGCGTTCACAGAAGGTCTTGTATGATTTCAGAGACACCATTGGAATCAGCATGGGGCCGTTTTCAAGATAGGCGGAAAAACAGAAAAACGATTTTCATCGTGAACACTGCCTTTGAGGACCATTGCCAACTCCACGCACAACAGCTGTACATAAACATTCTGAAGCAGCCAAATCATCCGTCGCGAAGAGTATTAGACCCCGTGAGAGAGAGAGGTATAAGAAAGCCGTTTGCTGATGCTCCCACGAAAATCAATATACAGAGATGGGCCAACGCACAACAAGAACGCCTCCGTCTCTTACGTGCTGAGCATACCCAATTCGTCAAGGATCACTTATGCAAGACCGCCGTAAACTCCATTCTCGGAGTCGTGCCGCCTGAGGTCAGCGATACCGAGATGGAACTCGGTAGGTGTGCCAGGTGCACCCTTGCCTCGTTGCGCTGCGGGCACGCCCCCATGCTTATGTCTTATTTACATAAGATCGATAGCAGCAGACCTGACGGGTGCCGGATTGTGGTAATAAAGGGCATACTACTGCGCACCTTTTCAACTGCCCGATGAGACCGACATCGTTAACAACAGTAGATCTGTGGACGAATCCGACGCTTGTGGCTCAGTTCCTCAATCTATGACAGGACGCTCTCTGTGGCTGCAGAAGAAGAAGAAGAAGGTTGTTTGACAATGTTGATGAAAGATTGTTGGTCCTGGAGCTGACAGTGCTCCCTTACTGGTAATAAGCGGGTCTCAGCATGCAAGTGATCGACCGGGGAACTTCTTGCACATCCGGTGACGATTCGAAGAGCCGTATTCTGTATGCGTTGCATCTTAGTCCAAGAGGATTTTGAAACTAGATGCTTCTAAACTGGTGCGCCGTATTCTAGTGCAGGCTGGAGAATCGCCTTATACGTTGTAATAATGGTTTCTTTGCTACTACCCCATGATGTCCCGCCCAGGGCTCTAAGCACGTTAAGCTTCGCTTTAACGATAGCCTGCTTCTGTCCCGTGTTCTTATGGAACTTGAGCGATGGATCGAGCACGAGTCCGAGAAGTTTTGGGAAGCGGGCGGCAGGCAAACGATATCCGTTCCATACGACTCTACGATACGACTTTACATACTCCGTTCTACATATGGGAGTGCGCCTGACGCCAGAGAAAGTGTACGGAACTCATTTAGGAGTGCGCCGGACGCCATAGAAAGTGTGTGGGGCCCGTGTTAGAGCGCGCCGGACGCCATAGAAAGTGTACGGAACTCATATGGGAGTGCGCCGGACGCCGTAGAAAGTGTGTGGGTCCCATATGGGAGTGCGCCTGACGCCAGAGAAAGTGTACGGAACTCATTTAGGAGTGCGCCTGACGCCATAGAAAGTGTACGGAACTCATTTAGGAGTGCGCCGGACGCCATAGAAAGTGTGTGGGGCCCATGTTAGAGCGCGCCGGACGCCATAGAAAGTGTGTGGGGCCCATGTTAGAGCGCGCCGGACGCCGTAGAAAGTGTACGGAACTCATTTAGGAGTGCGCCGGACGCCGTAGAAAGTGTGTGGGACCCATAAGGGAAAGCGCCGTACGCCATAGAAAGTGTACGGAACTCAAGAGTGCGCCGTACGCCATAGAAAGTGTGTGGGACCCATATGGGAGTGCGCCGGACGCCGTAGAAAGTGTGTGGGTCCCATATGGGAGTGGGCCAGACGCCATAGAAAGTGTACGGAACTCATTTAGGAGTGCGCCGGACGCCATAGAAAGTGTACGGAACTTATTTAGGAGTGCGCCTGACGCCATAGAAAGTGTACGGAACTCATTTAGGAGTGCGCCGGACGCCACAGAAAGTTTGCAGGTCCCATGTTAGAGTGCTCCGGACGCCATAGAAAGTATGCGGGACCCATGTAAGAGTGCGCCGGACCTCATAGAAAGTACGCAGGACCCATGTAAGAGTGCGCCGTACGCCATGGAAAGTGTGCGGGACCCATTTAAGAGTGCGCCAAACGCCATAGAAAGTGTGCGGGACCCATGTAAGAGTGCGCTGAACGCCATAAATAGTGTACGGGACCCATGTAGGATTGCGCCTGTAGAGAATGTTCGCGACCTCAGGGGAGTGCTCTGGTCACCGTAGAAAGTATGCGGTACTACGTAGCAATGCGCAGGACGCCGCAGAAAGAAAATTGTCTTTGAAATGAGCTCGAGAACGCTAATCTACAGGATTTGACGCACTTCGGATTGATTTTGTGTGCGTGCACAACTGAAGCAGATCTATTGCTTTTCTCTCTTTAATTTGCCGCTGTCCGCCTTTCCAAGTGTCCACATGTGGGGCAGGCAACCTTTATGTCTACAACAAAATATGTTGGGGTAAAATAATTTCTGAGCCGATTCTATATATGCAAAGACAACCCGATAATTTCCGCCGGAGGCGGAAATTCGGAGATCTGGGGGGTCCCCAGATCCCCAGCCAGCCGTCAGGCGGGCGGTGCCCGCTGAACGGCTATTTTCTGATATTTCGAAGAGATATCAGAAACACACATCTTAAGTTAAAGCTAGAAAAATTCTGAAAATGCTAGAAACACAACAGCTGCAATTGGTAATGTGACTGTGTTTGTGCGGAAGAGGGCCAACCTCGGATGGAAAGCGGATAGTTAATTTTCTAAATCGAAATTGAAATTTGAATAAAGGGCGGGCAGGGTAAAGTGGGGAGTTGCGGAATATTTCAAAACCGATCGACCCCCCACCGTCAAATTTTTTTTCCAACTATCCACATTTTTGCGACCACCCCGGGGAGCGATTTCTGTGCAGTTTGTATTTGATTACAAGAATGGTCAGACGCCCATAATTCATTCAGTAGTCGGACTCAAGCGTCTGAAACCTGAACGATCCTACGGCCCTTCCCTTTGGTGACCGAAAATATCGAGAATTTTTGGGATACCTTTACCAAAGTTTCCTTTTCTGTCCAAAATCTTTGCGACCCCCTAACCTTCGTTTTCGGGCCAGAATTTTCGCGACCTCCCCCCACCCTCGTTGCGACATTTTGCAACCCCGCTTCACCCCGAGGGCGGGGTACAGGATCACACCAACCCTTTTTGAAGCCGTCAACGGAGCTACGCCCTCATCCTGGTGGCCGAAATTTTTGAAAAATATCATGTTTACGTCCCTCTCCTAGAGCAATATTTTGGGACCAAAAATGGAAAAATGGCATTTCTCGTAGCTTCGCTGAGGTCCTAAACGGCGGCCCGCTTCAACTCCTTTCTACGGCTAAATTTTTGGTTCAGTGGGTTGTGGTTGGGGGAGAGCGGCATCTGCCACGCTAGTCCGCGACTCGCGATAATGGAGAGTCACGGCAATCAGGCCGCGTGGCCGCACGACTAGAATGAACCCGCGGCTAGTATTTGCGATGGTACTTTACACGAAATCTAGGAACTTCTTCCAAACCAAAATTTCTCTCCTGGTTTAAAATTTAGCCTGGGATGCTTGCGGTCCTCTCCCCAAATTTACATATTTTCCCTTTGTAGGCCAAATTTTTTACTGTTACCACCCCCCCCCTCCAACCCTCGTTTTGCCCGGTCGTAACCTCGCTAGACCCTGCTGCCCACCCTCCACAGTATACCGTGCACATACCCGGAGACCCCATAGCCATTTTTGACATGGAACCCTACCCACTCTTCATGACTTCTGGCGCCAAGAACCCGAAGCCTTGTCCACTTACCTCGTCATTCCGCACTCTCGAAAACACTTAGAAGTTCGCACCCGTTTAAGCAGCTCTTAAAACCTTCTAACTAGAACTATAAAGATAAAAAATAAAAATAGGACATATAAAAATATAAATGGATGGGGTTTGTAAATTTTGAAATGATTTGGAGGTGAAATCCAAGCAAAGTCAGTCGCCTTGGCTGTTGAACGTTACCCTACCACATTTAATTCAGGCAGGATATGTTCGGGAACGAATATTATGAAGAAAGTGTGAAGATGACGCCATGCAACGATGAAGCTGGATGACGCCTACGACATGATACTCCGAAAAAAATGAGGCGATGTGATTGGCGAATGCTTTTCTTAATTCTGTTCCCTCTTTTATTTCATGTACCATAACCGATTTTATTCTATCCATAGAATGATGGCTTTAGACGATTTTGTATGCTCAGAGAGTAATTGTGATCCCTTATGATATTGATAAAATATTCTCTTGTGGTTTTCAATTCTCTCGCGAGTGATGTGTTCTATACGTGGGCATCGAATGGTTCCGGATCATTCGATAAATGAATTTTCCTCCCGAGTGTCAGTAAGGGACTTCTCATAAGTCAGGCCTGGACAAAATGAGGAAAATTCATTTATTGGATGATTCGAACCTATTCGATGTCTAGTATAGTGTATTCTTGCTGATAAGTGGGAGAAAAGTAGTTGGAAAGAAGTATTCAACTAGTTAAAAAGGGGGTGAAGACTTGTTGAAAAGACGTCTTTAAGTTGTTGATTAGAGCGAAACAAGCAGTCAGAAAGAGCTGTTTAACTTGATAGTAGATGACCGATAAGTAGTTGAAAGGAAGTTTTTCACTTAATGATAAGGAGGCAACAAGTTGCTGAAACCGGCTTTGAACAACTAGAGACCTACTCTAGGTCAAGTTGAGGCCTACCTTAGGACAAGTTGATGGACGCCTCTCTACAACGTTCCGACGCCTTATCGACAACTTAAAGAGGCAATCGTTTAGTTGTTGAATTAGTGGATGTTAAGTTGTTGAAAAACTTCTGAGAACCTGTTGGTGGCTGCTTGTTGGTGATTCTGCATCTGCTGAAGAAAGCGAACAATTAAGTGTGCACATGAGAACATTCAAGTCATATATGAATGTAGCATGTTCAGCAATGTAGCTAAACTCAAGCCGTACATCGCTTGAAGGAACCTTCAGCTGACGTGCTAGAGCTAGTAGTATTTAAGTAACACCTTAAGTCCTGTACCTATGGTGTTCACGATATCTTCTCCACAATTTCACCACCATTGACTGGAGCCCACCTTAAAAATAACATAATCCTGTATAAAAATAAGCTACCCTCATTTTTAGCAGGAAAACTCTCTGCCTTTTGTTCTTGGAAGCAAAAGAAAAACAGAAGCAAAGATACAAATATTCTTTGTCTTTCAGCCCAAAATTTCTTTTCATTATAGGTGCTGCATATTGACGAAGCTGTAACCGTTGTCCGGAATATAATTTACGCACTAGAATATGTTTCCGGGCCTCACGGTTTTTTTTTCAAAATTAAAGCAACTCGGGGATTCTTAAGCAAAATACGGTAATAGTTTCAAAACGAAAACAGCTATAAAGTATAGTTGTGCCATAGATTCGAATCGGTATATTCGAATAGTTGCTATTCGAATACTATTCAAATATCGGACCTCAAAAAGGGGGGTATTCGAATCTATTCAATGATTGGACCCCTAAAAAAAGGGGTATGCGAATCTATTCAATTATCGAAGCCTACTATTCGAATATTCATTCGAATATTCATTTCGAATAGTTATAATTTGGAAAGGTTTCGAATAGATTTGCCCCTTTGCCGCTATTTATGTTGTACGGTAGATGACCGTGTGTTCCATTGGCAGGTATGACCACGTCGAAGGATTTCGAAATCGCGCCGCAATTCAAAAATTGGGGTCTTCATCGTACCGTGGCGGTTCGATTTCGAAACATTTCGGCGTCTATTTCAGCGGCGAGCGGAGAGTTCCTTACCAAAAGTTTCACTTAGGGCATTGGTATACCTCAGCGACGGACACGGCGACGGAGTTGTCGCCGCTGCATGAATTTCAACGCGCTTTTGCGTACCTGCATTTCTGCATAGTCGCATTTGCAGACCAATCAATGGATACCGGTTTTGTTCCTCATGTTTTCCTGAGTGAAATTGCATGAGGTACATTTTTTTCCATGAAAAAAAATCACAATGAAGTGTATGAAGCACATATCTGCAATAGATATTAATTCCAGATTTAGAGAAAAAGGTTCCGATTTCACATGGTACTCCGATATAATTCTTCATTTCATAAATGTCAAAAAGATTGGAGCAAGACGGAAAATGTGCCCAAGTGAGAAAAAATTATGCAACGAGAACTGTACGACCTGGAAATATGCCTGGAAATGGTAGAAGTGGTGTATAAAATGCTGATTAAGTGACTACTGGCATAATTGATCATTTATTGACGCTACCTCCCTAGAAATGTCGACAAAGTCTGGAAGGAAACAAAAAAAATGACTTCTCAGGGGGGCCCAGCGACATCACGTCGCTGTGAACTATAAGGCCTGGATCATACATCCCGCGAACAGCGACAGCGACCGTGCATCTCAGGCATATCGATTTTCAGTCGATATTAATGGTAAACATCGGGTCGCGTCGCCCGTCGTCAGAAGTATGATCCCTGCGTAAGGCCTATGGTATACTTTGTCGCTGTAATGAGCGACAGACATGCAATCTAACACAAATCGTGGCGGGACCCGCATCGGAGGAACTTCAACGGTAGTCGTAGGAACAGATGTCGCGTGTGCGTTGCAGCGCCGTGTCGCGGAGGGCTGACATACTGCAAATGTGCCATAGCCTGTCGCTACCACTGCCGCTGTCGCTGTGCAGTGCACTGCGACAGCGACAGATTTAAAGGCACAGTCCAACCTCAGAGGTAATTTTTGATATTATGGTCCGGTCGCCGTCTATAGCAATTCTGCCAAGCGCGAAATCTCAGTTCGCTCAAATAAGCGAGAAAAAGCTAGGAAAAAGTCGGCCACGCCCCCTTGAAAGAAAAAATGGGTAACGCCCACTGGCAGGTCTCAATTGGGAAGAGACGCGCGAATGATTTTCTTCAAAATCTATGTTCTTCCTTTTGTTTTTGGTCTGGCTTTATATTGGGACCTTATTCAGAATGATGGCTGCGAATAACGAGAAAATACAGGCTCGAGACAACTCGTCCGCGAACGTCTACCATTTCAAATTCAAAATTTTTGAGGAGCCGTAACTCACTTCGTAGTGAGTTCTGAGCGATTCTGGGGACACCATTGTGATGAGCGTGAAATGTTCTCCAAGATAGGCTGGAATACAAAAATTCGATTCTGAACTTGGACTGTGGCTTTAAAGGACGGGAGGCGGTCGCTGTCGCTGTGCAGAGCGACGCGACCGTGTGTCGCAAAAGTATAGCATACCCCTAACACCCCTCAGCGACCCCTCAGAACTTTTAGAATAATTTGATTCCCAGCAATCTCTAACAAAATCAACTTTAATTCGACTAATTTAGCTTGAAACCAGTTCATTTCAACTAAGCATCGACTTCTGCCAGTGACTATCAACTATGAATTGTCTTCAAAACAACGGTATACCCACATTGCGCTCATCCACGAGGGAAAACAACTCAAAATCCACTTCGCGGTCCGATTCGAAATGATATAACGGTAGAAACAAGCTTTGATTCACTCAAAGTGCAATTTGAATGCCGGTTTCGAAACACGGAAGATTCTCGATTCCAATCACTAATGCACTCACATTGCTCCTGATCTTCTGTTTTCTCTTATTTTCATATTACCTTATTTGGTTTTTTCTTCTGATTCTTTTATCAAAGTTTATTGAAGTCTTTTTCTATGTAACTTTTTTTTGAGCTCTCAGCCAGACCTGGTGGCTTTCAAGCCGAAATTTGATAAAAAATCCGAAGTACAGACTACGCGCATTCCCCACAATTCCTTCTAGCTAAACACCAATGTTGTCAAAGTTATATGGACATTTCTAAAATTTGAAAGGTTAGGGATTTGGCATTGTTCTTAAATGTCGTGAAATTGTTTTATTGGATTTGGCTTTTAACTTGATTTCTTAAATGTAGTGAAATTATTGACTTGATTTGGCTGATGGTGGTATTTGTAGACATCGTAATCATTAAGATATTTGAGAAAAAAGTGAGATTGCTGCTAATGGATTTGGCACGCGCTCTAACAATTATCAGAGTCAAATCACGCGTCAGAAGGAGTTTTGAGTCGAGCGCGATATGGATCAAATTAGAACAAGAATAAGTCCAGCAACAAAAACCTTCTCATACAATGTGAACCGTGAAAGCGTTGAGGACACAAAGACTACCATGAGAAATACTTCTGACACGTGACTTCTGACACTTCTGACACACTTCGCGGCTTCCTAGAGATAGAATACAAGGCATATACTTTCTGGATTTAAAAGTCGAAAAAATCAAGAAATGAGTTTTAAAATGACACAATATCACAGGATCAGTCGCTCTAGCCAAATTTCACCGGTTCTTGCGGATGTCGCTCGTCTGTGCCGGCCCAGACGTCTGAGTCGGAGGCATAACTTGCATACGGTGTCCTGGACATTAAACTGAGTCCCTGCACACGTCCCATCATGTCCTGCACACCAGGGGTGTGCGGCAAACGAATTTCAAAAATCGGCAAACGACAGTCGACAAAAATCGCACAAAAATGGCCGGCAAACGGCAATCGGCAATCGGCAAACGGCAAAATTAAAAACCTCGTATAGAAAAGGATACGAATGTTCGAAAAGTAACTGTAGGAAGATGTTTGATTTCTTCATGCACCATTCGTATTAAAAATAACAAAGAACAAATCGTTTCCAGTAACACCACGTGGAGTTGAACTTTTCAGTGCAGTATGAAAAAAACGGATGAAAAAAATATTTAAAAAAACATATGATATGAAAAAAAAAACAGTTTCGGTATGACTATCTCCTTGAAAACTGGTTATCAGAATATTTTGGTGCTAGTGTAGCAATTTTTCGAGGTTCTGTGGTACCAACCATTTTCGGAGGGCCGAAGCCATAACTCCAGCGATACTGAGATCGCCATAAATGATTGGCTTACGAGTAAAAAAGTCTTGCACTTCTTGATAGAAGAATTCTCTACGATTTTTGAAGCCCCGGATTAGCTTGATATTAAACTCATACTGTTAGAACTACACCGCATTTTTAGATTCTTTTGTTGTTTTTTCCACCACCACAACAACACTGAAGTCGTTTATTTGTTTGTAAAGCGAAGATTGATCTTTGCTTCACAAACAATCGTTCAATGTTTTTCTTGTTCAACAATTTTTTTCATATCAGGTATTGCACTGAAAATTCAGCTCCCGGTGCTGTTAGTGGAAACAATCTTCGTTTGAATCTTCGCATTACGTCAACTGATGGAGGAGCGAATCAGATGTGGAAAACGTGCTGTTATTATCTTCATCGACTTCAAAGCGGCATTTGATTGCATACATTGAAACTCTCTGAATTCAGAGTAGTAGATCCCATATGTAAAACCGCGGGAAAAACGCCAATTCGGGTGGTATCAACAGCATCAGCTTTGTATGCTTTTGAATGTGGACGATCTACTATACATGATTGGCATAGCTGATTTGCAGTGCCGAGATCATTAGGTGGCTCAAAGTACGGGTTGAAGCAATGACTAGAGGCTGCTGAACCAGCCTCCTAGTATATTCTCATTCTCTCGAATCGGCCAAATATACTATCCTGCTCATTTCCGTGAACTGTTTTACTAGTCAACTTCAGCTTCATTTGTGGCCGTGACCGTCGATAAAATTAGACTGTACACAGCTAAGGACTTGAACGGTTTGGGCGGAGTTGTGCACATGTGCATTAGGGTATTAAAACTCTAATTCTGACACGCTTTTCGGCCGAAAACCTTCACGGTTTGGAGCTGTTTTCGAATCAAACTACTTTTTATGGTTTTCTTAGCAACTTTTTCCACCACAACCACTGCCTTTAAACCACCTAGGTTGGAGTTTTTGTTTTATAGCCTGTCAATCTCTTTTCGGACCGGTAGGAATAAGGTTCACCGGGCTTTTCATGTGACCGCTGCGCTGCATGCTACAAAAGAACTAGTAAGAGCGAGAAAGGCTTCAGGGCAATTTTCCCATTCGAGTGGGAGCGGCGGTACCGTATGAACACAATGGCATTCGAATCGATTTGTTTTTTAGAGGGTTGTTTTATAAGGACACAAAAGTTCTATCCAAAAGACGAGAGAGCTGGGCCATCATTTGAAAATAGGGCGCGGCCCGTTTACTATGGGCCTTGCGTCCAAATCGCGGCGGTTGTCATCTATCACTCACTTTTTGCCGAATTTCGTCGGAAAAGGGTAGGAAAAGCGGCAAACGACAATCGACAAAAATCGTCCAAAAACGGCCGGCAAACGGCAATCGGCAACCGGCAAACGGCAATTCCCGCACATCCCTGCTGCACACCCCTACTGGGGTCCTGCACACATTCCATAACGTCCTGCACACCCCTACTGCGGTCCTGCACACGTCCCATGATGTCCTGCACACTCCTACTGCGGTCCTGCACACGACCCGTGATGTCCTGCACACTCCTACCGAGGGCCTGCACACATTCCATGAAATCTTTCATCCCTACTGCGGTCCTGCACACGTCCCATGATGTCCTGCACACTCCTACTGCGGTCCTGCACACGTTCCATGATGTCCTGCACACTCCTACCGAGGTCCTGCACACATTCCATGAAATCTTGCACACCCCAACTACGGACCTGCACATGACCCATGATGTCCTGCACACTCCTACCGAGGTCCTGCACACATTCCATGACATCCTGCACACCCCTACTGCGGACCTGACCACGACCCGTGATGTCCTGCACACTCCTACCGAGGGCCTGCACACAATCCATGAAATCTTGCATCCCTACTGCGGTCCTGCACACGTTCCATGATGTCCTGCTTACTCCTACTCAGGTCCTGCACACATTCCATGACATCCTGCACACCCCTACTGCGGACCTGCACACGACCCGTGATGTCTTGCACACTCCTACCGAGGGCCTGCACACATTCCATGAATGCTTGCACCCCCTACTGAGGTCCTGCGCACGTCACATGATGTCCTGCACACTCCTACTGCGGTCCTGCACACGTCCCATGATGTCCTGCCCACTCCTACCGAGGTCCTGCACACATTCCATGACATCCTGCACACTCCTACTGCGGTCCTGCACACGTCCCATGATGTCCTGCACTTTCCTACTGAGGTCCTGCACACATTCCATGACATCCTGCACACCCCTACTGCGGACCTGCACACGACCCGTGATGTCCTGCACACTCCTACCGAGGGCCTCCACACATTCCATGAAATCTTGCATCCCTACTGCGGTCCTGCACACGTCCCATGATGTCCTGCACACTCCTACTGCGGTCCTGCACACGTTCCATGATGTTCTGCACACTCCTACCGAGGTCCTGCACACATTCCATGAAATCTTGCACACCCCAACTACGGACCTGCACACGACCCATGATGTCCTGCACACTCCTACCGAGGTCCTGCACACATTCCCTGGAAATCTTGCACACCCCTACTGAGGTCCTGCACTAATTTCATGATGTCCTGCACACTCCTACTGAGATCCTGCACACATTCCATGACATCTTGCACACCCCTATTGAGGTCTTGCACACATTCCATGATGTCCTGCACACTCCTACTGCGGTCCTGCACACGTCCCATGGTGGCCTGTCCGCCCCTATAGAGGTTCTGCACACGACCCATGATGTCCTGCACACTCCTCTACTGCGGTCCTGCGCACTTCCCATGATGTCCTGCACACTCCTACTGCGGTCCTGCACACGTTCCATGATGTCCTGCTTACTCCTACTCAGGTCCTGCACACATTCCATGACATCCTGCACACTCCTACTGCGGTCCTGCACACGTCCCGTGATGTCCTGCACTTTCCTACTGAGGTCCTGCACACATTCCATGACATCCTGCACACCCCTACTGCGGACCTGCACACGACCCGTGATGTCTTGCACACTCCTACCGAGGGCCTGCACACATTCCATGAATGCTTGCACCCCTACTGAGGTCCTGCGCACGTCACATGATGTCCTGCACACTCCTACTGCGGTCCTGCACACGTCCCATGATGTCCTGCCCACTCCTACCGAGGTCCTGCACACATTCCATGACATCCTGCACACTCCTACTGCGGTCCTGCACACGTCCCATGATGTCCTGCACTTTCCTACTGAGGTCCTGCACACATTCCATGACATCCTGCACACCCCTACTGCGGACCTGCACACGACCCGTGATGTCCTGCACACTCCTACCGAGGGCCTCCACACATTCCATGAAATCTTGCATCCCTACTGCGGTCCTGCACACGTCCCATGATGTCCTGCACACTCCTACTGCGGTCCTGCACACGTTCCATGATGTTCTGCACACTCCTACCGAGGTCCTGCACACATTCCATGAAATCTTGCACACCCCAACTACGGACCTGCACACGACCCATGATGTCCCGCACACTCCTACCGAGGTCCTGCACACATTCCTGAAATCTTGCACACCCCTACTGAGGTCCTGCACTAATTTCATGTTGTCCTGCACACTCCTACTGAGATCCTGCACACATTCCATGATGTCCTGCACACTCCTACTGCGGTCCTGCACACGTCCCATGGTGGCCTGTCCGCCCCTATAGAGGTTCTGCACACGACCCATGATGTCCTGCACACTCCTCTACTGCGGTCCTGCGCACTTCCCATGATGTCCTGCACACTCCTACTGCGGTCCTGCACACGTCCCATGATGTCCTGCACACTCCTACCGAGGGCCTGCACACGTTCCATGAAATCTTGCACTCCCTACTGAGGTCCTGCGCACGTCACATGATATCCTGCACACTCCTACTGCGGACCTGCACACATTCCATGACATCTTGCACACCCCTACTGAGGTCTTGCACACACTCCATGATGTCCTGCACACTCCTACTGCGGTCCTGCACACGTCCCATGGTGGCCTGTCCGCCCCTATAGAGGTTCTGCACACGACCCATGATGTCCTGCACACTCTCTACTGCGGACCTGCGCACGTCCCATGATGTCCTGCACACTCCTACTGCGGTCCTGCGCACGTCCCATGATGTCCTGCACACTCCTACTGCGGTCCTGCACCCGTTCCATGATGTCCTGCACACTCCTACTGAGGTCATGCACACAATCAATGAATTATTGCATACCCCTACTGCGGACCTGCACACGACCCATGATGTCTTGCACGCTCCTACCGAGGTCCTGCACACATTCCATGAATGCTTGCACCCTACTGAGGTCCTGCGCACGTCACATGATGTCCTGCACACTCCTACTGCGGTCCTGCACACGTTCCATGATGTCCTGCTTACTCCTACTCAGGTCCTGCACACATTCCATGACATCCTGCACACCCCTACTGCGGACCTGCACACGACCCGTGATGTCTTGCACACTCCTACCGAGGGCCTGCACACATTCCATGAATGCTTGCACCCCCTACTGAGGTCCTGCGCACGTCACATGATGTCCTGCACACTCCTACTGCGGTCCTGCACACGTCCCATGATGTCCTGCCCACTCCTACCGAGGTCCTGCACACTTTCCATGACATCCTGCACACTCCTACTGCGGTCCTGCACACGTCCTATGATGTCCTGCACTTTCCTACTGAGGTCCTGCACACATTCCATGACATCCTGCACACCCCTACTGCGGACCTGCACACGACCCGTGATGTCCTGCACACTCCTACCGAGGGCCTCCACACATTCCATGAAATCTTGCATCCCTACTCCGGTCCTGCACACGTCCCATGATGTCCTGCACACTCCTACTGCGGTCCTGCACACGTTCCATGATGTTCTGCACACTCCTACCGAGTGTCCTGCACACATTCCATGAAATCTTGCACACCCCACCTACGGCCCCGCACACGACCCATGATCTCCCGCCCCCTCCTACCGAGGTCCTGCCCACATTCCCTGAAATCTTGCACACCCCTACTGAGGTCCTGCACTAATTTCATGATGTCCTGCACACTCCTACTGAGATCCTGCACACATTCCATGATGTCCTGCACACTCCTACTGCGGTCCTGCACACGTCCCATGGTGGCCTGTCCGCCCCTATAGAGTGTTCTGCACACGACCCATGATGTCCTGCACACTCCTCTACTGCGGTCCTGCGCACTTCCCATGATGTCCTGCACACTCCTACTGCGGTCCTGCACACGTCCCATGATGTCCTGCACACTCCTACCGAGGGCCTGCACACGTTCCATGAAATCTTGCACTCCTACTGAGGTCCTGCGCACGTCACATGATGTCCTGCACACTCCTACTGCGGACCTGCACACATTCCATGACATCTTGCACACCCCTACTGAGGTCTTGCACACACTCCATGATGTCCTGCACACTCCTACTGCGGTCCTGCACACGTCCCATGGTGGCCTGTCCGCCCCTATAGAGGTTCTGCACACGTCCCATGATGTCCTGCACACCCCTACTGCGGACCTGCACATGTCCCATGATGTCCTGCACACTCCTACTGCGGTCCTGCGCACGTTCCATGTTGTCCTGCACACTCCTACTGCGGTCCTGCACCCGTTCCATGATGTCCTGCACACTCCTACTGAGGTCCTGCACACAATCAATGAATTATTGCACACCCCTACTGCGGACCTGCACACGACCCATGATGTCCTGCACACTCTCCCTACCGAGGGCCTGCACACATTCCATGAATGCTTGCACCCCTACTGAGGTCCTGCGCACGTCACATGATGTCCTGCACACTCCTACTGCGGTCCTGCACACGTCCCATGATGTCCTGCCCACTCCTACCGAGGTCCTGCACACTTTCCATGACATCCTGCACACTCCTACTGCGGTCCTGCACACGTCCTATGATGTCCTGCACTTTCCTACTGAGGTCCTGCACACATTCCATGACATCCTGCACACCCCTACTGCGGACCTGCACACGACCCGTGATGTCCTGCACACTCCTACCGAGGGCCTCCACACATTCCATGAAATCTTGCATCCCTACTGCGGTCCTGCACACGTCCCATGATGTCCTGCACACTCCTACTGCGGTCCTGCACACGTTCCATGATGTTCTGCACACTCCTACCGAGGTCCTGCACACATTCCATGAAATCTTGCACACCCCAACTACGGACCTGCACACGACCCATGATGTCCCGCACACTCCTACCGAGGTCCTGCACACATTCCCTGAAATCTTGCACACCCCTACTGAGGTCCTGCACTAATTTCATGATGTCCTGCACACTCCTACTGAGATCCTGCACACATTCCATGATGTCCTGCACACTCCTACTGCGGTCCTGCACACGTCCCATGGTGGCCTGTCCGCCCCTATAGAGGTTCTGCACACGACCCATGATGTCCTGCACACTCCTCTACTGCGGTCCTGCGCACTTCCCATGATGTCCTGCACACTCCTACTGCGGTCCTGCACACGTCCCATGATGTCCTGCACACTCCTACCGAGGGCCTGCACACGTTCCATGAAATCTTGCACTCCCTACTGAGGTCCTGCGCACGTCACATGATGTCCTGCACACTCCTACTGCGGACCTGCACACATTCCATGACATCTTGCACACCCCTACTGAGGTCTTGCACACACTCCATGATGTCCTGCACACTCCTACTGCGGTCCTGCACACGTCCCATGGTGGCCTGTCCGCCCCTATAGAGGTTCTGCACACGACCCATGATGTCCTGCACACTCCTCTACTGCGGACCTGCGCACGTCCCATGATGTCCTGCACACTCCTACTGCGGTTCTGCACACGTCCCATGATGTCCTGCACACTCCTACTGCGGTCCTGCACACGTTCCATGATGTCCTGCACACTCCTACCGAGGTCCTGCACACATTCCATGAAATTTTGCACACCCCTACTGCGGACCTGCACACGACCCGTGATGTCTTGCACACTCCTACCGAGGGCCTGCACACATTCCATGAATGCTTGCACCCCCTACTGAGGTCCTGCGCACGTCACATGATGTCCTGCACACTCCTACTGCGGTCCTGCACACGTTCCATGATGTCCTGCTTACTCCTACTCAGGTCCTGCACACATTCCATGACATCCTGCACACCCCTACTGCGGACCTGCACACGACCCGTGATGTCTTGCACACTCCTACCGAGGGCCTGCACACATTCCATGAATGCTTGCACCCCCTACTGAGGTCCTGCGCACGTCACATGATGTCCTGCACACTCCTACTGCGGTCCTGCACACGTCCCATGATGTCCTGCCCACTCCTACCGAGGTCCTGCACACTTTCCATGACATCCTGCACACTCCTACTGCGGTCCGGCACACGTCCTATGATGTCCTGCACTTTCCTACTGAGGTCCTGCACACATTCCATGACATCCTGCACACCCCTCCTGCGGACCTGCACACGACCCGTGATGTCCTGCACACTCCTACCGAGGGCCTCCACACATTATATGAAATCTTGCATCCCTACTGCGGTCCTGCACACGTCCCATGATGTCCTGCACACTCCTACTGCGGTCCTGCACACGTTCCATGATGTTCTGCACACTCCTACCGAGGTCCTGCACACATTCCATGAAATCTTGCACACCCCAACTACGGACCTGCACACGACCCATGATGTCCCGCACACTCCTACCGAGGTCCTGCACACATTCCCTGAAATCTTGCACACCCCTACTGAGGTCCTGCACTAATTTCATGATGTCCTGCACACTCCTACTGAGATCCTGCACACATTCCATGACATCTTGCACACCCCTATTGAGGTCTTGCACACATTCCATGATGTCCTGCACACTCCTACTGCGGTCCTGCACACGTCCCATGGTGGCCTGTCCGCCCCTGTAGAGGTTCTGCACACGACCCATGATGTCCTGCACACTCCTCTACTGCGGTCCTGCGCACTTCCCATGATGTCCTGCACACTCCTACTGCGGTCCTGCACACGTTCCATGATGTCCTGCTTACTCCTACTCAGGTCCTGCACACATTCCATGACATCCTGCACACTCCTACTGCGGTCCTGCACACGTCCCGTGATGTCCTGCACTTTCCTACTGAGGTCCTGCACACATTCCATGACATCCTGCACACCCCTACTGCGGACCTGCACACGACCCGTGATGTCTTGCACACTCCTACCGAGGGCCTGCACACATTCCATGAATGCTTGCACCCCCTACTGAGGTCCTGCGCACGTCACATGATGTCCTGCACACTCCTACTGCGGTCCTGCACACGTCCCATGATGTCCTGCCCACTCCTACCGAGGTCCTGCACACATTCCATGACATCCTGCACACTCCTACTGCGGTCCTGCACACGTCCCATGATGTCCTGCACTTTCCTACTGAGGTCCTGCACACATTCCATGACATCCTGCACACCCCTACTGCGGACCTGCACACGACCCGTGATGTCCTGCACACTCCTACCGAGGGCCTCCACACATTCCATGAAATCTTGCATCCCTACTGCGGTCCTGCACACGTCCCATGATGTCCTGCACACTCCTACTGCGGTCCTGCACACGTTCCATGATGTCCTACACAGCCCTACCGAGTTCCTGCACACATTCCATGAAATATTGCACATCCCTACTACGGACATGCATACGACCCATGATGTCCTGCACACTCCTACCGAGGTCCTGCACACATTCCATGACACCGTGCACACCCTACTGGGGTCCTGCACTAATTTCATGATGTCCTGCACACTCCTACTGAGATCCTGCACACATTCCATGACATCTTGCACACCCCTATTGAGGTCTTGCACACATTCCATGATGTCCTGCACACTCCTACTGCGGTCCTGCACACGTCCCATGGTGGCCTGTCCGCCCCTATAGAGGTTCTGCACACGACCCATGATGTCCTGCACACTCCTCTACTGCGGTCCTGCGCACTTCCCATGATGTCCTGCACACTCCTACTGCGGTCCTGCACACGTTCCATGATGTCCTGCTTACTCCTACTCAGGTCCTGCACACATTCCATGACATCCTGCACACTCCTACTGCGGTCCTGCACACGTCCCGTGATGTCCTGCACTTTCCTACTGAGGTCCTGCACACATTCCATGACATCCTGCACACCCCTACTGCGGACCTGCACACGACCCGTGATGTCTTGCACACTCCTACCGAGGGCCTGCACACATTCCATGAATGCTTGCACCCCTACTGAGGTCCTGCGCACGTCACATGATGTCCTGCACACCCTACTGCGGTCCTGCACACGTCCCATGATGTCCTGCCCACCTACCGAGGTCCTGCACACATTCCATGACATCCTGCACACTCCTACTGCGGTCCTGCACACGTCCCATGATGTCCTGCACTTTCCTACTGAGGTCCTGCACACATTCCATGACATCCTGCACACCCCTACTGCGGACCTGCACACGACCCGTGATGTCCTGCACACTCCTACCGAGGGCCTCCACACATTCCATGAAATCTTGCATCCCTACTGCGGTCCTGCACACGTCCCATGATGTCCTGCACACTCCTACTGCGGTCCTGCACACGTTCCATGATGTTCTGCACACTCCTACCGAGGTCCTGCACACATTCCATGAAATCTTGCACACCCCAACTACGGACCTGCACACGACCCATGATGTCCCGCACACTCCTACCGAGGTCCTGCACACATTCCCTGAAATCTTGCACACCCCTACTGAGGTCCTGCACTAATTTCATGATGTCCTGCACACTCCTACTGAGATCCTGCACACATTCCATGACATCTTGCACACCCCTATTGAGGTTTTGCACACATTCCATGATGTCCTGCACACTCCTACTGCGGTCCTGCACACGTCCCATGGTGGCCTGTCCGCCCCTATAGAGGTTCTGCACACGACCCATGATGTCCTGCACACTCCTCTACTGCGGTCCTGCGCACTTCCCATGATGTCCTGCACACTCCTACTGCGGTCCTGCACACGTCCCATGATGTCCTGCACACTCCTACCGAGGGCCTGCACACGTTCCATAAAATCTTGCACTCCCTACTGAGGTCCTGCGCACGTCACATGATGTCCTGCACACTCCTACTGCGGACCTGCACACATTCCATGACATCTTGCACACCCCTACTGAGGTCTTGCACACACCCATGATGTCCTGCACACTCCTACTGCGGTCCTGCACACGTCCCATGGTGGCCTGTCCGCCCCTATAGAGGTTCTGCACACGACCCATGATGTCCTGCACACTCCTCTACTGCGGACCTGCGCACGTCCCATGATGTCCTGCACACTCCTACTGCGGTTCTGCACACGTCCCATGATGTCCTGCACACTCCTACTGCGGTCCTGCACACGTTCCATGATGTCCTGCACACTCCTACCGAGGTCCTGCACACATTCCATGAAATTTTGCACACCCCAACTACGGACCTGCACACGACCCATGATGTCCTGCACACTCCTACCGAGGTCCTGCACACATTCCATGAAATCTTGCACACTCCTACTGAGGTCCTGCACACATTCTACGGCTTCCTGCATTCCCCTACTGAGGTCATGCTGTAGTTCCATGACGTCCTGCATACTCCTGTTGCGGTCCTGCATAGTTAACTGACACTTCAGCACACCCTACGACGCCTTCTTATCGATGATGCGCATGGTACCAACACGCGCCTCGCTCAGAAACATCCTTCCAGCACCACCGTCCTCTTCCGATCCGGACGTTTAGAGTACACCACCCTAGAGAGCAAGGTGTTTATATGGAGTCCCTAAGAAAACAATAACTGATAACGAAAAAACCCGTCATTTTTATGGACTAATACTGAGAGGCCGGTTTCTATGTTTGAACCGCATGTAAGTGGTCTTGAACCCTGCACACGTCCCATGATGTCCTGCACTTTCCTACTGAGGTCCTGCACACATTCTACGGCTTCCTGCACTCCCCTACTGAGGTCATGCTGTAGTTCCATGACGTCTTGCATACTCCTGTTGGGGTCCCGCATAGTTAACTTACACTTCAGCACACCCTACGACACCTTCTTATCGATGATGCGCATGGTACCAACACGCGCCTCGCTCAGAAACATCCTTCCAGCACCACCGTCCTCTTCCGATCCGGACGTTTAGAGTACACCACCCTAGAGAGCAAGGTGTTTATATGGAGTCTCTAAGAAAACAATAACTGATAACGAAAAAACCCGTCATTTTTATGAACTAATACTGAGAGGCCGGTTTCTATGTTTGAACCGCATGTAAGTGGTCTTGAACCCTGCACACGTCCCATGATGTCCTGCACACTCCTACTGAGGTCCTGCACACATTCTACGGCTTCCTGCACTCCCCTACTGAGGACATGCTGTAGTTCCATGACGTCCTGCATACTCCTGTTGGGGTCCCGCATAGTTAACTTACACTTCAGCACACCCTACGACACCTTCTTATCGATGATGCGCATGGTACCAACACGCGCCTCGCTCAGAAACATCCTTCCAGCACCACCGTCCTCTTCCGATCCGGACGTTTAGAGTACACCACCCTAGAGAGCAAGGTGTTTATATGGAGTTTCTGAGAAAACAATAACTGATAA
Source organism: Aplectana chamaeleonis (assembly GCA_029168955.1). NCBI lineage: Eukaryota > Metazoa > Nematoda > Chromadorea > Rhabditida > Cosmocercidae > Aplectana > Aplectana chamaeleonis. The sequence continues at coordinate 96,520 of JAPDOI010000573.1, forward strand.
CGAAAAAACCCGTCATTTTTATGGACTAATACTGAGAGGCCGGTTTCTATGTTTGAACCGCCTGTAACTCTTCCAGGAGTGAAAATAGTGAGTTCTGCTGGTAATTTTTGGCATCCCCGTGCCCGATCGCCTGTGGTCACCAAGTTTCAAGCAATTTGGTCCACGCCGTTCAAAAAAATGAAATGTGACGGACGGAGGCGGAGGCGGAAGCGGAGGGGAAAGCGAAGGCGGAGGCGGAGGCGGTGGCGGAGAAAATTTTTGCGTCATTCGAGGCGCCATATCTTTTGAGAGCGGTGACCGATCTCAATGAAACTTGGCCCAGATACGTATTTTGATTAGACCCTTCGAATGATGTACAACTTACTTTTCTGGTGACAGTATGAATAGGTGATCTCGGTATAGGGCATGCGCGCGGTAAGAGATCAAAGCCAAATCTGGTGAGCGCTTCGCGCTCACCAGAATTTAAGAAATTTTTAACCACTTGGCTGAATTAACTTCTCTCACCGGTTTTCTCCTTTTTTTCATCAGTTTTCTTCAACTTTTTTCATCAGTTTTCTTCAATTTTTTTCATCAGTATTCGTCGCAATCCGATCAATAAATGACGAAATATTTTTTTTCGGGTAGAAACTTGTGTATATTGAATGACAGCAATGTTTAAATCTCAAGATTAAAAAAATAGATCTAGATTTATATGTAGCTGTCGTCTTTGTTTCCACTGCATGGGTTGTAGGGTTAAACACATTCGTCCATTTTTAAAATTAATCTTTACGGTGAGGATTTCTAGAAAATACTGTACCAATAGAACGGTGCTTTGTAGGAGTTGCAAACCGTATCTCAGTGTTCGACACATGAGATAAGGTTTGAGCCTCCTAGGAAATACTACTTCATCCCTACATTGATTGAGCAGTGAGAACTGCTAGGAATCAATGCAGCGATAGAGTAGTGTTCCCTGGGTGGATCGGGAAGTGTTGTTGATAAGTTAATGGGCTATACTGTGCTTCTCTGGACCAAATTACGGTCCGCAGTTGCGTCTCGACACGCTTTGCGGCCGCGCGCATTCGAGTCGGAAGAGTTACCAGCGCCGCAGCAGCCGATCTGTTGACTCTAGGTGGATTTTAGAAACTGGAAAGTAAACAAAATTGGAGAAAACTGTATAAAAAGGCCATATCGAGTCGGCTTTGGCGCTGGAAACTCGACTGACACGAGCGCGTGCGGTCGCAAAGCGTGTCGAGACGCAACTGCGGACCGGAATTTGGCCCAGATAAGCACAGTACTTGTCAGCTACATTCTGCTATACGGTATCAACAACTAGATAGCAGCAAAAGGCTGCTAAGTTGTTTTAGAGTTGTTTTTAAAGTAAGAAGAATTGTTGGTGACAAGTTGATGAGTCTCAAGTTGTTATCCACGTAAGAACAACTATACCGTGGTTCGTTACGGCGATAAGCAGAAAGTTGTTCTCACAGTCGAAATCAAGTAAACGAAAATCTTCTGAGCCGTCGCAGCGACGGACGCGTACAGACTGACAAGGAAGTATACTAATGCCTTTAACATCCTGCCTTCTGAAAATAGCGAAAGAACTAGGCACCAGTAGCCTTTCGCTCAAGCACAGATACTCCAATCCCCCTCGGATTGTGAAAAAATTATGCCTTATCATCCGAGTGCGAGGCCGAGGGAAGCTGAGTTTTAACCCCTATCCTCTAGTGTTAGAACGTCCCAAGGTGAAGAAATCAGACTAAACCGTTCATCATAAATCAAAAATGAATCATTTCTCTTCCTACGGAGAGCAAGTGGGTCCAGTTGTAGTCTTTTCATTCTGAGAAAACTCCTAGGAATGTTCGCATACGTGAATCCAAGTGCCCGAATAGAGACTTTCCGAGTGAAACTATTTTGCACACTTTCCAAAATATCTACAATCTGCCGTTTGCAGGGCGCAAAAACGCAGGTACCATACTCCAACATTCAGCAAACGTAAATTTTATAGGCCTTGATCGGCAACTGTGGATCTTTTAATCTTAAAGGCAGGGTCCGGGCAGAATTTCGGTTTCGAGGTTTAACGCTGAATCGGAGCATATGGTACAGGGGGAGCGGACATTGCTCACCCGTGCGTTCTGCGTCGCGGTCGGTGAGCGTCGCGCACGACGGATAGGGCGGCGACGCGGCATCTTAGCTTTTATGTGAACTGGCATGTCCTGAAGCGTTATTTACTTTGCTGCGTTCATTTTATGCCACTAACGATGACCGTTTCGCCGTATATGGTGTTGATAACTCTTCTAAATGATGGGGGCTTTTCCGCGTTCGCCTCGCGTGCGACACTCACCGGTACGTAACGCGTGCGCACGCAGTTTACTTCAAAGTATAAAATCCACTGACAGCTCACTTGGCCTGCTTTCAGTTTGTCGCTTTGAAATTATCCGAAAAGTTATTCGAATGTATTCGAATCGATTTTATTCGAATCTATTCAAAATTCGGACCTCGAAAGAGAAGGGTCATCCGAATATATTCAAAAATCGAACCTTAAAAAAAGAGGCCATTCGAATATATTCAAAAATCGGACGTCAAAAAAGGGGGTATTCGAATCTATTCAAAAATCGGACGTTAAAAAAGGGGGTCATTCGAATCTATTCGATATTCGGTCTTCTCGTCCAGGGCACAACTCTACTATAAAGGGCCATGAGCTCTCATTTGGTTCTTGGGAAAGTTTTTCGGCATCTGACTTTTCAAAATCAATGTTTCAAAACTCCAGCGTCAGTCTTTTGTCCAAGAGTTATGTACCGGTCGCCAATTCAAAGTATTTTCGATCCCCACTTCTGTTCGAGAGAGACCTAGTGATTCCAGATTCATATATCAATTGTGGTGAGCGCGAAGCGCTCACCAGATTTGGCTTTGACCTCTTACCGCGCGCATGCCCTATACCGAATTCACCTATTCGTACTGTCACGAGAAAAATAAGCTACACATCATTCGAAGAGTCTAATCAATATACATAGCTGAGTCGAGTTTCTTCGCAATCGGCCACCGCTCTCAAAAGATATGGCGACGCAAAGATTTTCTTCGCTACCGCCTCCGCCCGTCACATTCCATTTTTGTGGAAGACGTGGACCAAATTGCTTGAAACTTGGTGACCAGAGGTAATAGGTCACGAGGATGCCGAAAATACTCCGCAGAACTCACCATTTTCACTCCTGGGCCACTAAAAGGCGGTTCAAACTTAGAAACCGGCCTATCAATATTAGTTCATAAAAAATGACGGGTTTTTTCGTTATAAGTCATTGTTTTCTTAGAGACTCCACATAAATACCTTGCTGTCTAGGGTGATGTACTCTAGACGTCCGGATCGGAAGAGGACGGCTGTGCGGGAGGGATGTTTTTGAGCGAGGCGGGCGTTCGTACCATGCGCACCATCGATAAGAAGCCGTCGCAGGGTGTGCTGCAGCGTCAGTTAACTATAGGAGTATGCAGGACGTCATGGAATTACAGCAGGACCCAGTAGGGGTGTGCATGATATCGTGGGACATGTGCAGGACCGCATTAGGGGTGTGCAGGACGTCATGGAATGTGTGCAGGACCTCAGTAGGAGTGTGCAGGATATCATGGGACATGTGCAGAACCGCATTAGGGGTGTGCAGGACGTCATGGAATGTGTGCAGGACCTCAGTAGGAGTGTGCAGGATATCATGGGACATGTGCAGGACCGCATTAGGGGTGTGCAGGACGTCATGGAATGTGTGCAGGACCTCAGTTGGGGTGTGCAGGATATCATGGGACATGTACAGGGCCGCATTAGGGGTGTGCAGGACGTCATGGAATGTGTGCAGGACCTCGGTAGGAGTGTGCAGGACATTATGAAACCTGTGCAGGATCCCAGCAGGGATGTGCAGGACGTCGTAGAATGTGTGCAGGACCTCAGTAGGAGTTTGCAGGGCATCATGGAAAGTCTGCAGGACGCCAGTAGGGTTGTGCAGGACGTCATAGAAAGTGTGCAGGACCTCAGTAGGAGTGTGCAGGACGTCGTAGAATAGGTGCAGGACCCCACTCGGGGTGTGGAGGACGTTGTAGGATATGTGCAGGACCCCAGTCGGGGTGTGCAGGACGTAGGATATGTGTAGAATCTCAGTAGGAATGTGCAGGACATCATGGGACGTGGGCAGGACCGCAGTAGGGGTGGGCAAGATGTCATGGAATGTGTGCAGGACTCCAGTAGGAGTGTGTAGGACATCATGGGACGTGTGCAGGACCGCAGTAGGGGTGCGCAGGACGGCATGGAATGTGTGCAGGACCCCAGTCGGGGTGTGCAGGACGTAGGATATGTGTAGAATCTCAGTAGGAATGTGCAGGACATCATGGGACGTGTGCAGGACCGCAGTAGGGGTGCGCAGGACGGCATGGAATGTGTGCAGTACGGACCCCAGTCGGGGTGTGCAGGAGGTAGGATATGTGTAGAATCTCAGTAGGAATGTGCAGGACATCATGGGACGTGTGCAGGACCGCAGTCGGGGTGTGCAGGATGTCATGGAATGTGTGCAGGACTCCAGTAGGAGTGTGTAGGACATCATGGGACGTGTGCAGGACCGCAGTAGGGGTGCGCAGGACGGCATGGAATGTGTGCAGGACCCCAGTCGGGGTGTGCAGGACGTAGGATATGTGTAGAATCTCAGTAGGAATGTGCAGGACATCATGGGACGTGTGCAGGACCTCAGTAGGGGTGTGCAGGATGTCGTAGAATATGCGCAGGACCCTAGTAGGGGTGTGCAGGACGTCATAGAATGGGTGCAGGACCGCAGGATGGGTCTGTAGAACATCATGGGACGTGTGCAGGGCATCTTTTTAGTGTCCAGGACACCGTATGCAAGTTATGTCTCTGAATCAGACGTCTGGGCAGGCGCAGACGAGCCACATCAGCAAGAACCGGTGATGTTTGGCTAGAGCGGCTGATGCTGTGCATTTGTGTCCTTTTAAAACGCATTCCTTCAGTTTCTCGACTTTTAAATCTAGAAAGTATATGCCTTGTATCCTATCTCTAGTGAGCCGCGATCAGGGGTGTGCGGCAATTGCCGTTGCCGGCCATTTTTAGGGTTTGCCGTCGCCGTTTGCCGAAATTTTCGTCTAAAACAGCAAACTTTCGGCAAAAATTCGTTGAAACAACAGGATTTGCCCTCACCGCGATCTCTGTGTTGGTCAGCGACTCGGAGCTGCTACAATTAATTATTTTGACTAGTCCCAGCTTCTGGTTCCGGCTTATTCAATGTATAGTTGTACCCTTTCAATCGGTAACTTATGAAAACATCTCGACTGGGTAATCAGAGGAGTTCGTTCGAGTTCTGGATTTCTTGGGAGCCTCCAGATGAATTTTTTTAATCATCTAATTCTTAACCCTTTAAGAATGCCAAAATTGCAAAAAACCCTTTTTCAGAGGCATACCGATTACTGCAAGTTCTAAGATTACAAAACCAAGTCAAATCAAAGCTGTAGCGCAAAAGCAGCCTTATTTAGACATATGAACCAGTGGAGAACTTGTGTATATAGGCCCAGTTATCGTCGGTTGGTTGGCTGATGGTAATAATTGGGATAAAACAATGGCAATTCTGCAAACCGGCTTTTTGAAAGTCGAACAATATTCAAGGCGGTCATTGAAGGCAGTGGTCACAAATATCTTCGATTTTGAGATCATTAGCTGAAATGAAAGGTTGACTTAAAGGCAGCAGACACGCTCGAAAAAGTTGTTGAGATAACTACATTAGTGGGGTCGTGCAGGCCCTAGAAGAGCCCTCACGAAGTTGCAAGCGTTAAAAACGAGTCAAAATGACCGTATTTGAGCCGTAGTCAGTCGCGAAATCATCCTTGCTCCGCCCATCGATACGGGCTCCGCCCCTCCATACAGGTATTCAATGCTCGATCAAGGCCACTTTAGATTGCTTTTTAGGCTTCTAACTGCGTAAGCGTTCCAGAAAGGGCGGTACGAGCACATTAGCGTCGTTATCCCAACAAATTTGTTGCTAGCCCCGCTATTTCAGCCAGTGCCGTACAACTCGTCCATTTGTGGGCCAATATGGAACGTACCGTTATATCTTAATTTCCGTCGATTTGTTTTCGTCTTTTTCGTTATTTCTGAATACTAACAGCTTCGGACCTTCAGTTTAATCCATAAAATTGATATCATTTTTAAGCGTGTCTGCTGCCTTTAAAGGCAGTGTTCACGAAGAAAAAGTTTCCCTTTTTTTGGCCGAAACGTAAGCTTTGGGTCCCTATAAGAAGATTAAGAACGGAAGTGCGACGAAAAACGGCCGGTAAGTGGGTGAAAATCTCGTGGGCCAGCCGACCCATTGGGCCACTCCGCCCACATCCTATAACAGTTCCCCTGAATTTGTGGTTAATTGAGCGATAGTTTCCGATCAAAAGCCCCGTTCTTCCCTTCATCCTCAACGTCTCTTTTTACTCAAGTTAGCTCGCACACATCGGCTGCAAAAAACGGGAGTTACAAGGCTCGGACAACTCGTCCACAGTTTTCCCTTGCTAAATTTCGAGAGGCCATAACTCCGTTTCCACGGGGTCTTGTACTATTCCAGGGACATCATTGGAATCAGCATGGGACCGTTTTCAAGATAGGCGGAAAAACAGAAAAACGCCTTTTATCGTGAACACTGCCTTTAAAGGCAGCATACACGCTCGTAAACGTGGTTGGAATAACAACGTGGATCGAACCGTATGGCTTACAACATAATGCCTACGCATTTTGAAGTGTCAAAAACGACCCACAATACCGCAACATGAGTAAGAAGTTGGCCCCGCCCTGTATTTTCACGCCCCTGTATTTGTCATTTTCCTCCAACGCAGGGTTGCTGGGCCATCTTCGCCGTCAGTGACGTGTGTGGTTCACTTGTTAGGCAATCTACCAACAGTACCGACGGTGAATATGACCCAGCAACTTTGCGTTGCAGGAAAAGGGCAAATACAGGGGGCGTGAAAATACGGGCGGGGCCAACTTCTAACTCATGTAGAGGCGTTGTGGGTAATTTTTGACACTTCAGAATGCGTAGGCGTTGTAAACTGGGCCATACCATTCTATTTCAGTAGTTATCTCAATCGCGTGCACGAGCGTGTATGCTGCCTTTAATGACAGAGCTGGGTTTGCTAAGAAATGGCGTAAAGATGAAAAAATGAAAAACCTTCGAAGGCAACGATTAAACCGCCTTCAACGTTTCACCGGAAATCCAAGGGTTCGAGGCCCATTCCAACAACAGTGTGGGAAACCGGCTCAAAACGAGGAACCAATAGCAAAATACGGTCCGAAACTTGAACGTGGTGTACTCGCTCCACCCACTTCCTGGGTAGCCACAGGGGAGATGAGTGGGGCGGGTAAACCACATTCAAGTTTTGGAACCGTATAAAGCTATTTATTGCTTGTTTCTAACCGACATTGTTGCTGTAATTGGCCTCGTGCCAGCTTGTAGGCCGAATACGCAGAAAGGGAAGAGCCCAAGAGCAGTCCGCGCACTGCACGCGGCGCTCCAGCGACGAAGTGAGCGCATCGGACTTCCGTCGCGCGCGTCGCATGTACCAGTCAAACGCCCCTCATTCTGTGCCGTCGAACAACATGCTCCTCGGAGCTCTTGGTTTGTAACATCGAATGCTGCTTTTACCGTGAGCACTGCATTCAACTAGACTAGTCTCACTCCATTCCTGTAGCCTCACAAGAGTACCCATTCGATCGTAGTTTGAAGTGAGCAAAATTGAAATCCTTGAGCCTACTACTTGCTACTAACAGTAAAATTTGTGACTCCGGTTATAACCTAAACCGCGCGCTGCTGATCGTGGTGTGAACTGTCTTTCGCCATCACTCTCGACCAATCATCCCGTATTCACCATTCTATTCGCACCTGATTGTGGTACCAGTATCGCCCACAGTCTTTGCTCAGACAATGGGGTGGACCGATGGCGGACAAGTTGCGTACCGACAGCGGGATGGGCGACGTTTGGAACGCAATTTGCACGCGGTCGGCAAGCAAATTAGCGCGGTCGATACACACTGCCACGCAGTCGGTACGAAACTCGATTTTTCGCCCGGGGTCGGTCCACCCCATTGTCTGAGTGGGTCGGCGCACACTTCCATCGCACCAAGCTTGATTACGGTTTGCTGATCGTCCCCAAATCGACTAGGCTGGGACGCACTGGCCGCAGGCTCCTTTCAGAAAATTCATTGCGGCCCTGTCACACTTTGCACTGCTCAAGAAGACGCCTGTCTTTTGAATCTATAACATTGGTTTGTACGGAAACTTTAATGGAGAGGAATTAACAGAGTTATCGCCGGCGATGGAGAAGCTTCCAGCCTAGTTAATCTTGGTAGTGACTCTGTTTAACCCGAGGCTTTCATGGAGCTTCTGGATAGGATTTTTCTTCCTGTAAAGGCTATTGAAACGTTAGGTTCATAGTAACTGCCAGATATTGCTTGGAGTACGACATGACTAACAAGGAAGGGTCGCCTACATCAGATAGAGTTTCAGGATGCACTTTTAGTATGTTCTAGGGGGAGGACAGTGTTCCAATAGCCCATACTTAAAATCTGCTAAATGCCTCAGGCAGTCCCTAAAAAGGTCCAAATTTGAACAAGGCCAGAACGGCTCGGCCGAAGTGAGGTTTATCGATTAAATTACCTTTGTGTATGTTCAGAATAGATCAGAATTTGGGCAACAATGCATAATTTTTGATCTAAACAGAATCAATACACCAAAATTTTCTGCATATATTCTGAACACATCTAAAGGTAATTCAATCATTGAATCGGCTCTACTCGTTTCGGTCGAACCGCTCTGGCCTTGATCAGATTTTCACCTTTTGAGAAACTGCCTGAGGCATTTAGCAGATTCTGAGCATGGGATACTGGAACACTGTCCTCCCCCTAGAACATATTAAAATTGCATCCCGGAACTCCATCTAAAGTTGGCAACCCTCCCTTGTACGCAAATGTTGGTGTATTATAGCACAAAACAGATTTTTCCGTTTTGCCGTTTGCCGTTTTCCGGTCATTTTTGGGGTTTGCCGTTGCCGTTGCCGTTTTTCGAAATTTAAAATTCCTTTGCCGCACACCCCTGGCCGCGATGAAGCTTAGCAGCGGAGCGGTTGTTTCTCCAGTTCTACCACTGTGTTTTTCAAAAAACATCAACTTGACTCTTATAATAAAGCTATCATAACAGCATCGCGCCTCCCCCCCCCCCCCTTCGGAGATTGACGATATTGTAGAAGGTAAACCCTTGGAAAAAGTTGTGAAATTTCTGAAAGTTGGTCTTCGCAAAAAAAAGATTAAGGATTTGGCATTGTCCTTGAACGTCGTGAAATTGTTTTATTGGACTTGGCTCTCAACTTGATTTCTTAAATTTAGTAAAATTATTGACTTGATTTGGCTGATGATGGTATTTGTAGACATAGTAATCATTAAAAGACAGTTAAATAGTTGCAAATGGATTTGACAAGCGCTCTATGAATTATCGGAGTCAAATCACGCTACAGAAGTAGTTTTGAGTCGAGCGTAATTTGGATCAAATCAAAACAAGAATAAGTCCAGCAACAAAAACGTTCCCATACAATGTGAACCGTGAAAGCGCTGAGGACACAAAGACTATCATGAGAAATTTTCCTGACGCGTGATTTGACTCTGATAATTTACAGAGCGCTTGCCAAATCCATTTGCAACTGCTTCACTATATCTTAATGATTACGATGTCTACATATACCACCATAAGCCAAATCAAGTCAACAATTTCACTACACTTAAAAAATCAAGTTGAGAGCCAAACCCATTTAAACAATTTCACGACATTCAAGAACAATGCCGAATCCTTAACCTTTTTTGGAAAGCCCAACTTTCAGAAATTTATTTATTAAATACGTCCAATGGACGCTGCTTCTTTGAACTCTCTGCTTGCCAACTCGTCTGGGACAAAGTGTACTTCGGCACAATATCGGCTGTACCTCAGGGCAAACTTCAGATATAACCCCTCGTTTTCTGCAGCAGCGCTGACAATAATGAGGGGCTGATCCCCAGCATATGTTGGGAGCATATGCTGCTGTTAGCAGCAGCTCCTGCTGCCAACGTGGGTTTGTTTTTTGGGATGCTGGCTCTGGAATAAAACCTCCCCCCATTGTGCCGACGTACTACTACTTCACCCCCCGGCTGTCTGGAAACGGATGAGAGGGCCGCCACAGACCGCGGTGCATCATTACGGTAGCAGCGAGTGCGGGTGAAAAGGGAAACCTGAGCATTTTTGACTGAAGGCTCTATACATATAGATTAGCTCTTTAGAGGCAGTGTTCACGATGGGTTTCGTTCCCGGGTTTTGTACTCAAAACAATACGTTGGCCACTAAGTGTTACCAAAGTTACCAAGAAACGGCTTGAAACGCACTAAAGCGTCGTATTTCAGTGACATTTTTTTCTGGCCCGGACTAGTTGTCCGATTGAATGAACATGTTCAAGGTGGTTCTCACTGGTGAAAAAAGGGGTTAATCAAAAATGGAAGAATATTTTGGTCGAAACAGTATTAGTTAGGGTCCGAAGGAAACAACAGAGCAACAGAAAGCAGGTAATTGCAAACGACAGAGGATTTCGTTGTCACAACGAACAGTTCCAGTGAGAGTAAAAAGGTGGGGTGAGAGTGAAGGATTTGGCGCCCTTCTGAGGCGTTTTTCTCGATTTCTTCCTCAGTTCAGTTCTACCCGGTGGCCTCGATCGATTTAGCGATTAATCTCAAAATCGAAGATTATCGTGAACACTGCCTTTAATTTTGAGCCGGTCGAAATTGGGCTTATCGGAGTTATCATGTCAAAACCTCCTTGTCACTGTTATATTTTGCCACGACCGACCGCTCCGCTGCTTACTCCGCCCGGACTCAACAGAGCAAGCTAGGCTTTATATTCGGCCTGACAGGATTCGCATTCACTTTGTGTGTTGTAATTTCAACTTTTATTGATTGGTGCTTCTCAGGCAGGTGCGATATAATACTTATCAGCAGTGAACATATAGCTGTTGAAATTTAGTCATTTTGAGAGTCTATGTGTCTGAATATTTGGGTAGGAGCCACAACCTAAGTTTTCGAAGAGAGCAGATTCACATTCTTTAACTGTAAGCAATCGTTCGTTGCCTGAGAGTGCGTGATTTCGCCTTCCGATGCCACATTCAATTTGGATGTACATGTAGCGCTCACGTCAATTCGTGTGAGAGCCACACACGCTTTTCGAAAAATGACCTCCTCGTCCACTTTCACGTTTATACGTCATGATTTGTGTGACCAACAACCGGAATAGAATTGCAGCAGGGAACTAGTGCCGTGTTGACGCGAATGAAAATCATTCGAATATTCAATAAGTACTATCAATAGCGCGCAGGTGTCACGCGCCCAACATCCGTTGTCAGTTGGTTTTGGTAATCGCATTGTATATTATCAAACATAACGCTGCGGTTGATGATAGTGTATGTTTAATTCCCAGTGAGAAATGATACGCTGTAATCGTCACGATTCGATTATCAGATAATGCTGCTGCGCAAACATTGATTCTCTCTCTCAAACTAGATAATAGGACATGTCATAACTGTGCCCCACACGACTAATCTTCATGATTTCGCGATTGCGATCGGTTCAAAGCTTGACTTTATCGATGCAGTAGAGTCGGTGATTCATGCTTTTTCGTCATTCGAAAATTTGCTGACTAACCAGAATCTTTTTCTCATATTAATCCTTTGAACAGAAGAAAATGAGAAACTTTATTCGTATGCACTTCTTTTCATGTTTTCATGTTGGAAACCTTTTCTCATTATTTGAGAACGGCTCATTTTTTTATCGTAACAGCCAGTTGACGCAATTAACAGCGATCTCTACTGACTTTAGTCAGATCTGGTAGTTTCGAGCTCAACGACGAGCGATTAGCCCGCTTTTTGTGTGGCCTAGGCATTTCAATGGCTGCGCTGTCGCACGTGTTTTTCACACTCTATGTGCTGAGTTTACACAGCTCCTGCTTCATTGATGTCATATGAAGGGCGTAAAGTTCACGATCCAGCAGAAAAACGGAGTTTTTTCTTCTTGACTACAGTTCTCAGGACTACAAATGTTCGTATTTCACGACGGGAATTCATCGAATAGCCTGCTCTACATTCTATACATAACAAGCTTAACGTGTATGTGCTCACGCCTTACAGGGAATTTGTTAAGTTGCTTAGAAGCAATATAATATTTTTTTTCCGAATTCATCTGAATTTTCTTGTGTAAATGTATCGTCAATCTCTGGATGGGAAAAACCCGCGTCGTAACTAAGAGTGCGCTTGTCCATCGGGTGGGTGGTCCCGTTACGGATGAGAAACGATCGATACCGCTCAGCGGTGATTTTTTCGTGATCAACATTCTTCCATTTCCTCTTGATTTTCTTTTTCCCTTCCCAGTTCCCTCTTTTCTTAATATCTTCATCTCGTAACTTTTCTATAGTTGTTCGTGTGTGAATTCAGGAATTATAAAACTCTTTAGTCCAAAGTAGACCATGAAGAGAAAGGACAAACAACAACGCCCATCGTCTAGATACAGGTTTACTATATAAACAATTGATAGAAGGTAAAAAGAGAACTGAGGAGAAAAGTCGATGATAGAGAGAAGAGAAAGACGAATTAGATGAGTGTTGGTCAGGGGAAAATCGGCTGTGAAGGATATCGCTAGTTTTTCATCTGTAACGGGGCCACCCCAAACGCTCGACACGCGCTCCCCCATTCAGGCTTTTGAAACCTGATTAGGCGGAAAAGTTTGGGCTTTCAATTTAAGTCCCCGTCATAGTAAGCCGATAGGCTGTAGCCAGACCAGTCGATATGCATGCAATGCATTGCTCACTCAGATCGAAAAATCCCCACGATGTGTCCGGACTAGGGATGAGCGGAATAAAAATTTTGAATTTTTGAATTAGGGACTCGGAAATCGGAACTTAATCAAAATTCCGGAAATCGGAAATCGAAAGAGAATTAAAATTTCGGAAATCGAAAATCGGAAATCGAAACAGGTTTCAAATTTCCGGAAATCGGAATTCCGAGGTCAAAAGACTGCGGTAATTGGAATGCGGAAATCGGAAAACCGAAGAAAGTATACTTGCAGCTGGCATCGAAAAACATGTTCTTGAACATTGGGTTAAAAAGCATCGAAATTATTAAATTCTCATTCGCCAGATACCATACTTCACCATTCTTGACACTAGATCATTGCAAATCGAATTTCTGATCGCATGGGGATCAGTGATATGCGTAATAACGACTAATGACTAACGACTTCAACGACTAACCCTGGGAATGTTTACGAGAATATTTTTCATTTGTATAGTCGTTAGACGTAACGCCCTTTTGGGCGTTACGTCTAACGACTATACAAATGAAAAATATTCTCGTAAACATTCCCAGGGTTCGCTAGAAAAGAATAGTCATTCACATCGCGCTCCAACTCAAGGATTACATCAGGAATGATACATAGTTCCCTGGTGGTTGTTCGAGGTGGATGGCACAAAGTAACCAAAGCCGTGGGTATTTAATATTTCTACTGACAATGCTTCGCAATTCTGGAAATCCCAAAATTATGACCTCAAACGACCGTTGCGCAAAGTTAGGCTCTGCATATATGCAACTTCATGGCGGTCGAGCGACCTTATGGTAGGCGCTCTATTACGGTTCCGACACCGATCGGTTCCAGCGGTAATTTTTCACAAAGGGCACTTTCAGAGGTGTTAGTATGTAGCGGTGCTTGCAGGCTACAACTGCGCACTGACGGGAACTATAGCCGATGATTGGATTGTAAAGGCGCCGTTCTCCGGTTTTCTGTTATAAAATCGAGATATGGGGTTTCTATGAAGTGGTGCCGGAACCTCACAGAGGGTAAAATTTTCATTTGGGTGACCGTTTCTTCCGACCTTCCCCCCATCATGGAAACAAGCTCCAAATCACGCGCGCGCTCAACTCGCAACGCAGGGAGAAGAACAATTAGTGCAAATTTGATGCAGTTCTCCATTTTGTCACTATGGGGTAGATCTCATATAGCATCATGTAGCGCAGAACGGCAAATTTTGCACTGAAAAAAAAGCGAAGAGCTCAAGGCTTCCTCGGTTTCCGATATTGCTGCTTTTCTCACCGGAAAAAAAGTCAAAAATCGACAAACCGAGTATTAGGCTATCACTCATATTTTAATTATGCATATGTACGTTTGCAGTTCAAACTAGGTTCTCTAACGATTAATGTTATGTGTATTTATTGGCCATGAATGCTTTGGAAAACATACATCTCTTCATTCCTTCCTTTTTCTATTCTTGAAGGCAGTGTTCACGATGGAAAAGCCGCCCGTTTTTGGCGAAAACGTAAACATTGGGTCCCTCTAAAAAAAGTTAGTACGGAAGTACGACGGAAAACAACCAGGAAGTAGATACAAATCTCGTGGGTCACTCCGCTCACGTCATATAACAGTTGTCCTGCGTTCGTTTCAGCGGAGGAACAGTTGCCGAATTTATGATTACCCTCTATTTCAATGAATTCCAACGTCCAAGCATGTGCATTGAACCATCTCATTTTTATGAGTTTTCGGTACAAGAAACATACAAAATAGTCAACTACTCAAGAATTTTCAAGCGCAAAACCTTTTCCGATATCTGGATTGTTCAAAGTCCACAGTTTCCCTGATCACACTGTACAGGCTTAAAAAAATTCAGCAGACTTTGTAAACAGTTTTTTTTGATAACTAAGAATGCTGTGGGGACTTCCCTCTAGTATCGTTTACCTCGTTGACTTGCCTGCTCAATAACACTGACAACTAGAACAAGGGTTTTTACTGTGAGCACTGTCTTTAGTAAGTCAGTGGATGCAGATTGAGATCTTTTCCGCATTCTGTTCCGATTTCCGCGCCCATTTTTTGGGAATTGGAAAGAGGATTTCTGAGGCCTAAAAACCTGCGGAAAACGGAAATCGGAATTCTGCTCATCCCCGGTCCGGACTGATCTCGCCTGTCCCGTCCGTGGCCGACGCGGTCGAGATGGGAAATCCCCCCGTGGTGGGTGGACTGCGCCGGCCGCAGTGCGCTCCAGTGCGCCTGCTCAATCGATAGGCGTACGTCAACCATTAGGTACGGGAAGGGATGGCGCAGTTTGGCTGTTGGCCGAAAATGAAGCTGGCGCAAAAGAACACAAGAGCGAAATACCGTGGAAGAAAACATACTCCGGCCAGTATTGTCAAGGCTTGATTCGTTCGATAGAGGGCCCAAGAAGATCCGCCAGAGAGAGCTCTGACGCTTGCAGCCTCTTCTCGAAAATGACACTATCAGAATATACCTCATCGCAGGCGAAAGGGAGGGACGAATGCCGATGTCAACTTCGCAATAGTTTATTTCTCGAAAGTTGAGTATCCTCTAGACTTCCGCCCACCACTCGTTCTGGAAACGACTTCGCGCTCTGAGTTTCGTCGCTTTTCGGGAGGAAGGATCATTGAAAGACCATATATACTACACGAGGTGTTTGGGAACCCGCATATACCAGTACCATAAGATTAGAAACTTTGTACAGGCATTCAAAGATAGGCACAAAAACAGAAAACGATTCTGAGGTTGGACTGTTCCTTTAAAGGCAGTGTTCACGATAAGAATCGTTTTCCTGCTTTTTTACCTATCTTGAAGACGGTCCCATGCCGATTCCAATGATGTCTTTAAAATCGTACAGGACCCTCTGGGAACGGAGTTATGGTCCCTCAAAAATTGAGCTCAGGAAACATGGTAGACGAATTGTCCGAGGCTTGTAACTTCCGTCATTTTCAAACGATGTATGCGAGCTGACCTGAGTAAGGAGAGAACTTGAGAATGAAGGGAAGAACGGGGCTAATGACTGGAAATCATCGCTCATCTCACGATCTCGAGCTTTCATTTGTTCACGTCGGTGGGCGTGGGGGTGACGAGCTGACGGGTGTCCAACTTTGGGCCCGTAGGGGACCGTTCCGAGCTCATTTTTCTTAGTTTTTTCAACGTTAGGGTTGCACTAGGCCCTGCATCTGCCGATCTCCACCAAAAAACAGACATGGTTTTTATCGTGGACACTGCCTTTAAGCTACACTAGAATCTGTCGAAATTTCGGAACAGAAACGAAAGCACCATTTGGAGTTGGACTATCTACTGCACTACATCCGTCAAGATAAATACTTTCGGTATGGTCATCCATCAGTTTTTGAGTCCTAGCAGATCAAATTATGGCAGCTCACTGCGTCGATGAGTAGAGGGTGGGAGGCGGATTAAAGGCAGCAGACACACAAATGATATCATTTTTATGGATTAAACTGAAGGTCTGAAGCTGTTAGTATTCAGAAATAGCGAAAAAGACGAAAACAAATCGACGGGAATTAAGATATAACGGTACGTTCTATATTGGCCCAGAAATGGACGGCACTGGCTGAAATAGCGGAGCTAGCAACAAATTTGTTGGGAAAACGACGCTAATGTACTCGTACGACCCTTTCTGGAACGCTTACGTCGTTAGAAGCCTAAAAAGTAATCTAAAGTGGCCGCAATCGAGCATTGAATACCTGTATGGAGGGGCGGAGCCCGTATCGATGGGCGGAGCAAGGATGATTTCGTGACTGACTACGGCTCAAATACGGTCATTTGGACTCGTTTTTAACGCTTGCAACTTCGTGAGGGCTATTCTAGGGCCTGCACGACCCCACTAATGTAGTTATCTCAACAACTTTTTCGAGCGTGTCTGCTGCCTTTAAGAACCCGTGAAGCTTATACTCACGACCATGAAGGCACGGTAGACCCAGATAATGAAACACCGCTTTTCCTTCTACAGCATACCATAAACGCCGCGACGCAGTGTAATGTGTTACGTTGGCGGCGATTAAGGCGAAGCGCTGTTCATAGAGGCTCCCAGGAGGGCTTAGAGGTAGTTTACACTATGCGTATCTAGTGGC
This sequence comes from Aplectana chamaeleonis, assembly GCA_029168955.1. NCBI lineage: Eukaryota > Metazoa > Nematoda > Chromadorea > Rhabditida > Cosmocercidae > Aplectana > Aplectana chamaeleonis. Next base: position 113,467 of record JAPDOI010000573.1, read on the forward strand.
TAATAACGTGGCATGCGAGTGCATAGTTTCAGCGATGTCTGGTCCCTTTCCTGAATATCGTCAAATAAAAAGCTCGCGTTTAGCTGCAGTTTACCGCGGACTTACAGCTAGTTAACTCGCGTTTTCAAACCCATTTACTACCACCCCAGATGAGTCAAAACCCCGGAGAACGCTTAAAGGCACAGTCCAATCTCAGGGGTAATTTTTGATATTATACTCCGCCCGCCGTGTATAGCAACCCTGCCAAGCGCAAAATCTCAATTCGCTTAAAGGCAGGGTCCACGATAAATTTCGTCCTCGGTTTTTGGCCGGAAATCGAAAGTTCAGAGTCTCATTGGAGCACTGGGGTCGAAAGAACAAACGAAAACGAGCCAGAAAGAGCTCCATACGGCTCCGGAGTCCGCTCGCGCTAGCACTTCCGCTCGCGGTCGAGTTTCTCGACGTGAACGAAGGAACACTCGAAATAGCAAAATGAGCTATGGTTTTCGATCAAAAGCCCCGTTCTTCCCTTCGTTCTCGACTTCTCTCTTTACTCAGGTCAGCTCGCGTACATCGGCCGCAAAAGACGCAAGTTACAAGCCTCGGAAAACTCGTCCACAAGGCTTCTCTAGCTCAATTTTTGAGAGACCATAATTCTGATCCCAGAAGGTCGTGTACGATTTCTGACACATCGTTGGAATCAGCATGGGACCGTTTTCAAGATAGGCTGAAAAACAGAAGAACGATTTTTATCGTGGACACTGCCTTAAAAGGCAGTGGTCGCGATGAAAAACGTTATTGAAAAAAACTACAAAAATCAGCTTAGATATAAAACAGCTCAAAAACTATGAAGGCAGAGCGGTGAAAAACGGGCTAGAACTAGAGTTATCAAAACACAAAGTTTCCAGTTCGTGCACACGTGCACAGAAAGATCACAGTCTCATGCCAAGTATTCAGAAATCATAGACACTCAGAGGAAGAAATAAATGCAAATTTACCCAATAAAACAGTTGAACAATGAAAGCAAGCACTTCAACCAATGTTTTTGTCTAGATGTGTACATAAATCCGAAGGTTCATTGATTGAAATTCAATTTCAAGCCAGCTGATGTTCTCGATATTAGAGATCACCGATGCCGATGATGTGGGGTGGACTCGTCCACCATCAGAAGACAAGAAAGTTCAGGCTTCGAATTTGGCCCAGAACAGCAATTTTTTCGCGATTTTTTCGTATAGGTTCTACTACTCTTTACCCAGAAAAGGGTTTAGAGAGGGAAAGAAGACGACCATATATGAGCGCGGCCACTGCCTTTAAAGGCACTGTTCGCGATAAAAATCGCTTTTCTGTTTTTTTTTGCCTGTCTTGAAACCGGTCCCATTATGATTCCAATGATGCTTCTGGAATCGTATAAGACCTTCTGGAAATGGAGTTATGGTCCCTCAAAAATTTAGCTAGGGATAATGGTGGACGAGTTGTCCGGGGCTTCTAACTTCCGTCTTTCGCAGCCAATGTATTCGCGCTGACCTGAGTAAAGAGAGAAGTTAAGAATGAAGAGAAGAATGGGCCAACTGATCGCAAAAGATCGCTCATCTTTCCACTGTTGAGCTCGAAAGATTGTAAAAGGGGCGTGCCAAGGTGGCTTCCTGATGTGGGCGCCCCAGGGTGGCTTCCTCCTATATCTCGCTTGTTCGGAGGAGTCGAGAGCTCGCACTGAGCAGGTGTTATACGGGGTGGGTCTACTTCACAATTATGTGGAAATCCTTGATTTCGCCCCTGAGCTTGGACCGTGCCTTTAAAGGCAGCAGACACGCTCGGAAAAGTTGTTGAGATAACTACGCTACTTGGGTCGTATGGCCCCTAGTAGAACGCTCACCCCGTTGGAAGCGTCAAAAATGAGTGAAAACTACTAAATTGAAGTCGAGAATTTTCGTCAGCCACGCCCATGAGCTTCCAACCCCGCCCCCTCAATATACGAATACGGTCACTTCGGCTTGTTTTTCAAGCTTCCAACGAGGTAAGCGTTCTAGTGCAGGCTGTAAGAGTCTATTGGCTTCGCTATCCCAACCGTTTTATCGTTTATATTAGCTATTACAACCGCTCGGGCATAACTCGGCCAATTTTACCCCATAACAAAAACAGCCGTTATTCCTGTATTTGCATGCAGTTTTCGTCGGTTTTTTCGTTAGTTCCCCATACTAGTAGCTTCAAACTTTGAATTTATGACATAAAATCGATAGCATTTTTAAGCGTGTCTGCTGCCCTTGAAGGCAGCATACACGCTCAAAAATGCTATCGGTTTTGTGGGCTGAATCAAAGGCTCAGAATTGCCGGTATTGAGATTTGACAAGAAAATCCTTTTTTTTTGACAAGAATGAGTGGACTCTCGATGTTACCCCGCTCGCATGGCTTGGTGCTAAACGTTTGAACCCTCGAAAACGAGCTACAATTACCTTCTTTTTGAACAATTTCGAGCAGCTAGGTGTGAAGCTCCGCCCACTTTGCCTTGGAACCCCGCCTTCTCATACAACTTTATTGCTTCGAAACGGCCGTTTTGTCTCGTTTAAGACGCTTCTAACGATGCAGGCGTTTTAATATTGGTCGTCTGAGTTAACTAACGTCGCTATCTAAACTACTTTTGCGAGTGTGTACAATACCGCGCGTATCTATTGGTCATCCGGCGCGCTGGGGTGCCGGGGCGCGCCGTTTAGCGTCGTTTATCTACAACTCGGTTCAAATTTATTTATTTTGAAAATGAACGTCAGATTTGAAATCAGCATAGAAAATGCAACCTAGTGAACGTACACATTTTTTAAAAATCTCATAGGAGAGAATTTGGGTTACGGTAGCTATCAAATGTTTCCTGTGTCCGAAAGGATTAGCGATTGAGAGTAGTAGTATATGGTTTTTCTACGTTGTTTTGTATTTATCACATCCGTATGCTGTTTTTCAACCTCTAAGTTCCTTCCGGAGCATTCTGTCACCAACCTACCAAGACATTTTTATACAAAAACCACTATTGCCATACATGGATGTGAAAGTTATTGAACTACGAATTTCCTTTATATTGGTGAGTGTTTTTGGAACAAAATGCAACACTTCATTGAAAATTTAGATTCGAAGAAGTCCGTCCGACATCGCATCTTTAAGATGAGTCAATTTTTTTTGTTTTCGGATTTAAACAGGCAGGTTCCATGGCAAATTTGGCCAGGCATGTGAAAATGGCAGCAATGCAGTTCCTGCCCTTTCTAATTGCGGGACGAAATCAGGCTCAAAATGAGGTGGTGTATGAAAATCTTTCGAAAAATCAACAATTGAGAGTATCTTCGATTTTTATAAAAATAGAAATTTCATTAAAGTTCCCAAATTCCATTTTATACTAAGAACCTGCTAGAACCAGACGCATTCTTTGAACAGCGCATGAATACGCTTGAGAATGGTTTCAACGATGTGTAACTTTCCGAAACATTCTAAATTTTTCAGAAAAAAGAAGAAATTTTAAAATTGAATTTTCATTAAAATTTCCTAGTTTGGACTCCATCCCAGACGCCTCCTGAAATTACTCATGTTTCAAACTACACTCATAATATTCTGAGAATACAAGTTAAAACAAAATACATATTAAAACAGTGCAGTAAAAAGGTAACAGTGGGAAGTGCTAAAATAGTTGATATCGGCACTTTATGGATCGATCAGTCGTCTTAAATCCTTCCAATCTATGGTAGGTATGACGCTGAAATCGGCATGCCGGACCATCATAGCATTCAATTGAAGAGGGGCCGCAGTGCGAGTTTGGAGCAGGTGGTGTGCGCGCCGTCACGGGATGAACTCCGCGGATTCAGTTCTCGCGTATGTCTGTGGTTTTTGCACTTAACAGCGCCTGTTTTTGGGCCGTTTATACTTCCGCCGCCTAGCGGCGCGGCACAGTCCATTTCTGTAATATTGATCACGCGGCGCAGCACGTTCGATATTGTGGGATTGCACTTCGCCGCGCCGCTCGGAGGTGGAAGTATAAACGACGCCTTTCATCACTTCATAGGTTTGATAGCTCACGTTAACACGTGCAGATTGGAGTAGTTGGCTTGCGCGCCGTTCTGATAAGAGTGTCGGAAGTTCGTTTCCCATACAGCATTGTAGTTTTTGTGTTGAAGGGTGTTTCATCGTGACAAACGCGGAAGAAACATATGACATTAGTATTCATTGTCATGTCTTCTCACGATATATCTCGTGTTGTTGTGAAAAGACGAGGTGGTTTAGTACCAGCCCCAGACACTCGTCTTTGAGATGGAGTGGTATTTTTGGCACCTTTATCGAAAAAATGGCCTTACGTTCAGTTGGAAATTAATTTGTTTTTGCGATTTTTGTGAACATGTCAGTCTAATAAAATGTCAAATTTCAGATAAATTCAAAATATGTTTACTATTCGATTGAGAACAGAAAAAAATTTACCCCGACCCCCAAATGGTGGTCTGAATTCATGAACTAGCGTAGATTATCAGTTGCGATTAGCTTCTCATAGTCTACATTAATGGGTCGCGATTTCGGATTGCTCAATTTCCGTTCCAAGCCAAGCTCTTAGAGAGACTTTGAACATCTTCAAAACATTTTTTGTGTACTTTATCAAGCTCAATTTAGAGCTCTATTGGTTAGGAAGAAGCGCCAGAAGGGTTCTCTGAAATAGGCAGTGCGTCGTGGTACCATCTGAACTGACGCAGCCCAATCGCCACTAAGAACTTTGTTTTTGTTTTCAGGTATATCCCCACTTCCTGACGAATTTCGGATTACAGCGAGTTTCTCCACACATTCTTTTTTTCGAAGATAAGCTGCTCACCACATCGTCAAGATTTGGATCTCTCCATATACTATTTCGGTCAACAAAAATCACAGGAAATTGGTCGATCCGGACATAGTTGAAAAATATTGGTGCGCCAAATTCTGTTCCAAAATACTGAAATGGGTTCAAAACCAGAGAAAATGATTTTGGCAGTAACTTTTCTGACTCTCAAAACCCGTGGTGAGCAGATAGACCAAAAAACTATTTTCTGTGATTTTCGTTTATGACGAACTGCCCAATTCAGAGAACCCTTCTGACGCTTCTTTATAACCTATAGAGCTCTAATTCCAGCGTGGGAAAGCATACAAAAAATATTTTGAAGACGTTCAAGCCACTCTCAGAGCCCGGCTTGGAACGAAAATTGAGAGACCCATTAATACAGATTCTCAGAAGCTAATAGCAACTGATAATCTATCACAAGGGCGCGCACGCCAACTACTCCAACTCAGAACTTTCCCAGCCTTGTTTGTTGCGTCTAATTAGCCCGATTCCTTGTTACATGCGTCTTTACAGGGTCGAAAACGTCATTTCTTGTCACTTGCACGTATGAAAGACGCAAGTAACATACGAGGGGGCGTGTATGGTAAGTGCGTCTTTCGGAAGAGACCACAAAGACGCAAGTAACAAACCGTTTAGACGCAAGAAAGCTACTCAAATTGTTTATGACGAGTGCGTCTTTCACAACTGATTGGTTTCTCGTCGATAGCCACTACATTTCACCTTTCCCCGATAAGTTCATGTCTTTTGCTGATGAGAAAACTTTTTCAGATTTTCATTTTGTTCGTGATTCAAAACAAGGCGGTAGCGTACGACTGCAGTCTTGTGCTTACTGAAGTCGGGACATTGATCCTAGACATGACTTTCACACATCCTGGGCTCCTCAAGTATTCGCGGTGTTCGTGAAAAATAAGGAAACCGCGAAGCTGTAGACGACGAGTATACTCGTCCGCGCGTACATCAACGCTTTGTCGGCGTCAAATCTAAAACTCAAAATCCACATATTACATAGAAATTCGTGCGACCCGCAATTTTACGCCCTGAAATTCGGTTTGCACTTACTGGTAACTTGATTCTTTCTGGTATACAGCGCAGTGCAAAATTATAGGTCCACTATAAATTTCGCATTTTCGCTAAATTACGATTCGCGCTTCACGAAACTACAAAATTCAGTTACGCACAGTTACGTGTCCACGGTGAATATCGTCTCCCTAATTTCGTCGAAAATCAAAACAATCGGTAGCTCACTGCCGCATTAGAGTTAAAAACGTACAGAAACGGGTCTAGAAAAGCACTATGAGGCCATAATTTTTGCGTTTTCCGCGAAAAAACGCAAACAAGCGTTTTTGGCGCCCTTTCGCCTTAAACCTGTTCATGATGGTCAATTTGAGAATCCGAAGAAATATTTGGAATCAGGATCGAGAGTACTCTCTTTTAGCATTTGCACTATTTGGCATACTTTGTACAAAGCATTTAGGCGTAACAGCATGGACACATTCGCTTATGAATGTCTTGATTGCGACATCGCGATTCGGGTTGATTGTTTCTTGTCTAATTTTGCATACATATCTTGTTGAAGAGGGAGCCATATGTTATCCCAGAAAAAAAAGAGCACACGATGCTGATTCCCAATATCTTGTTAGATTCCAAAATGGACCCTTTTGAACAGAGTTATGGAAAAAAAAGCGAAAAACTGCTTTTAAGCGTTTTTTTCTGGGCCAAAAACGCCAAAATAATGGCCAGTATTGCAGTAACAACGTTTCTCTGCAGTAAGGTATCTGCGAGCTCGAGGTATGAAACAATCTTCCTGAGGAAGGTTAAATCTCATAGCTATTTAACAATAATCAGTAATAATCTCAATGTCATGTTGTTTTGTTATTTTATTTGTTAACTACAAGAACGTGAGAACCTAAAGCTATCCATTAATGCACTTGTCGTAGTCAAATATGAAGATAATTAGTGTTTTTCCCCACGGAGATTGGGCCTTGCCGTACTTATCATCATGCACATGTTGAACATCGATTGCAAACTCACGCGATGTGCGGGGCGCCTCATAAGGGCAAGTCGTTGCTATTTGAAACAAATAGTTCGTTGGCCTCTCTGGAGTCCACAACCGCCGCCGTGACGAGGGCTAGGAGATTTTCAGTGTATTGGGCACGCTGTGGCGAATCGGTGGTTTTCTCCCTCGGGCCCGACACCAGACGTCAGTCCCGGGAGATCCAACCTACAGACTCCCTACAGATAACATAGCAGACCGTACTAATTAACCCCGGCAAGCTGTATACTGCAATAAAGATAATGACCACGATAACACCACATAACATGTATTTGACACCAGTGGCCACACACTTAAACTTCCCTGGACTAATTGACACCGATCCCGACTGTAGTATATATTGTGCAAAATATATGTCCCTTTTGCATACACAACAGAACACAAGCTAATATAGATTAGTTTATACTACAGATAGAATGTGGAGAGAATTTGGAGGAGGAAGAGAAAGATAGAAATAAAGAACAATATTACAAAAGAAGAAACGCACCAGTGAAGTATTGCATCACGATCAATAAGACAGGTTCAGGCCTAAACCTGTTCATCGAATATGCTCTTCGTGAGCCAGCCGTACAGCAGGTGGAATAGTAGCGTTCTAAAAGCCAGAGGCCCCGAGACGATGCACAGCACAGGTAGGAATAAAGAGCAGCATAGAGCTGCTGGGAGATGGACCACGCTTGGTCGCGGCAGGGGCGAAGACTGATGACTCAGACCGCGCCGCCCGAGCCAGTCCGACGGCGTCTCTACCGTGTGTCGGCATTCGTCGCGGGACCGACCGCGCCCGGCCTCCTTGCGGAGCGATAGCATCGCGCTTTCGCGACACTCCCGCCTCGAAAAAGAATGTATTACAAGGAGTCCCAAATGGGCATAGGCTAGCGGCGGGGAAGAGCCTGCCCAGCTGTGCGGTCGGTGCTGTCCCCGACCTATTGGGCCTAGTGCCCCTAGATGCGGCTGGAACACGAGCGCGGTGGCAATGAACAAGTCCCAGCAATATATTGAATTGTAATAGTTATATATAAAAGGGGTAGATTTTCAGAAAGTGGCGCTTTCCTTCTCTGCAATAGTTGTTCCCAAAGTTAAAATAGTAAATCCTCCAAGATCCCTGTAATATATGCGGTCGTTACCGCAAAACACAAGTGAGTAGATACCGGAAACAAATGAGGGCTAACTACCGGATTAGATACGAGTATCATATAGCGAGTAAGTGAGTAATACACCAGTAAAAATAAGGATAAGTATACAAAGAAAAGGAAACACAACACAAATTACATACAGCTATATACAAGATGTAGATCACTGCATTATCGAGCAACCATCAACCACCAGACGACCATCCACTACACCAGCAGTACGCACACTTCACACACAATTGCTAGCACAACCAGGTCTGCAACATAATGCGTCTTTCTGCACTAGACAGGCTCACGGAAACGGCGGAGCGCCCGGCACAGTTCATGGGTTACCTTAAACCTATCTGAAGCAACCGGTTACTAAAGACAGAACCCAACAAACAACTAACCTGCGATTGTCTTGACAGTGATCTGTATTAGTGTCTGCGCCGACAGCGGTTAGCACGCTGCGATGTAAAGGCGGCGCAGAAAAGAAGCGAGTATGGGCCTTACAAAGGAAAGAATTTAGACGCGAGCGGAGTAAGCAAAAGAGTGGCCCTGATTTGAAAATACAGAAATAAATGCGCGATAAATTTAAGCAATTGCATTATGATGATGACTGTAGTATTGTGTCAACCTGCCTCCTCACCACGAATCGTCGAGGTTCTCCTCCCCTGAACAATTCGGGGATTCGTCCCAACGACGATTGGGGCTGCGATCCCGCTCAGCCCTATGAGGGGACTGAGGCGGGGCTGGACGCTCCTCGCGCCGGCGCGCGCTCTCGGCAGCCTGCCTACGTGTTTGAGGATAAGGCTCACGAGACGTTGCGCCGCGAGGAGGAGGGCAGTATGTGGAGTCCTGCAGACGTTCGTAGAAGTCTGCAGGGATCATATCCACGTCCTGCGTGGCCCTCGGGTTACGCATACAGAACGCACGATGGTGCCCAAAGACACCGCACAAGCTACAGGGGTCGCGGCGGATACACTGGCTATGATGCCATTTGGCACAAATGGCACAAATCCCGCGAAATTCCGCCATCTTGGCCCTTTCGCTCAAGAGGTGCACCTCCGTGCAGTCCGATGAGTAGTGTCCGGGACCAGAGCAGAAGACACAGTGTGTTACCCTCGGTGGAGGAGTCAGTTGACGTCCCACCGGGATAATTCTTCTGTCCCCTGCTCGCGCTGGACTTGCATTACGAGGTGGCCTAGCGGGCTGCGCCGCTGGCTCTGCAGTAGGCTGTCTAGCGACAGGCTCTGGATCACGCGGGCGTGGGTCGGGGGACTCCGAGCCCCGATCCACCACGGTCACCGGTCCCCGACTGGGGATTGACCTTCGCTCGTGACCTTCCGAGGCGGCTGCCATCGGCTCACGCCTGTAGTAGCGTCTTCGTGCTTCCTCTTGGATGTAGTAGGCTGTTCCACAGTTCTCCGAGACCCGGTGGCCCGACCACCCTGAGGATTGGGTGTGGACGGATGCCCAGCCTCCCGGGCCACAGCGAAGAGCGGCGCAGGAACTTGCGAGGAAGCCGAAGGCGGTACTGATGCAGTAGTAGGTGGTGGCTGCATAGCGGATTGTTGGGCTGCAGGAGGCTGCACGCCGGCCTGGGACCCCTCATTAGGGCGAGGGATCCTAGAGACGGGACGCAGATACTAGTCTGTAGCCGTCACAAACATAGCGTTAGAGTAGTTGTCGCGCCACCAACGCAACGCCTCCATGTATGTAGTAGGGGTGGCTGCGAATTCGGGGGGCGACGCAGGCGTCGTGCGCGTCCTATAATCCTCATCATCTGACGTGACTTGGATGCCACGCTGGTACATTACTTGCACCAATTGATGAGACTCCAGGACGCGCTGCATACGCGTTGCGTGCGCCACGACCGCAGACGAAAACTTTAATACTTCGCGAATAAGATCGCCTGAAATATTGAAAAGCCTAAGCGTAGCCCTAAAATAATTAAGCTCCGCGTTCCAATCCATCACTCTAGGCACAATGAGCTCTTGGAGCTGATCTCGCAGAACCGTCACGGACGTGATGCCATGGGTCAGCTCATTAAGAAAAGCCGTGAGCTGAGTGTACCTAAAGTGCATGGGCTGTCTCCTAACGAGGAGGACGGCCAGGTTATGGAACGTGCGGGTGAGGTGCTGGGCTACGAGTTGCACCTCCTGCAATAAAAAGACCGCATTAGCAGCGTCTTGGTAATCGCGGTCCTGGCTTGGCACTTCCTCACGAGGCGGGATTACCAAGGAACGAACGCTCTCACGCAAGGCGTTGTTGCGTGTAATATAATCGAAAACGGACCGTAGTTGGTGAGCTGTTAGCTCTTCCACCGTCCGTTTTTCGATAAGAAGTGTACTACTGTCTGTCACTTGTGGCAATGGAATTGCCGTGACAGTTGGATTAGGACCCATAGGGGCCGTGGCTGATGGAAGAAACTGCAGGCTCTGGCGGTAGGTCATCAGCATGTTGGCGATGCGCGCAGCACGCTCGTCTCGACGCTGAATGGCCTCCGCCGTCGGCTGACCGCGACGGTCAATCGCGTCCCGGAGGTCCCCGTCCGTGACGGCGGCCTGGATCGGGTGCGACTGGCCGACACCGTCCTCCAACGGTGTCCACAAAGCGGAACCGACAGAAGCCGCAGCTGAATTAGGGCGGGGATTCTCCGCGGTATCCATCGCTTCATCCCGCTGGGGAGCCGCAGCAGGTGCCAACGGGGCTTCGGGGGCATAACAAGCCGGGCCTCTGCCACGGACCCTGCTGTGTTCCCGCGCAGTGTGATTAAGGGTTGAAATATCGCGGAGAACACTCGCTGCAATAGTTGGAGCAGAGATGGTAGGTAATGGGTGGACGTCGCGGGTGCGGGCGCGATCATGACGATCGCGCTCGGGCCGCGATTGCCCAACCTGATGCTCCTGTTGCTGAACTGGATTATGGCTGTCGCCATGAACTGAATTAGGCGGGGTAAGACGCAACGAATCAAACGAAGGAGAAAGTGAAGTACTGACTCCACGCTGACCGCGTGGCATACCTCTCCCTCCTCGAGAGGGTCCTCTCCCTCGATGTCCGCGTTGCGTATTACGTCCGCGTTCCACGGGCTTGTCCGTGTCGTTGTTCGCCATCGTTATTGATGAAGCCGCACAGTATGAATACCGAAGCACTGAAAATAATGCTTTGATAAGCGGAAACGTGCGAGGCAGGAACTATGAACACGAACAGCGGTAGGAAGGGTAACTGAAATACGGGGGTGACAGAAAAGGGGTGATAGAAAGAGATGAATATAGGGAGAAAGGAAGACAAAGAAGAAAAAAAAACTGAAGATGTAAAAGAGAAAGAGGCAAGAGAAATAAGAACAGAATGGAAGGGAAAACGAGAGAAAAGGGAGAGAAGGGAAGAAAAAAAAAGGAATGGAATAGAAATAGAAAATAAAAGATAAGGAAAAGGAAATGAGAGTAGACTAAAAGGTGATAAGGGGAAAGGGATAGAGACGGTTTTGAAGGGGTATAATAAAAGAAGAGGGTACATGTGGAATAAATTTAAAATTTGAGAGATTTTGAATTTTTTTTTGAATAAATATGGGGCAGATTATGGAGGAAATGAGAAAAAAAATAATTAAGGCCAGAAGAAAAGGAATTTTGTGTTTTGAATGCCAAAAAAGGGAAGGAAAAAGAAGAAAATACATAGTGGGGATGAAAAATACATAATGAAGGAAAAGAGAAAGAAAAGGTATAGGGGAAAATACATAATGAAGGGGGGAGCTAATGGATGTAAGGTAGAAGGAGAATTGACGAGAAAAAATTTGTAATAGAAGGAGAATTTTGAGGAAGGAGAGAAAAAATTTTTTTGAGGAAGATGTGGTCCTATTTTAAAGCGGAAAAGGTAGGGTGGGAAACAACAAGGAGAAAGAAAAATACTATTTTTGGTGTACTAGAATAAAAAGAGAGAGATAAACTACGAACGGAACTGACTAAAAAGGAAGAGGGTTAAAAATAGGGTAAGATTTAAATTTGTATAGGGAGAGGGAGAAACGGAATGTAGAATAGAATGGACTTTTTTGAAAATCTGTGAAAAGAAGAAGGGAAAAGGGAACACAAATGGCAATTTTGCAGGAAAGGATTTAAAAAAATTTTTTTTTGAAATTTGGATGAAAAAGAAGGAAAGTGTACTATTGGAGAAGAAATTGAATAAGAAAAAGAGAAGAAGGGTGGAGTGTTGAATTCAAATTTATATTGAATGACAGGAAAGAAAGGTAACTACTGATACAGATTTTGAAATGTTGAGATATTTAAAAATAATTAGGAAAGAAGATGAGATAGGAAGGGAGTGGGCGGGGCCGATTACGGTAAAGGGGCGGCCCCGACCAATGGGAAATGACCAAGGGTCGAGTGGGGTGAGAGGCGAATAGAATTTTCTAGAAGTGAAAAAGGATAAAGGAAGGGAAAAAGGGTAATGAAATAGGGATTTAGGACAATGAATGATAGAGAAAGGAAGAATGAGGAAGATGAAGAGACAGAAAAGGAGAAAGGAATGAAAAAGATTGGGGAGAAAGAAGGGACAATGAAGTGATATGAATCTCGCAAAGAACGAAAGGAAAGGGGATTGGAATAATGCGAGAATTCACTGCTGAAGTACTACAACGTATAATACAAAGAAAAACTGAAGTAAGGACCAACATGGAGTAAGTGTGATGGTAGAGGAGGGTATTAGAAGAGGAAATAGTACAGAGAAATGAAATAAACGATACATAAAACCGGTTAAGAGGAGTGAATGCGTCGGAGTGACGCGGAAATCAGAATTTCGCATTTGTGACGTCACCGATCGATGTCCCCCACGTGACTATGCGCCATCGTGGTGGGACCCAGCTGTCAAACGACACGAACTGTGAAGGTACGGTAGAGTTTTGAAAGAGGGTTTTTGAAGGAATCATTGATAGAAGAGACAGAAATGAGGGTAATTTACCAATAGAAGCCGTCTACCACCACAGGAAGCAGAGAAATGAACCGTACTAGACGGTTGTTGGTCCTGATAACTGGAATAAGGTGATAATACAAGTTTTAACTCGTTTAACACCGATGAAAACTGGATTAAGTTTGGAATGAATCCAAACTATTTTGACTTTATTGACTGGAATAGACAGGAATCCAGACAATAACACCGGTAAACACGAGTCAAAACTAGGGAACTACTACCAGAAATAACTACAGATACTATAGTTAAATGGAGAAATAGGAAATTTTGAAGGAAAGGAGTTAAAAAAGAAGAGAAACTAAGAGAGAGAGGATTATATGAATAAAATAGAGTCTACTTAAGCTACCGCAAGGAGGAAAACTGTTGATTTAGTGAACTAGAGGTGTTTAGAGAGGGAAAAATGCTATCTAAAAGAGATTTAACTAGGAAAATTTACTAAGGAGGAATGATATAATACAGGATTAATACAGAAGAAAAAATTTTTGAACTACGGGGAGAAAAATAAAAGAATGGAAAACTACTCTAGAATGGATTAGGGAAACTAACTGCTACTAGGAGATAAATATTAGTGACTGACGTCCATCCGCCGTCCTCCAGGTTGACCTTGCGATCCATCTGGAGGCGTGTTGATACCGCAGGTAATAGCCTCAGACCGAGAACCGTCATCGATGGAGGTAGCCATTGGACCAACCAGCAGATGAGACGACCTGAAATGAACTAATTGACTCGTACTTACCTGCATTAGTCGTGGGCTCCTGCCGTCCAGTTTGGAATGGGGTTTTCATATTGAAGGTCTGGAACTGGATCTCCGCGAAAGTTGTCTTGTGTCCGAGCGTCGACAACTCGGACTTGGGACGATTCGCGGTTCGACTAGCCACCGCCGTGGAGTGTTCCACGAGAAGGTGGTGGCCATGAAGAACCGGAGAAGCGAACCAAGTTAAACCTGAAATATGAAAACATACAAAATGTGGTGTTCGGTCCACGCACCTCCCTGCAATATTCTATCCCCAGGAGGACTTTCGTCCACACCGGGGAGAAGCAGAGGGCGGGGCGATTGACCAAACACCAAATAGAAACTTGCCTGAGGGCAAGAATTCTGGAATATGTCCAACTGGACAGAAACTGGATTAGCCTTTTATAAAGGCATAAAACAACTAAAACTAAGCGCTAAAGAGCGCGTAAAAAACTAAACTACTGCGCTAGAGCGCGTAAAAATAATTAAAACAAGCGCTGAAAGCGCTGTGGCGTAATTTTAGAGTCCTCACTTACCTGACTGCCCAAGCCTGGTCACCGATACGAGTCCGTGCCACTCCGTCCTTGCTGATTGTGCCCGTTTGAACAAACTACTGATGGTATGACCTGAAATACAATGACCCACGAGGGGCCGTGATAGTGGTGCGACTAAGAGAGGAAGGAAAAAACTACGATATATACGAAAAAACATAAAATATACAAGGATATAGGTAGAAAATAATAGAAGGATAGGGAGAACAGTGGTAGAAGAGTGATACGTGTCTACGCAAGAGGGAAATTAAATAGTGATAGAGAAATTTTTGTATAGTAGGGATATGTATTAACGTGTCCAGAGAAGTCCTTCCAACCGGCACCTGGTGCTGTAGTATTTACGTAGAACGTACTACGGTATACAAGTGCTACAACCTGTAATAGAACCGAGACTGCAATAATGCATTAAGTACATGTGGCGCACCAGTTGGTTCGGTTCAGGCAAAATGGGAGTGGGACCCCGTACAGTCCCTGGCGATCCGAGATCGTATACCGTTCAAAAACCGGGCTCGGCAACGCTCTTCACTACTCACCAATCGCCTCCTCCCCCACCGGTGCGTCCCCCTGGGCCTATTCCGGGTGCGAGTCCGTCTGCCTAGGATGGATACGCTTCCTTCGACTGCTAGCCACAATCACAGTCGCTCTCCACGCATCCCAGGCGAACCGCCCCAGGGGTATGTAAGTTGTCTACGGAGCAAGCAAGTTGAGCACTTTAGCTTGCCGTAGCAACCCTAGGTGGATTTAGTCCCATCAAAAGTGGGGGGAATGGGGAAGACCCACATTTTGGTCCCACCACAAGGGGCTAAGGGTTACCCAAAGGGAAAATTACCAGGATATTTTAGCCGTATGCACCATGTGGCGAATCGGTGGTTTTCTCCCCCGGGTCCGACACCAGACGTCAGTCCCGGGAGATCCAACCTACAGACTCCCTACAGATAACATAGCAGACCGTACTAATTAACCCCGGCAAGCTGTATACTGCAATAAAGATAATGACCACGATAACACCACATAACATGTATTTGACACCAGTGGCCACACACTTGAACTTCCCTGGACTAATTGACACCTATCCCGACTGTAGTATATATTGTGCAAAATATATGTCCCTTTTGCATACACAACAGAACACAAGCTAATATAGATTAGTTTATACTACAGATAGAATGTGGAGAGAACTTGGAGGAGGAAGAGAAAGATAGAAATAAAGAACAATATTACAAAAGAAGAAACGCACCAGTGAAGTATTGCATCACGATCAATAAGACAGGTTCAGGCCTAAACCTGTTCATCGAATATGCTCTTCGTGATCCAGCCGTACAGCAGGTGGAATAGTAGCGTTCTAAAGGCCAGAGGCCCCGAGACGATGCACAGCACAGGTACGAATAAAGAGCAGCATAGAGCTGCTGGAAGATGGACCACGCTTGGTCGCGGCAGGGGCGAAGACTGATGACTCAGACCGCGCCGCCCGAGCCAGTCCGACGGCGTCTCTACCGTGCGTCGGCATTCGTCGCGGGACCGACCGCGCCCGGCCTCCTTGCGGAGCGATAGCATCGCGCTTTCGCGACACACGCAAACATAGAGTAAGGCGCCTGCGTGTTCGGTGTTTGTTACATGCGTCTTTGGGGAAGAATCCATGCGCCTTTATGTAAGGCGCCTGTGTATTAAGCGTTTGTTACGTACGTCTTTGAGAAATGATTCATTCGCTTTTATGTAAGGCGCCTGCGTGTTCAGCGTTTGTTACATGCGTCTTTGAGGAATAATACATGCGTCTTTAGTTCTAGGTATTTGCGTCTTTATGGTATGTAGCATGATGCTATCAGACTACATACTTATAAGGCGGAAATAGCTAGGCTGGAAAGTTCTGAGAATCTGCACGTGTTAACGTGAGCTATCAAACCTATGAAGTGATGAAACAGGCGCTGTTAAGTGCAAAAACCACAGACATACGCGAGAACTGAATCCGCGGAGTTCATCCCGTGACGGCGCGCACACCACCTGCTCCAAACTCGCACCGCAGCCCCTATTCAATTGAATGCTATGATGGTCCGGCATGCCGATTTCAGAGTCATACCTACCAGAGATTGGAAGGATTTAAGACCACTGATCGATCTATAAAGTGCCGATATCAACTATTTTAGCACTTCCCGCTGTTACCTTTTTACTGCACTGTTTTAATATGTATTTTGTTTTAACTTGTATTTTCAGAATATTATGAGTGGAGTTTGGAACATGAGTAATTTCAGGAGGCGTCTGGGATGGAGTCCAAACTAGGAAATTTTAATGAAAATTCAATTTTAAAATTTCTTCTTTTTCTCTGAAAAATTTAGAATGTTTCGGAAAACTACACATCGTTGAAACCATTCTCAAGCGTATTCATGCGCTGTTCAAAGAATGCGTCTGTTTCTAGCAGGTTCTTAGTATAAAATGGAATTTGGGAACTTTAATGAAATTTCAATTTTTATAAAAAATCGAAGATACTCTCAATTGTTGATTTTTCGAAAGATTCTCATACACTACCTCATTTTAAACCTGATTTCATCCCGCAATTAGAAAGGGCAGGAACTGCATTGCTGCTATTTTCACATGCCTGGCAAAATTTGCCATGGAAGCTGCCTGTTTAAATCCGAAAATAAAAAAATTGACTCATCTTAAAGATGCGATGTCGGACTGACTTCTTCGAATCTAAATTTTCCATGAAGTGTTGCATTTTGTTCCAAAAATACTCACCAATATAAAGGACATTCGTAGTTCAATAACTTTCACATCCATGTATGGCAATAGTGGTTTTTGTATAAAAATGTCTTGGTAGGTTGGTGACAGAATGCTCCGGAAGGAACTTAGAGGTTGAAAAACAGCATACGGATGTGATAAATACAAAACAACGTAGAAAAACCATATACTACTACTCTCAATCGCTAATCTTTTCGGACACAGGAAACATTTGATAGCTACCGTAACCCAAATTCTCTCCTATGAGATTTTTTCAAAAATGTGGACGTTCATTAGGTTGTATTTTCAATGCTGATTTCAAATCTAACGTTGATTCTCGAAATACATAACTTTGAACCGAGTTATAGAGAAACGACGCCAAACGGCGCGCTCCGGATGACCAAAAGATACGCACGGTATTGTATATTGCCTAGAAGAGGGTTGAAAACTGACAAATTTTGATGAAAACTTTAAACAAAACCAACACCGCATAAAACGGAATTCTTCACTGTTAGTTTTTAAAAATGAAATACCCAATCCTAATCGATGTTGTTACCATTTCCCGATTCATAATTATTCACAATCAATCAATTAATCGTATATCATTAAAATGCTTCGGACTATTATTACCGATTATTTCGTCGTCGTTCAATACTTTTCAATCGCTGTTGTTTGATACTGTCCACGTGAGAGTCTATATGTCAGCCATCAAGTTACTGTGACTATTTGCGAAGCAAGTTGTTGAGTGTTGTGGTGTAGGCAAAAGTGCATTGGAAGCTACAATAGCGCTCGTAAGGCATCTTTCATAGTTCTCTCCGCAAGTGCGGAACGAGCAGTGAACTATGAATTTTCTTACCGCGCGTGACGCGACGGAAGCAACTATGAAATCTCTGGGCCCGTAGCAAACCCCCGCCGTCACCACATAAAGATGGCAACCAACCTCAGGTACGTCATCCCACAGGTGCCACCTATGACATCCAACTTGGAAGGACCTATTCCCAGCATACACTTCTTGGCAAAACTCTGTTGCAGGCCGGTGCCGAACTGGGATAATATTCGCGACGACAGCGGGCACGTCCTCTGAGCCATGACCGCAGTTGACTCGGGGGAAACATTGCCCACTGATAGCTACGACATGTGAAGAAACTTCGCAAACTGATTGCTCAATGAAATTGCTTGGAACGCGTGCATTCGATTCATCCGTTTCCTATCCAATGGTTACTAAATATGCGTGGCTGGCCTCCAATTATATATTCCTACGCTTGCATTTGGACAAAATTTTCTGTGTTTCACAGAAAACTTTTATCGGTTCAATTTCGTCGAATTCAATCAAGCCGATAAGCGTTCAGAGCATTTTCGGCCGTTCTAAATTTCAACTTACTGGGAATGAAAATTTCCGATTCTTCCATTGAGATTCCAGGTTTTCACAAATTTTTCGGAAGCCTCTAATGCACTTAGAAAATTCACAGCCTAGCTAAATTTTGATGTTAGCTTCTGAATGAATGTGAATAACTACAATATGGCGTGGCGGAAACTTGCCAACGAAAGAATTAAGACGAACAGAATTCCACTATTTCTGAGCGAGTTAAACAATTAGAACACAAATAAATAAATGAATAAACACTTGTTCTCCTATGGATTCGAGGGAAACTTAACGAATATTCTTGCAATCATGGGGATACTCGAGACAAAAGCCTCGAAAATTTACGAACCTAGAACAGTTAAAAAAATTGAAACCAAAAAATGGGTCACCCGAACATTCCGAATAATCGAACACTGTAATGCGCGAATTGTTCCAATTCTGATGGTTTTATTGACATCCTGTCCTAAGAATATAAAATGTGCGGTCCTAAGTTAAGTACACGCTTTTCCCAGCTACTTGTGCCTATATCCGACGCTGGAACATTTTGATCTTCATTTAAAATCGCACACTCATTCAAGGATACATGTGGGAGAATTCAAAGTATTTATCTTTACATTCGGAAATAGTGTACTGTATATGCAGAGAAGCGATCTCCTGCTAACGAAAAATGAATTGTAGCTATTAGAGCGTCTCCACTTGTGCACCAGACAAAGTTCCAACGCGGACCCTCACTAATAATAAGGGGCTATCGATGGTACTCCTCTGGTACATAACAAAAGGGAGAATACTGATGCAGAAAAAAAGGAGAAAATAGTCGGATGTGAAAACAACCACTTATTTTTCACCGTAAAAAAACCTCAAAAACGCCCATTGTGGTGCTAAAACTGAAGGCAACGCTAATAAAAAACCAAATCTCTTAGAAAAAGTGGACGTTTGAAATTTTCCTCTTTTTTAGTTCAAAATTCAAGAAAAAAAGCCTTATAAACACGTGCAAGTGATGAAACCTTCAAAATTACTACGGAGCCCAAAAATATTAAATGGTTTATCAGAACAAAACTAACCTGTAGCGGGAATATAGGGACGAACGACCATCGTAGCAGACAGCGAACTCACATCAACGATGATCTATGCCTCTAATACTAGCGGTAGAGTTTCACAAGATTCTCCAGTTTATCACCTTTCTCATTTGAAGAACTGCCCAGAACCAAAATGGCTGTCCTTGTATCAAGGCTTCACGCAATCATTGCATTAATTGGATCTGCCCCTACATCTCAATAGAGGTGGTCAAATCTGGATAGTGTTTGTCACTGGAGCGTATTATCTTTTCCACGCCGTCACCATCTCGGTCATACCCCACCCATGACCGAGATCGCAGCTGGTGCCTCTCGTGGCTGTGCGCGCTATTTCGCTCACTGTCTCGCACATCGCGCCGCCAACATGGACCTCAGCGCCTACCTCACGTCCATAGGTGGCTCACATACCACTGGCAAATGGCTGCCTCCGCTGTCACTATCTGTCACTGCCCACATGCATTAAGATAGGAAGGCGCTCACGTTTCGCTGCCTGGACGTGAGCCACATGCTGATGGCGCGGAGGCAGCGCTGAGTTCGCAACATCAAGGGGGTTTGCTACGGGCCCTGGTGACACCTCCAAGGCGGTGCGGGGAAGAATGGGTTCAGTTGTTATATCCGCAAAATTTCGAGGCTTGGATTCGCACACACGGTCGTGAGGAATAATCCTGGAATCATCTAAAGTGTGTCCGAATGAGAATGGCCGACCATGCGGCCGTCGTGGGCGCCAGGCGGCCGTCGAATGTGCCGCTCTCGGACGAGTGTTCAAACTGCTGCCAAAGCTGACTGATGCTGATGATTGCTGACAGCCGCTGCCGGCCCCGCTCCTAGTGAATGGCTGTGAGGGAAGGCTCGCTGTCGTTTTGCATGCTCGTCCGAGAGCGGCGACAGTCGCCTGCCACGTACGACGGCCGCATGGTCGCGCAGTCTCATTCTGACACACCTTATGACTGCGTAGACTGAACCTGATAGTCAAGTAATGATACAAGTGGTGAAACCAACGTTACCGTTTCCGCGGCACCGCCATGACGGGGCTAAATGGCGCTCCATACGTTGAAAAGTTTGATAGTCAACCGCCCGCTCCGCGCGTGCCGCGCTTACTGTGAGTACTATGATAGAAGCCTAGCTTTTTGCGACGATTTCTCGTGATTTTGAATCCTTTTTCAAATAAGTCCCGTCAAGCTCGATGTTTTCCCGATCTGAAAATTGGTTCAGGATAGAAAGTGTATCTGACATTTTATTGCATGAGATGTTTAGAAAAAAAAACAAAAATAAACCAGAAGTTTTCGGTGGCTTTTTTGAATTCTCATACAACACATATGTACAGTAGGTCGCTAAACAGAGGAAAATGGATGTGCTGATACTCACATTTTCAACTTTTTTGTTGAGGTTAAATACTAGGCAAGTTATTCAATGTTGCACGGCTCTTCTCATCAGGATTCCAAAAATTGTTTCTGATCTGAAAACATTGCATTGGAAGAGAGTTAGCAGGAGAGTAAAATTTAGACAAAAGTTTCACATCGGCGGAAAGCTGTGGAAATCACAGTACAAATGCTACGATAGGGCACCTACATTGCGTTGAGGCATTCCAGAAGGAGTTCGGTTTACCGCTTGTTAAAAGTCACACATTAAAACTACGGTGGAAAAACTGGCTCTTTGCCAGGTTTCATTATCGATCGACAGCAAAGCTGATTTTCTCAGCGAGTTGCGGTTTTTCTTTTTTTCTTGTTTGTTTCTGGTTCATTTTTGTTTCTGACTCTTATAATATTACGAATATGGGCTTTTCTTAGTGTGCAAGAAGAATTTGCCGCTTTTTTCGATTTCAAAACAGAATTTCGAAAAAAAGACATTCCCAAACCCGAAGAAACGGATAATTTTCTTTACGCACTAGCCCCTACTCACAATATTTAAACAGTCAGAAACAAAAATAAAGATTGAGACCAACAAGAAAAAACGAAAAACCGTAACTTACCCAGAAAATCAGCTGTGCTGTCGATAGATACTGAAATCTGGCGTTTTCCACCGTAGTTTTTTAGCGTGTGACCACAACCGCACCATGTCCTTTTAACATTGCGCGAAACTGTAGTTGTACGAGGGAAACGCGGAGGGAAGTCGCACCTATCAGTTATGCATGCCGCCGCACCGTCCCCTGTGTTTTTGCTGGACCTACTCTCTTGGAACCTTGCTAACTTCCACCAGCCGATTTTCTGAGTAAAATTTGTGAAAACACGATAAAAATAACATAAATCAGCTTCATAATGAAACAGGAGAACAACATTCTGGAAGCTATTCAATTTTCTACTCTGCAATATGGCGTGTAGAAAGAAATACCCACTAAAAACTGCTGCAAAGTCATAGCGGGACGTTTTCATTCCTCCGGTGTCTAACTTGGTCCATGAACCCCTTTCACAATTTGCCGGACGGCGTCGTACGACACGTTATGGGATGGGCCTGTGGTATCGCTGTGCCGCAGTGCTACGCCGGATGACAGACGTCGCGCCGCAGCGTTCAACGTCGATGCGAAATTTCTCCGTTGATGGTTGGGTGATCGATATTATCGCTTGCTCTATCACAGGCCCCGCGCGCGGCGACGTCTAGCATTGCCCGACGTCGGACGACAAAATAACAGCGATAGGGGTCTTACCTTAGTTAGGCCGTAGTTATACACCGGTGGAATGAAAACATCTCGCGATGACATTGCCGCCGTTTGCCGCTTGGATCAGGGACCCGTCTGCAATGTTGCGTCTTTGACGCAATAATGTGGACCGAAAATTCCCAGGCGTTTCAATAGTATTTTATCGATATTTCACGCTTTTATCACTTGTTTATTGCAGAAAGTCACTATAAATTTATCGCTCCTGTCATAGCAGTGCTCTTTATGTCGTTTTGATGTATTTTAAGGAATTTAAATCTGTAAAATCTTCAGCTGATGGGCATTGGCAAATTTCCAACGGGGTACGTCCCGCAAGGTTACAGTATGCAGTGCCGCGGCGTGTATAACTGCTTGGTGCGGGTGGTGGCCATCGTGTATCAAAACCCCTGAGGAGGCGGAAGAAACGGGGGAGGACCGTGGGAGGTGAGAGGTTCCTGATTGGACGCAACACGAGGCTAGCGACAGCCCAATCGCTGCGTGTCTGGCCTCGCTCTCGATCTCTGGCGCAGCCAGATAAAGCCGAGATGGCGCGAATTTGCACGGCACCGCACGCCATTCTGCACCTTTGGAGGCGCGATCGATACACGACGGGCACGGAGCCATTACGTCGCCTCTCTGTCTGTTTTATTCATAATTCTAGCAATCCGTCACTTTATTCTATGTAAATGCTCGCATCCGGCGGCCTTATTCCAAATTCTATGGTCTACGCTGTATTTTGCTGACTTTTTCACCTATTCTGACTAATCACTAATTCTATTCTGCATGGTCTCACCCGATTTCAGACGATTTTCTCATTTCCATTATTTGTTCGGCGTTATTAATGTTCAAAAATTTATCGCTATGTTTATATTTCGCAAAGCATTTGTCCAACTTTTGCAGGTGCGCCTACCTTTGGGTCCACAGTACACTGGAAAGGAGTTGTACCGTAAGTACTGCTTGGTGCGGTGCGGGCTTCCAGAGCGTTTTCTTGGGACAACTCTTACTTTTGACATGCCTCAGCACACTTAGAACGCACCAAGCGGTCGTTGTCTTGCTATTTCGGCAGCGTCACGCTGGTGTATAAAGTGTGCCCGAATGAGAATGGCGGCCCACGCGGCCGGCGTGTTTGGCAGGCGGCCGTTGCATGTGCCGCCCTCGGACGAGTGTTGGATTTCAACGACGGCCGTCCCCTCTCCCATAGTCTGCAGAGCTGATTGATCGGCGCAGTGCTTGCTGCCAGCCGGTGCTGGCCCCGTTCGTAGTCAATGGCGGTGGGGATGTTTTGCATGCTCGTCCGAGAGCGGCGAACGCTACGGCCGCCTGCCAAGCACGCCGGCCGCATGGGCAGCCATTCTCATTCGGACGCTTCTTAACTACGGCCTTACGAGAAAGCGACGCCGCTTCCATTCTAACCAAATTTCATGGGCGAGGTTAAACTACAGTTATTTGATCTCATCTTTCGACATCAGGAGAACGCCCCCGACGCTCATTGTTAAAGGCAGTGGTCACGATGAAAAACGTTATCGAAAAAACTACGAAAATCAGCTTAGATCAAAAACAGCTGAAAAACTATGATGGTAGCGCGGTGAAAAACGGTCTAGAATTAGAGTTTCTAGGGCCCAAAGAAGCTAGTTCGTGCACACGTGCACAGCGATGACGAAACAGATCTCATGCCGAGCAGTCAAAAATCATCGACATTCAGAGGACGAATTAAATGCAAATTTAACGAATAAAAACAGTTGAATAATGAAAGCATCACTTCAGTCAATGTTTTTGACTAAATGTGTACATATATTCGAAGGTTCATTGATTGACATTCAATTTCAAGCTAGCTGATGTTCTTGATATAAGAGGTCATCGATGCCGATGATGTGGAGTGGGCTCGTCCACCATCAAAAGACAAGAAAGTTCAGGTTTCAAATTTGGCCCAGAACAGTGGTTTTTTCGCGATTTTTTCTTATAGGTCCTACTACTCGAGACCCAGGAAAGGATTTGGAGAGAAAAAGACGACAAGCATATTTGATCGCGAACACTGCCTTTAATGCTGAACTATGCAGAATTGCTCGCTTTTTACTCAATCTTCCTGTAGTTGTAGACTGCTTGGGCATGTCTGTTCCACGACTCTTTTCGCAGACAACCGTTCTTTGGAGTGGCAGACGCTTTCAGTCAGCTCTCCAGGAGATAAAATCGAAGAGAGAAACGATCCGAGCTGTCATTGCAGAGGTATGGCCAGATTCTTACCAATTTTTCTTACCATCTGATAACTATGACTTCATTTATGCACACTGAAAAGTGATGTACAATACCGCTCATAGGATTTGGTCAGAAATCGAGCGAGGTCGGGTTTTCGCGTCTTTTTCGTCTTTTTTTGTATAACTGGCTTCAAAGTCAAATTTGAGTGAAACTAGGGAGATAATCATAATCCAGGCGTGGAAGGCTATCCAATGGTGTAGCTATTGTAAGGATTTCGTTGAGAACCATGGAAATTTCGCAATCAACCAGCTCCCTATATACGGTAGACACAGGGAAACGCAGGCGGAGACGGTAGCGCACCATCCATCACGGTACCGTAATCACAAACCTGGGTGATTACGAAACTTCTGTAGTTCTCAACGTAATCACAACAAAGGCTAAACCATTGGGTAGCCTTCAACGCGAGGATCACAAATATCTCCCTAGTTTCGCTCAAAGTTGACTTTGAAGCGAGTTATACAAAAAAGACGAAAAAGACGCGAAAACCCGACCTCGCTCGCTTTCTGACCAAATCCTACGAGCGGTATTGTAGATTTGTAAAGGTTGGATGGCGCACGGAGGAAATCCATTAAAATCTGTTCAATTATTCTGTATTTCCCGCAAAACATCATCACCGTATTGTTAAACGCAGGATAAACAAGTTTTGTAGTTACAAACAAACATAACACAGAACTAACTTTCACTTCGCCCAATCTCTTTGACAAAATTTTACAGATCGACGCAAACAAAGGCCCTTCAAAACAGCCGTTCGTGGACACCCATGGCCGTTCTCACAATTACCTTCGGATATCCATCACGGAGAAGTGTAATCTACGTTGTACGTAGAGTTTGTCTTTACGTTATTTCCTATCTCCTAACCTTTATGCTTCAATCGAAGCTAAGTACCTTGAATCAGAAAATAAGATGATCCCAGTACGACATCGGGATAAAGTGTGCACACGCTTACCGCTTCGCGGAGTGCTTGTAGGCGTGAGTGCCTTGCGCCTAACATTAGACCTATAGAGGGGAAAGTCAAAACAAGGACTTGGCGTTTTTGGTCCTCTGCCCAATGCAGAACGTTTTCACCGCTTGACTGTAGAGCCTAAATGAGATTCCAACCTACATATACCAGCGGAGTCTTGTGTGTTTTTTCCTGCAGTTTCTCACTTATGTTCACTTCTGGCATGATCAGTTCTACCTGTTCATGAGGATGACACAACAAATGTTCTATCACGAACTTATCTTTTGATAACATTTTACTGATATACTTCTAATACACCGTGGCTAAAGAAGTTCCCGCACTGTTTTATGTGGCTAAAAAGTTCTGTCCATCACTTGTGAATAATCGAATCAACCTATTTCAAAAACCGAAAGGTTCACTGGATCAATTACAATAAGTTCAAGCACAAAAAGCAACAAGGAGTGTTCAAAATAATGTCTTTCGGCTTCAACACATTTCCTTAGCACACTGTGGATGATTGCCCACTTTTGTTGCACATTCTTTCACCCTAGAAGGCAGCAGACACGGTCGAAAGATTTGTGGAGATGAGTGAGTTACTCAGGTCGTATGGCCCCTGGTAGAACGCTCACGCCCTTTGAAGCGTCACAAAACGAGTCAAAACTACTAAACGAGTACTACTAGCGATGCAAGTTGAAAGTTTTCGACAACCCCGCCCATGAGTTTTGACAACTCCGCCCCCACAATATACGAATACGGTCATTCTGGTTGGTTTTTGATGCTTCCAACGAGGTGAGCGTTCTAGTACAGGTTGTAAAATTCTATCGGCTTCGCTATCTCGACCCATTTTGTCGTTAAAGGCAGGGTTCGCGATGAAAACGACTTTTGAGCTCTTTTCAATGGGAATGTAGGTTTGGTCATCACAAAAGTAAAAATAAGTGAAAAAAAAACAGGAAAATCGCGGAAAGTGCTCAAAAACAAGGTATGTCGGCTAATTACCGGTGTGAGCGGGCCCCCTTATTAACGAGAGTTTCATGAATGTTTGTTTACCCGTCACTTATTTCGCTCGTAAAGTAGCCAATAGTCTCTCATATTCGCTCCGCATTTACTTAAGAAGCAAAATAAAAGGCGACAAAGCAGGCAATTATAGAAATCTTTATAATTGAGGGAGGGCGGACACCAAGCAATAACTTGTTCCCGAGCGTTTTTTCTTCAATTTTTTACTTATTTTCATTTTTGTGATGGCCAGATCTATTGGGTTGATGCATAACTATGGAACGTTTTTATTAACGCGTTTTTTTAGTGAAAATTGACGTTTCGTCTGCAATATTTATATAAAAATTATCCTCAATATTTAGAATAAAAAATGCGTCTCGAAAATCACACTCATACTCGCCATATTATGCTCTACCACTACGAGAAAGTATGGAGCGCAGCACAGTGATCTCGCGATCTCAACGAACTTTTTGGTAAAGGAACAATTGCTGATTGTACAGTACGAAAAAAGGTTTATTCGCTTCAAATCAGGTGAAACTAGTTTGGAGGATAAAGAAGGAAGAAGTCGGCCATCGGATTATGACGATCAAGCACTTCTGACGACCGTGGAACAGGACGAAAGCCTGACAACGCGAAAGCTGGCTGAGGACTTTCATGTCAATCAATAAAAGGTCGTTCGACGCCTGAAGAAGCTTAGCAAGGTATGGAAATCGGCTGGATGTCTGCCCCACGAGCTCTCCGACAACAACAAAAACCACATCTTGTTCCATCACGATAACGCCCGTCCACATGTTGAGCGCCGTGTAATCGAATCCATCGCCAAATAAGGGATGGGATCTGCTCCCACATCCGCCGTACTCACCGGCAGAAGCACCAACGGACTATAATGTCAATCGCTCTTAGAAAAACTGGCATACAATCAAAGTCTACGACGACTTGGATGACTTGGTGGCTGATGTCAAAGCGTGAATTGCCTTCCAGAATCGTAACCTCTTCGCACGTAGAATCGACCGACGGCCAAGCAAATGGGAAGCAGTTCTTGAAGTGGACTATGCTCTCGGATGATTCATGTTTTGATTAAAAGCAGTATTCACGGTAATCTTCGCTTTTGAAATTAATCGCTAAATCGATTTTTTGGCTCCCGAGTAGAACGGAAATGACGAAGAAACCGAGAAAAACGCACCAGAAGGTCACGAAATCCTTTACTCTCATCCCGCCTTTTTACTCTCACAGGAACTGTTTGTTGTGACAATGAGATCTTATGTGAACCTGTCTTTTGCAATTCTCTACTCTCTGTTGCTCCATTCTTTCCTTCGGACCCTAACTAATACTGTTTTGCACAGAATATTCCTCCATTTATGATTATCCCCATTTTTCAACGGTGACAACCACTGTGAACATGTTCATCCTAGCGGACAACTAGTCCACGTTATGGAATAATGTCACTGAAATACGACGTTTTATTGCGTTTCTCACCGTTTCTTCGTAATGTTGGTAACACTCGGTGGCCAACGCATTGTTTTGAGTGGAAAACGCGGGAACGATAATCATCGTGAACACTGCCTTTAAATATTGTTTTTGTTGAATAAAAATATTTTTAAAAAACGTTCCATAATTATGCATCAACAAAATACCTTTCCATGAGGATAACACAACAACCGTTTTTATTGCAAACCCTGCCTCTGATATTCGCCATTTCGAGCATCACTCGTCCACTTTTACTCCATAACAAGAACAGCCGTTCTTCCTGCATTTGCGTGCAATTTTGACGAGTTTTTCGTTAGTTTGTCGTACAACCAGCTTCTAACCTTCGATTTATTCAGAGGCATTTTCAACGCATCCCTTTTCTTGACATTTCTTGGCGCAGGGTGGATCAAAGCGAAGTTTTATCGAATCCAACTCAGATGTGTTCTGTGGCCAAACATCTTATCGTCGGAGTCCCGTAAACGATTTCACGAAACAGCAATTGTCGAATTGGCCGGATGTGTCTGTGCTCAGTACTCCTACAATAAAAATCATTTCGCCGAAATATCTTCGAGCGAAGATTCCCTAAGCCTGGTGCATGCAAACAGCGTCGACCAAATGAACCATGTGACATTTTTTTAACAGTTTTGTGGGGGCAGTTGCGGACATTTGTTGCACCGCATCGTGGTTAAAGGCACTGTTCGCGATAAACTTCATTCTCGAATTTTTCATGATAAACGCTTCTCGTGGCTCTCAGAAGCAGAACAGCGTTGAAGAAACGGGACGAAAAGCTACCCAGGAGCCGCGAAACGGCTTAGAAAAGTGGGCAACCCCCGCCATTGTGGGCAAGCCCCGCCCCTTTCCGCCACTCGACGTGAACAAAGGAACACTCGAAATCGTGAGTTGAGCGATGGTTTCCGATCGAAAGTCCCGTTCTTCCCTTCATTCCCAACTTCTCTCTTTACTCAGGTCAGCTCGCATACATTGGCTGAAAAAGACGGAAGTTACAAGCCTCGGACAACTCGTCCACCATGCTTCCCTAGCTCAATTTTCGAGAGACCATAACTCCATTCCCAGAAGGTCTTGTACGATTCCAGAAGCATCATTGGAATCAGAGTGGGGCCGGTTTCAAGATAGGCAAAAAACAGAAAAGCGATTTTTATCGCGAACAGTGCCTTTAAGTTCTCTCTCATAGTTCCAGCAAAGCTTTTGGTTTTCTGAGTGAGTCGCTTCATTTACAAGTGGTTTTCTTGAAGGCAGTATTCACGGCGAATATCATATTTAAGTTCGACTCAAAAATCAGATTGTTCGGTCGTGAGCTATCGAATAGTCAAGAAACAGCAAAGAAAAGCGCTCAGAATAAGCTAAAATAGCGGCTTCTAACGTACGTACAGGTTCAGAGCTAGGACGAGTTCCCACTCCCTGCTAGTTTCCGCTAGCGCGCGCTATTGGCGAAATGTGTGCGACTTAACCGGGCTGGACGTGGCAGAGTTTCTTGGCAGTTTTCCATTGAAAACATCAGTGGCGCTTCAAGCCTATCAGAACGGGGGGGGGCGGGGCGGTATAAACAGGGCGTACTGGATTAACGAAATCTCAACTTTGCCGTCGTTTTTTTATCGATTTCTGGCCCGTTTTCGATGCTTTCTTGGGGCCTATCCCCTCCAGCATCTGCCAGCATCGTGTTTCACACTGCAAACTCAAAAACGAGATTTATCGTGAACTCTGCCTTCAAAGGTAGAGTTCGCGACCGTCTGCGAGTTTCCAGGGGAATTTGAAAGGTTCGGGTCAATGACGACAGCAATGCCGAAAAAACGACGAACAAGAGTCCCATACAAGGCCCTGAACTTGTGTGTAGAGCGCAATCTCTGCCCACTCTTCCTCAGACAGTCGGGGGGTAGTACGTCGGCATAATAGGGGTTGTACTCCGGTACAAAGAGATTAGCAATACCCCTGCTGTAGCTACTGCTAACAGCATGCTTCTTGTGCTGATATGCAACCCCTTTGTTTATCCTCGCACGCGTGAGATTGGCAGGAGGGGTGGGACCCCAGCATGCGTAGGCAGCCCCTTCTCTTACAATTAGTGTCTGCTGACCCTTTCCTCCATTGATTTGTCTGATACGAAAGAAAATTGCAGCATCCTCTTGTACGACTGCGGCGGGTATAGAAGGCGGCCACTATCATTGAGGGGGGCAGTTGGCCGTTTGAGGATGATCCGAGAAGGTGACCTTCCGTCACTTTCTGAACGTCAATTTTGAACGCTAAGGGGATTGTTCCCATGGCCCCTCGGGGGGGGGAAGCCTCCCTGTTGTGCATTGTGGCGAAAATGACGTCCTTGTTGCGGACCGCGACAAGATTGGCCTCCTTGCTGCGAGCCGTGACGAGGATCGTGCCCAACACCGCCAAAGAGGGTGTTAGTCCAATTTTTTTCTCCTGTCTATCGATAACGAGGGGTTGAACCCAGCATACGTTGGCGGCATATGCTACCGTTAGCAGCAGCTCCTGTTCACAACGAGGGGTTGTATCAGAGGTTTGCCCTGGAATACAATCCCTATTGTGCTGACGTACTACCCCACGACTGTGAGAGACAGAGCGAGGTCAGAGGTTGGCATTGATTTCAGCCACATCCCTCGCCTCTTCTTACGCTTCGAGTAGAGGGACGAAGGTTGGAAAATTCCCTGTTCCGCCTTCTATCCAAAAAGCTGTGCATTGAGGGTGGCCCCACGCTGCGCCCTTTTCTTCCCCCAAGGTAGCGCAGGGAGGGATATGCATAGGGCCGTTGGGGCACACTTGGTTTGAAATCCCCTGCCCTCGCGCTGCGATATCCAAAGGAACCAACTGCTCCGCCCCTGCCCCGACCCGGCGCGTTCATTCATGCGGCCCCAGAGGGCGCAAATGTACAATCAACATAACTGATTTGGTGATTTGGTGTGAATATAAACATTTCAAAATATTCAGGCCGGGAACACACGGTAAAATGAAATAAGAAGTTCGGAACTGATTGAGTTTTAAGCCTTGTTTTGACTGCACCTGGTCGCTGCCGCCTTGCGAGGGGCAACTGTTCTTTTTTTCATCGCGCGTAATGGAAAGGCGCTCCAACTGTGATCGCTCCGTGGCAAACGTCTTACATCGCTGAGTCGCGGCTACGAAGGCCTATGTTTTACTGGTTTGCTGCTGGAGGAGCGATTCTCAGTAGTCGCTGACCATCGCTCCGCCGCGGCCAAAATGGCAGCGATGGACCGAATGCCAGCGAATGACACGCATCTTTCCGTGAACATTGCTCCATTAACATGACGATATCAGTGTTTGCGAGTCGGAACATGCTATGAATGATCACTGGCTATTACTTTCCACCGATTGATTGATTTCCTTATAAGTTACAACTTTATTACATTCGCGAAAGGCAAATGTGAGAAAAAAAAAACCATTATAACGAGAATCAACTATGAAAATAAATGCACCAACATATATCCATAACCGTGGAGGCAGAAACATCGGTTCATCTGAAAAACTAGAATTCGAAATCTAACAGGATTTTTTTAGCATGTGCTTTGAATTGACCCAATGTCAGCCCTGGAAGCATATCTTTCGTGATTTTGGAGTATGACCTTCCAGCTATGTATTTGAAACAGTTGGCGTACAAACTGGTACTTGGCCCGGGTAGATCAATATTTAACGAGTTTTCTCGCGTGCGAGAGTACTTTAAAATGAACAGACGTTTCATATTTAGCATTTTATGGTTGTAAATCCAGTTATGAACCTTGCATACGTCAAATACTCTACGCCGGGACCTAAGCGAAGGCAGACCCAATTTCCTTCGATCGTCCATAAGGCTATTCACTATGAACAAAATCGCTGGGTGCAAAACCGCTGCGATAAAAAACAGCAGCGATGCAGTCAAAACAAGGCTTAACGAATGGCGGCAACGAAAATTGGACAGAAGTAGAAATGGGCTTTCGAATGCTGTATTTGTGTATACTGCATTTTGCCAAACAGAACACAAAGTATTACGAAAAATTTAAAATAGGAAAGTGTGGGAACTTTTCCAGTGACCCAACAATTCTTTATCGAATACAGAGTTCGCAATATGACATTCAGCGGCTAAATACATGCATGTTTAGGTGCATATTGCATGCCAGCAGAAGGTGTGACTCTCTCACCCTCCCAAAATTTGCTAACTTCCGACGAAATCGTTAGGCTAGTTCATCTTTTCGCCTCCCATGGTGTTAACAAGGTCCGACTCACAGGTGGTGAACCCACCATTAGAAGCGATCTTGTGGAAATTATAGGTGAGACTGTGCTGATAACAGGACTGTGCGTAACTGAATTTTGTAGTTTCGCTAATCGTAAATAGTAAATTCTCAAATTCCTCGCAATTTGTAAATAGTAATTCGTAATCCGTAATTACGCACAGTCCGGCTGATAAGTTCCAACCTACAGCGA
Source organism: Aplectana chamaeleonis (assembly GCA_029168955.1). NCBI lineage: Eukaryota > Metazoa > Nematoda > Chromadorea > Rhabditida > Cosmocercidae > Aplectana > Aplectana chamaeleonis. The sequence continues at coordinate 145,549 of JAPDOI010000573.1, forward strand.
CTAAAAACAAGGCTTTTACATATATTCAGGAAGAATACGGGAAGTGCCAGGAATCAACGAAATAGGGATAACATCTAACGGGATTCTCCTAGCGAAGAAATTGCCGCAGCTTAAAGAAGCTGGTCTGTCGAAGGTAGGCCAACTATGCATTGACATCTGTCTTGGGGTATTTCATACTATTTCGCTTTACCTTAGCTTCACAAGGAAAGATGGCAGCTTCATTAGTTATACTTTTCACGGAGTTTATGACAGCTTCCCACGTGGAAAAAGTTTTGGTTAAAACAGGCACAGCCTCAGGGGTATTTTTTATAATATGGTCAGACCGCAGTGTGTAGCAACTCTGCCGAGCGCGGAATCTCCATTCGCTCAAATAAGTTGACCACGCCCCTCGACAAGAAAACCCGGGCCCGCCCACCGACAGGTCTTCGATTTAACTAGGGACGAGACGCGCAAGAGTTTAAACCAGTTCTTTTATTTTTTATCGGTCTATCCCCATACTGCTACATTGCGATGGTTACGAACGACGAGAAAAAAAACAGACCGGAGACAACTCGTACACGGAATTCTCGAAGTTCAAATGCACATGCTTAGTGGGATTGTGACCTCAGTAAACAAAAATGCTATTGTCCCGTCCCTTGAGGATATCTCATTTCGTAGTGGGTTCTGAACGATTCTGAAAACATTGATTAACGAAAACTCCTCTTCAAGGCAAGCAGAAGGGGTAAAAAAAGTTTCTGAGGCTACACTGCAACACTAAAGGACAGGACACCCAAAAGTTATTTTCAGATTTCATGCTTATTTTAGAGAGAGTCACTCGCTGATCGCAATGGCACCTCTCGAATTGCCTAAGATACCCTAGAATCACATTTATGGCTCCCTAAAAGTGCCTATATTTTGAGGGCGAAATTTTGGTGGACGAGTTGTCTCAGGCCCGTATTTCACTTCAATTGCAGTCGCCGCGCGGGAGCGGACGGCTTGTTGATTGAATCCACACACAACGGCGTGGTTGCCCTCTCATCACTGCGGCACTATTGACAACAGGGCTCCACGCCGTTTTGAGTGTGGATTCGATCAACAGGCCGGAGCGGACCAGGATGACGAGATAGACCGACAATGGAGTGAAGAACAAAGACGTGATTAAAATTCATCCATACAATTTGCCGCTACTGACTTCGAAAACCAGGAAAAGGGGCGTGGCTAAGTTGGGTCGGGTCCGTGGTGGTCGCTTATTCATATCTTGGTTATTTGGAGGAATTGAGATCTCGCACTTGGCACGTGTTATGCAGGCGGGGTCTACCACACAATTACAAAAAACGCAACATTCATAGCAGAGTGTTCTGTGCCTTTAAAGGGGGTGTGCCAGGGTCTGGGCAGAATTTCATTACTGAGGTTTTCCTTCTAATGAAGGCTGCGGTACCTGTTTTTTTTTTTCAAAAACCACTCAAAATCAGTGGGGATAAACGCCTGTCTTCGCGTTTTTCTAGGTAGTCTGAATCCTTCGCTAGTTCGAGTAGGCACGTATTCTGGAAAACAGCAATGCGGCACAGTAAAACTCGCTTGACAGGGGGCACTTGGTTTGTCACTGTGGCATCTCGTTATCAACAAAGAGGACACTTATCATATAGTGGATCTATCCACGGCAGGGACCGATGCAAAACCCCCGCCGCCGGTGGTGGTGGGCGCGCTGCGCAACGGGTGGGCGCCCGGCGGAAGGGCATCGATCGACTGCCGGCCGCACCTCTGAGGAAACTCGCTGCGAATCTCCCGCAAGCCTGCCGAGTCGTAGCCTATCAGGCGCCGACTCGGCAGGTTCTAGGCGCCGACTCGGCAGGTTCTAGGCGCCGTCTTGGCTGGTTTAAGGCGCCGACTGAATATTGCTTATACTTGAAGCATGAATTTCATGCTTCCCCGCTGGCAAGCTTGTCAGCTGCAAAAATTAGTGAAGGGGATGAAGCCCCTCTATCGTTTCTCCCTCACCTCACATGAAGGAGGCAATCCGGCTCCAGGTCACCTCAATCAATGACAGGGGCGCCAGTGCTAACTTGGTCTGACCAATCGTCTGTCCACCCAGCACAGAGGCGCATCGTAGGCCGCGCGGGTTCGATGAGTCGTTCAACGTTCGCGTTCCCGGTACACTAAATTAACAGTTTTGTGGAGTAGGTGACCCAATGAAGAAAGTTGCGCTTCGCCGCATTGCTGTGGTGAAAATCTATCGGAAAACGTTCTACCAGGTTGTTCCATAAGTTTTGTCGTTCAACAAGATAAACACAATTTTAGGGTTCAAAATACATTTTTTTATTCAGTATAATCACCCTGAAAATTAATACACTTAAAAAAAAAACAAAAAAAAATCCAAGTCTCATCCATAGTGATGAATCGACGCACAAAATTCACTTTATCCTTTTCAAAAGCTCCAAATATTGCTGAGAAAGTCGCATTCGAATGTGTTTTGTTCAATTGTTAGCTAATGCGGCACCCATTGTGCACACAGCTTTCTAAATCATAAAATTTCCCTCAAAATATGGCTCACGCTGCCTAATGAGATGTGTAGAGCCTCTATTAAATCTCTATCAGTCAATCGACGATCTTTCAAAACCATATTCTGTTTTTTGGCTATGATTTCTGGTGTTGATGCGCTTTTTGGACGTCCTTCACGTGGATCGTCGTCAAGGCTTGTACGACCACGTTTAAATTCAGCTACCCTTCTTTCTACTGTCATAATTGTAGATGAAGAAACATAGTAATTTTTAACATTCGTTCGTGAATTTCTTTCGGTGCTACACCTTCCAAAAATAAGAATTTTATCATTGCACGATATTCAATTTTTTCCATTGCTGTGACACGGCGACACTAAATGGCTTGTAAACAAAGAATGAATTGACAGATTGAAATGAAACTTCACATACTTTCATATGAAGAGTGTACCAACAAAACAAAAAAATTGGGCTAGTAGCAACGCCCTCTCTTATCGAACGACAAAACTTATTGAACAACCTGGTACGTTGAGGTATGTTCTTTAGAAGGTGCAAAAACTATGAAAGCAGAATTTTTTCATCATCATTCATCATCATCATCAGCAGAACATCATCTTCCCACAACATTTGTACCTTCATATATTTCACCCTATAATTTCTGATTTCATCGTTTTTACATCTTCCAAGGAACATACGTCAATGTGAAAAATAGCTTTACGATAGATTTCACCACAACACGGCCATTGTTTTACTCTGCCACAGCCCTGTCGCGGTCGCAGACCTGAGCGACGTCGCAGTCTCTGAAAGCCAGTTGTGCTGTGCCATACATCAATCCTGCGACGCGACCGTAAAAGTGTTCCTGCGACAGCTCTTTTCATGGTGAAAGTGTGGGGCCCGACACGATTCGTAGATGAGCGAGCCTGTCGCGATCGCAGACTGGAACTATAACAATCTCCCAATGCGGCAAATCACAATTTTGAAGGTCGCGGTCATTTATGATGTGTCGTCTGCAGTGGCGCAAGCAAAACACGATAATTGATGCCGGATGTCAGGGGTAGATTTAGACGCTTGTCGAAACGTTAAAGGCATCGTACGCGCTGAAAACCACTCACCGTTTTTTGAGTTTGAATAATTGGTTGGGCCCCCCTGAGAACGTGGGTAGAGTTTGTCGGGTCACCTACGCATTATTGGGAAGATATGGGTGATCGAATGCCTCGAATTTCACCAAAAGAGGCCGGCCCTCTGACAGCCATGTGGCATAAAATGAAAAAGAAAGAAGGTTTTCAACAAGCGATATCGCGTAAATGAGTGGAAGTTGATGTATCATTTGTTGATAAGCTACCTTCTTTTCTCATTTGAGGCCACATGGCTGTCGGAAGGCCGGCCTCTTTTGGTGGAATTCGAGGCATTCGATCTCCCATATATTCCCAATGATGCGTCTTTGACCCGACAAACTCTACCCACGTGCTCAGGCGGGCCTAGCCAATGATTCAATCTCAAAACACGGTGAGTGGTTTTCAGCGCGTACGATGCCTTTAAAGTGAGAAAACTACATAACCGAATACAGAGAAAGATAAAGGAGAAAACAAGCACCTTTGCAGAAAAAAACATGGTGAAGTGAGGCATATATTGCAGGATTTCATCTGGTGAAGTGAAGCGGTTATCATCAATGTTATCAGGATTTCACGAAACATGTAAAACCACTATTGACGATTTGGTTTCATTAAGATCTTGATTAATAACCCAGTTTAGATGGGGTCGCGGAAGATATGCGGCAGGTTTGCGGCAGGTTCGCGGCAGAGAGTAACATCGCGGTAGTTTGGCGGCAGATACGCGGCAGGCTCGCACCAGCTCCAGAGTTAATACTAAAAGAACATCGCGGTGCCGAGGTGTTCGCGGCAGGTTCGAGGTTCGCGGTAGGTTTTCGGCAGATTAGCGGCAGGCACGAGGTTTGCGGTAGGTTCACGGCTCGTTCGCGGCGAGTTTTCTCAGAGACAGCTGACCACCACCGAAGCATTTTCCTCTTTTCATCCCTCTTTCGAGTTCTCCTTCCATCTTTTCATCTTTTTGCTCCTTTTGTTTGTTTCTCCATCATGACGAAGTATTCCCCTTGCATGTGCTATATTATATTCACGTATCTTCGTCAACAAACTTCGCGATGTTCAAACATTTTAATACAAATTTCTTTTTTCTTCAGGTTGATATTCAACTGGATTTTCGCTCGACTGGTATTCTATTCTGCTGTATATTCATCATCGTCTGTAATTAATTGTTTTGGAAACTGTATTTTCTATCGTTTTTTTTTCAAATGGATTCCGCCCAACCGTGTAATTTTCTGAATTTTTTGGGCGCCTAAAACTGTTTTAAAATTTTTATCATAAGCGATGTCATAATGTTTAAATTTTGCAATGTTGTTTCTATTTTTATTGTTGCTTGCCCGTCGTCCGTTGTTATTTCAGACAGGGCATCGTGGTGGAAAAATTGGTGCTGTTTCGGGTTAGACGACCCGCTAGGAAATTTTGTTGAGAATTCAAGTCGAGACAATTTCTCATATAATTTTTTTCTATAGTGTGTCGTTCAACTCGAAGCAGTACCAAAAATTCTACGGTTGCAGCGCGTTTCCCTTTCATGTCCAATCGGGTTCGCTGTAGTTTTTGAATTTGTCTAGGAATTTTCTTCGGTTGAAAAAAAAAATTTAAAAATGCGTTTTTTTTTGTGTGAAATGGCTCTGATTTTAGGAGTGAGCATGGAATCTGGCGGGATCGAAAATTTTTGTGAGATTCTAACCTCTTCCGCAGCCTCAAATTGATTTTATAGCGAAAAAACAAAGTTCCGGTTTTGCAAACGTTGTGTTTATTACGGGACCCAGAACTCACTTTTCTATGGACGCAGGGTTGGGCAAGCCGTTGCGCCAATCTTTCAAGTTTCCAAATTTTTTTACGATCCCCCTCCCAAGATAAAAAATTGCACAAGCTTTTTGACAGTGAAAAAGTTGGAAGAAGTTCAATTTTATGGCAAATTCGGTCAAATCTTATGAGCCCCACATTTTTTTTAACACAAAAAAAACTAATTTTTTAAAATTTTCTCAACCGAAAAAAATTCCTAGACAAATGCAAAAACTACAGCGAAGCCAATTGACATGAAAGGGAAACGCGCTGCAACTTTAGAATTTTTGGTACTGCTTCGAGTTGAACGACACACTATAGAAAAAAAATTATATTAGAAATTGTCTCGACTCGAATTCTCAACAAAATTTTCTAGCGGGTCGTGTAACCCGAAACATTACCAATTTTTTTTCCACCACGATGCCCTGTCTGGAATAACAACGGGCAAGCAACAATAAAAATAAAAACAACATTGCAAAATGTTAACATTACGAAATATGTAGCTTATGATAAAAATTTTAAAACAAGGAAAAAGCGGTCAAAAAAATCACAAAGTTACAAGAAGGTTGGGCGGAGTCCATTTGAAAAAAAAATCTATAGAGAATACAGTTTCCAAGAGAATTAATTACAGACGATGATGAATATGCAGCAGAATAGAATACACGTCGGGCTAAAATCCAGTTGAATATTACCCTAAAAAAAAACTTGTATCGAAATGTTTGAACATCACGAAGTTTGTTGACGAAGGGGCGCTGGGGGAGGACGGAGTACGGGGTGGCGTTGGCGCCAGCCGGCTGGCAGCAGTGACCGATCTCGGCCGAGTCGCCCCAATAGCGAGATCGATGGCTTCCTCGCTCGTTGATTGGCGATCGACGGAGATCACAAAAGCAAGATCAGAGTCTGTGCGTGGAGAACGTCGTTTCTTTGAACAAAAAGGATGACGATTTACTATAATAAAGCAAATGAACCATTGTGAACAATATGAGTGTATATAGTACTGATAAAAGAGCTCCAGTAGTCGGCGAAAGCGTAGAAATATTTGCATTCATGTCAGAATCTCGCCCGCCCGGGGGTTCCAACCCCTTGAAAAAATCGGAGAAACTTCGCATTCATGCCAAAATCACGAACACCCGGGGTTCCGACCCCTTGAAAAAATCATAGAAAACTTCGCACTCATGTCAGAATCTCGCCAACCCGGGGTTCCAACCCCTTGGAAAAATCGGAGAAAACTTCGCACTCATGTCAGAATCTCGCTAACCAGAGGTTCCAACCCCTTGGAAAATCGGAGAAAACTTTGCAGTCATGTCAGAATCTCGCTCACCAGGGGTTCCAACCTATTAAAAAAATCGGAGAAACTTCGCATTCATGTCAGAATCTCGCCAACCCGGGGTTCCAAACCCTTGAAGAAATCGGAGAAACTTCGTACTCATGTCAGAATCACGCCCACCCGGGGTTTCAACCCCTTGAAAAAATCGGAGAGAACTTCGCACTCATGTCAGAACCTCGCCCACCCGGAGTACCAACCCTTTGAAAGTTCGGAGATTGTGTCCAGAAAGTACTTCAATCCCTTCTAAAAACTCGGGGGCTATTTGCTTCAATATAGTAAATCGTCATCCGTTTTGTTCAAAGAAACGACGTTCTCCGTGATCCCGTGTCCCGTGCGCCAATGAACGAGCGAGCGAGCCATCGATCTCGCTGTTGGGGTGACTCGGCCGAGAGCGGTCACTGCTGCCAGCCGGCTGGCGCCGACGCCACCCCGTACTCCGTCCTCCCCTGTACCGGAAAAAGATAAAAAGATGGAAGGAGAACGCGAAAGAGGGATGAAAAGAGGAAAATGCTTCGGTGGTGGTCAGCTGGGCGGCCGGCAGTCGAACGATGCCCTTCCGCCGGGCGCCCACCCGTTGCGCAGCGCGCCCACCACCGCCGGCGGCAGAGGGTTGTGCATCGGTCCCTGCCGTGGATAGATCCACTATACCGCGGCAAGGCCACGATAGGAACGACCAGTACATATTATGCCGCTGGAAGCAGGTGCGTGTCGATCGGAGCGCAATAACCCTGAAGCTTCAGCATGACCGTGACACATTATTTTACATTCTCATATCTTTGTTTCGGGATTTCATATTTACTCTAAAACCTTACACTTTCCTTCGACCGTACCTGTGGCAGTCTGGGAGATACCGCCTAGGAGAGTTAGAAACATGGCCGGAGTCAGTCAACGTGAGTCCAAACGACTCTCGTCTTCATGTAGCATGGCCTAGCCATCACGAGCCGAAACGAAATGTAGATCAATACGTTGTAGCGAACGAATTCAACAGTTCAGCAAACCTAGCAAGTTCAGATGGGGATCGCCTTTTCTTACCTGCCACGCTTATATGTAGCCTGGCTCGCCTTTTACAGCAGTTATGCCTGGGGATAGAATAAATTGACGAAATCCTTTTTTGAAAAGAGCTGCACAATCTTCTTCTTTAAAACGCAAACAGGAACATTTTCAGGTAAATATAAGTTTGGATACTTTGGATGAAAGGAAATTTGTGCTAATGACGAGAAGGAACGGCTTTGCAAGGGTCATGAACTGCATCGACAGAGCTGAAGAGTTATTTCCCATGGTAAAGGTGAGTGTTTTTGCCTGGAGAAATGAAAAAATTCTACTGTGTGCGTCAGAACTTTGTGCTCTCAACTTGGCTCTTCATCTTTTAAAGTTCTATGTCCGTGACTGTGGTATAGCTGTTTATCCCGCAATATGGGGGAAGATGGTTACCGGCGAAGGTTTTCTGAGTATCTGAGTGAGGAGGGTGCTGGGGCTTAGGTGATTCAGTGCGGCATATCGTCTCATTGCGCTGGGCGACCTCCAGAGCTCGATAATGCCGAAACGTTACTCCCTTCGCTCCAAGAGGATCGCACAAGTTGTGATTATCGCGTCTCTTTAAAGGCACAGTCCAAGCTCAGGGGCTAAATCTGAGATTTCGACTTAATTGTGAAGTAGACCCACCGGCCGAGCTGTTGTAACATCGATTCTGCTTCCGCGGCCCTGCTGTGCGGTCGGATTGCCTTTTGCTACGGTGTCCTTTGCCTCATTCGAACTTCTAACAAAGGAACCACAATAAGTCATAGAGACCATTCCAAATGAAATGTACTTTTCTAGAACCGTTTTCGGACGAAAAGTCCGAATAAGCCCATCGCAGCTGCCTAGACCCACTCTGAAATGAGTTATGAGTTCGTTTTTCAAAACTTCGCGGCAAATTTCGGGGTTTAAAACCCATGGAATTTTTAGGGTGTTTTTGAATTTTTCTCCTGATTTTGCTAAAAACATGTATGCAGGAGTAATCTGGGGTGCTGAACACGAATCTGGGATTTGCTTGCCCAAATTTTATGGTTTACTGTAGGTTACGGTAGGTAACATGCCGTTTAGGATGCAAAACTTACCTCAATATTCCGATAATCAACAAGTGGACATCAAATTCGTATTCAGCACCCCAACTAACCCCCACATAGAAACTTTGAGACAAATCTAAGACTTGGACCAAACTACCGTATACCCACCGTAATCTACCGTAAGCTGCCAAAAATCGATAAACCGACATCAGATTCGTGTTCAGCACTCCAAATAACCCCAAGAGAAATAACTTGAGCATATTCTATAAAAGCACTCCGGAAATCGTCAAAAGTCGCGACCTGCCATCAAATTCTCCTCCGATGGGAATCTGTGAACGAATACAGTCGAAAACTTCGAAAAATCGATGAACGAACCTCAGATTCGTGATCAGCACCCCAAATAGCACCTCGCTGACTTTCCACTGTGAAATGGTAGGCGAGAAGGATCCTAGGCTTCCAGTGTCGAAAGAACGGTAGAAAACGAGCCAAGAGGGGCAAAATAACGGCTGCAAACAAGCGTTTTGGTGCCCCAGACACGCCTGGTGCCCCAGATCCGCCCCTCGGAAGGAACAAATGAAGACTCAGATTACAGAAATGATCAAGTGAAGGAAGTGTTGATAAGTGAGCTGATCGCTCCATTGCACTGATATGTATCATCCATCTAGCGGTCAATTCCTCCACGCTCAAAAATCAACGTAAACAAGGGAGGGCCTATTTTTGCCCAAAAACGCGTCTTTCGTGTCCTTTTTAAGCATGCCTTGCTGTATAGGGCACCAGACCTTTCGTAAGCCGTGGAGATATCGGAAGTGAAATTTATCGTGAACACTGCCTTTAACACGTGGGAGGCTACATTGCTGACAATCACTTGATTTAGAAAAATGTTTGGATTTCCACTGACCAGAATTGAACTCCCTACCGAGTTCTTCGTCACCTGAAGCCTCTATGACCTCCTTGATCACGTCGTCAGCGGCCACGGTAAGGCAGCGTCCATACGTTGCGATTGCGCAAAATGTGCGGCAATTGCCGTTTGCCGTTTGCCGTTTGTCGTTTGCCGGCCATTTTTGGGACTTTTTTGCCGTTTGTCGTTTGACGAAATTTTTGTTGTTTTTCCGGCGAAATTCTGCAAAATATTGAAAGAAAACGCCGCCTGCTCGCGGCCATTTAGGCACTAGAGGTAATCCGATTATCATATGTTCGCTTGACCGTTTAACGGGGTTTTGACTTATCTGGGGTGGTAGCAAATCTGTTTGAAAACGCGATTGAACTCGTGGTAAGTTAGCGGTGAACTGCAGCAAAACGCGATTTTTTCCACTTTTTATTTGACGATTTTCAGGAAAGGGGCCGGACATTGCTGAAACTACGCACTCGCATGCGTCACTAGATACGCATAGTGTGAGAAAACTCCTAAAAAGAAGATTCATTCTGTCTTTTTTTGATGAAAATTTTTATTTAAAAAATTTTTGAAGATTTTCGAACTTTTTTCAGGTCGCGGTAAAGTTGCCACTTAAAGGCACTGTTCGCGATAAAAATCGCTTTTCTGTTTTTTTGCCTATCTTGAAACCGGTCCCATTCTGATTCCAATGATGTCTCTGGAATCGTACAAGACCTTCTGGGAATGGAGCTATGGTCCCTCAAAAATTGAGCTAGGGACAATGGTTGACGAGTTGTCCGAGGCTTGTAAATTCCGTTTTTTGCAGTCAACGTATGCGAGCTAACCGGAGTAAAGAGAGAAGCTGAGAATGAAGGGGAGAACGGGGCTTTTGATCGGAAACCATCGCTCAACTCACGATTTCTAGTATTCCATTGTTCACTTCGAGGGGCGGAAAGGGGCGGGACTTGCCCACAATGGCGGGGTTTTCCCACTTTTCTAAGCCGTTTTGCGGCTCCTGGGTAGCTTTTCGTCCCGTTTTTTCGACGCTGTTCTGCTTCTGAGAGCCACAAGAAGCGTTTGCCATGAAAAATTCGCGGATGAAATTTATCGCGAACAGTGCCTTTAACAATGGAAATTGTGTGGGACTGGAGAAAAATGTGGTTAGCTTCCGGAAAGTCCTCCGGAGGACTTTTTAGAATGCTATCCATCTTTTTTTTATTCATATTCATTTTTGAAGCGTGTTCCTTCTCACTTTTTATTTCTATGACACTATTTCCATTTTCCTTGTCAGCTGTCGTTAAGTTGACAGTAGATAGTCCAACTCCAATAAGGTGCTTTAGTTTCTGTTCGAAAGTTTTGACAGATTCTGGTGTAACTAAAATAAGCAGAAAGCACTTGTGCGACACAGAAGCATTTGTAAGACACACGTGGGTAGAGACTCTGAGAAAGTATGCCGCGGCAGTGCCAGGAAAGAACCGCGACCCTCAACTGTGCCGCGATAGTTCCACGGTAGTACCGCAGCACCTCCGTGATGATTACTGTGCCGAGGGGACTCTGTTGCAGTGTCTTGAGGGCCGAGAACGCCGCGACATTACCGCGACAGTTCCGTGTTGGAACCGCACGAACTCTGCGAGGATGCATCAGCGAAACCGCGTCGACTTCCTTGCACTGTTCTATTTGGTAGAACGAGATTGTCGCTGGTTCAATAGCCCAATTTGATGTAGATCCGTATCTCCTAGGTCGCAATAACGGGGATACACTCTGTCCCTATCAGACAGAGGACGTAAGCACCGAAGGTGTGTATTTTTGTTCGTAGGCCCACCCAGTTATATTATGACTCATTTCATATGAGTTACTCGCAGTCGGTCCTATTTTGTCAGAGCGCAGCCACCGATCGCGGAGCAGCAGCGGCACTAGATGCATTAACGCGGGGCCACAGCTGCATTAACGCGGGGCCGCCACGACATTGCCGCTCCGGTGACTGTAGGAGCCGAAGCCGCTTCTTCGCGAAGGCGCAGCTCACATAAGTATTCATAAGTATTGAAAAAAGGGGAAAAAGTAGAGCGGCACATGTGAAAAACTTTTGAGTTAATCTAAGATTTGAGGTTTTTTGCCGTTTGCCGTTTGTCGGCAGTTTTTGCGATTTTCTTGCCGATTGCCGTTTGCCGAAATCTCAAAATCGTTTGCCGCACATCCCTGCACACGATTTGCTAGGCGCTCGTGCGCGCTTTCGCACGCTCACGCGCGCTCTTGCTCGCTCACGCCCTCTTCGAGAGAGATGTAACAAGTTCCGGGCATACATCGTTGGTTTCTCACAGGAAGATCGCCGCGCTGAGCAGTTGGGCGCAAAATCGTTCGATCAATAGCCACTCCTCCTTAGTTTTCCCGCGCGCAATTTTTCCCGCCAAGCAGCGTCGCGGCGATCCCTCATCCAGTGATTGACGATAGCTTCATTCTTGAGGCACCAAGTCTCGAATCTTGCTAAAAACTAATGCTCTCCAATTCCCTAGACCCACCACGGCTGTTGCAAACCGTGGTAAATGAGCTGCCAACGAGTCGAGTCGAGCGATTGATCAACAGGTCAAACGTTAACAACCGAATCAACACGAGGCAGGAGATGATTATCGGTGTCTTTCATAATATCGAATACCCATCAGCGTTGAGGAGAGTTGAGGAGCGCAAAGGAGCGAGAGCGGGCGTTCTCGTCACGTATGGACGGAGCCTAATGGCCCTCTTATCGACTCCTTCCCCCCCCCCCCCGACTCCACCGGCGTGCCCGAGAAAGTTAACTTAAAACTGGCGATTTCATTCAAGTTGCCGGGGTATTTATTTACTTATTCCTTTCTTTCCTTCCGATCTCTTTTTCTCTCTTCTCCGTTCGCTTTTCGCTCTTTACAACCCTAACAACTTTTCTTTCTCCTCTTCTTCATCTTTTTGTTGTTGCGATACTTTTATTCGCTTTACCTTTCTATTTATTTATTTAATTACTGATTTATTCTTTTTCTTCCCTACTTTTTTCCTTTTTCTTGATCTCCTTGTTCTACTGAAGATTCCTAAACTTTCTCTCGATCTCGATGGTCTTGCTATCCTTAGTATCACCATTCTTCATCATCTTATTCTTCTTGGTCTAGTCGTGGTTTTAGGCGGTTTAGTACATTCGACATTTGATCTTTTCGAATTTTTCCAAACATAATGAAAAATACTGTCCACGTAAACTCGAGTAAAGATTTTCTTCCGCAAAAAGAGCTTATCCTTCGTGGGAGAAAATCTGAATATGTGTGCAACAAAACAGACACTGAAAAAATGTGTTTCAGTAGCTTCAACAGCTCACGTATTTCATTGAAAAAAAAACTTGTAGAATCACAATCAGCTACGACATTCGATCTCACGAGGATTTGGAGAATAAAACACAAAAGTAGTCACCTCACAGCACGATTGATACATTGAATCAAATTCCTAGAGGAACTAGGAAGAAGGCTAAGGAAGTCAATGCAAGAGCAGATATCGATGGTGGTAAAATACAAGGAATGCCATCACAAGCTGAGAAAATATAGTAAAACGCCTCTCAATTAGAAAGTTTTTCAAAGACTTGACAGCGGGTGGTACGCACGCACATGCGGCAAGTATATGTACATTGCTCCCATTAAAATTACGCGCATTAATGCTCCAAAGAAACGTCCGTGATTCAAAGATTCTCGATTTTCCATCATGAAAATGTATATTTGGCCAACAGTGGAGTGAAAAAAAATGAAATTCAAGAACAAAACGTGCAAGCAAGGTTAACGATCTAATGCGGCAGGCCTCCAACCGCCAAATATAGTTGTTCTTATAAACATTAATTCAAAGGCAGCATACACGCTCGTATACGTGATCGAGATAACTATGGAAATAGAATGGTATGGCTCACATCACGACGCCCACACATTTTGAAGCGTCAAAAACGACCCACAATGCCGTTACAGGCAAGTTTCGCCCCGCCCGTAGTTTCACGCCCCCTGTATTTGCCTTTTTCCTGCGACGCAGGGTTGCTGGGTAATCTTCACCGTCGGTACTGTTGGTGAATTGCCTAGCAAGTGAAGAGCAGCCGTCGCTGACGGCGAAGATGACCTAGCAACCCTGCATTGCAGGAAAAGGGCAAATACAGGGGGCGTGAAAATACGGGCGGAGCCAAAATTGCTACTCCTGTAACGGTATCGTGGGTCGTTTTTGACGCTTCAAAATGCGTAGGCTTTATGTTGTAAGTCACACGGTTCGATTCACATTGTTATCCCACTTTTGAGATAAGTACGAAAATAGAATGGTATAGATCAGGTCACTACGCCTACGAATTTTGAAGCTTCAAAAACAACTCACAATGCCGCTTTACGAGTAAGAAGCTCTCCCCGCCCTGTATTCCTCCGCCACCTGTATTTGCTGCCTCCTCAAAAACAGGGGTGGTGAGCCATTCCCGCCGTCAACGACGTTTGTGAGTGCTACAATAAGTACAATAAGTAAGTCACATACATCGACGACGGTGGGAATAGCCCAGTACCTCTGTTTTGGAAGAGGATGGCAAATTCATGGGACAGAGAAATACAGGGCGGGACCAAATTCTCTTTCGTGTAGCGGCGTTGTAGGTCGTTTTCGACGCTTCAAAATGCATGGGCGTTGTGATCGGTTTCCGGGCATCTCGTCCCCGACGTTCCCGCCAACAGCCAGCCGTCGCCTGGCCCTCGAGTCGGGAAAGGATATGAAGCAACATTCGACGATTGTCCTGAGAGAAGAATGCTTACAGTACCCATGCGAATTGGGGGGACGCTGATTAGGGAAGTACATTGATTTTCAAGTGTTCAATGGAGCAATTCGTACCTGTGAGGACAAAATTCGTCCCTTCGCAGCTGGGAGGGGATAAAATCGCCATGCTCTTGTTCCCTGATGACCCTGATGACCATGAATTGCGTTATGCATCCAGTCTCAAACGAGTTTTAGCTTATAGAGTAACCAAATCATATATCTTGATCACATCTTCGAATCCACAGAACTTTAGAAGATGTATATTTATGTACTCATGTAGCTTACTAGATAAATGAATTCTGAGCACAGAATTCGTAAGCAATGGGAACCCATTTAGAAAAACGGATATTCGCCGTCTTATTTCCTGCACTGCAGGGTTGCTAGGTCATTTTCGCCGTCAGTGACCGCTGTTCTTCACTTGTTAGGCAATTCACCAAAAGCACCGACGGTGAAGGTTACCCAGCAACCCTGCGTCGCAGGAGAAAGGCAAATACAGGGGGCGTGAAACTGCGGGCGGGGCCAAACTTGCTACTCATGTAACGGCATTGTGGGTCGTTTTTGACGCTTCAAAATGCGTGGGCGTCGTGATGTGAGCCATACCATTCTATTTCCGTAGTTATCTCGATCGCGTGCACGAGCGTGTATGCTGCCTTTGAATTAATGTTTATAAGAACAACGATATTTGGCGGTTGGAAGCCTGCCGCATTAGATCGTTAACCTTGCTTGCACGTTTTTTTTTCTTGAATTTTGTTTTTTTTTCACTCCACTGTTGGCCAAATATACATTTTCATGATGGAAAATCGAGAATCTTTGAATCACGGACGTTTCTTTGGAGCATTAATGCGCGTAATTTTAATGGGAGCAATGTACATATACTTGCCGCATGTGCGTGCGTACCACCCGCTGTCAAGTCTTTGAAAAAACTGTCTTATTGAGAGGCGTTTCACTATATTTTCTAAGCTTGTGATGGCATTCCTTGTATTTTACCACCATCGACATCTGCTCTTGAATTTACTTCCTTAGCCTTCTTCCTAGTTCCTCTAGCCGAGATTCAATGTATTAATCGTGCTGTGAGGTGACTACTTTTGTGTTTTATTTTCCAAATCCTCGTGAGATCGAATGTCGTAGTTGATTGTGATTCTACAAATTTTTTTCAATGAAATACGAGAAGCTACTGAAACACATTTTTTCAGTGTCTGTTTTGTTGCACACATTTTCAGATTTTTTTCCACCAAGGATAAGCTCTTTTTGCGAAAGAAAATCTTTACTCGAGTTTACGTGGACAGCATTTTTCATTATGTTTGGAAAAATTCGAAAAGATCAAATGTCGAATGTACTAAACCGCCTAAAACCACGACTAGACCAATAAGAATAAGATGATGAAGAATGGTGATATTAAGGATAGCAAGGCGATCGAGATCGAGAGAAAGTTTAGGAATCTTCAGTAAAACAAGGAGATCAGGAAAAAGAAAAAAAATAGGGAAGAAAGAGAATAAATCAGTAATTTAATAAATAAATAGAAAGGTAAAGCGAATAAAAGTATCGCAACAACAAAAAGATGAGGAAGAGGAGAAAGAAAAGTTGTTAGGGTTGTAAAGAGCGAAAAGCGAACGGAGAAGAGAGAAAAAGAGAGCGGAAGGAAAGAAAGGAATAAGTAAATAAATACCCCGGCAACTTGAATGAAATCGCCAGTTTTAAGTTAACTTTCTCGGGCACGCCGGTGGAGTCGGGGGGGGAAGGAGTCGATAAGAGGGCCATTAGGCTCTGTCCATACGTGACGGGAACGCCCGCTCTCGCTCCTTTGCGCTCCTCAACGCTGATGGGTATTCGATATCATGAAAGACACCGATAATCATCTCCTGCCTCTTATTGGTTCGATTGTTAACGTTTGACCTGTTGATCAATAGCTCGACTCTATTCGTTGGCAGCTAATTTACCACGGTTTGTGACAGCCGTGGTTGGTCTGGGGATATGAGAGCATTAGGTTTGAACAAGGTTCGAGACTTGGTGCTTCAAGAATGAAGCTATCGTCAATCACTGGATGAGGGATCGCCGCGACGCTGCTTCGTGGGAAAAATTGCGCGCGGGAAAACTAAGGAGGAGTGGCTATTGATCGAACGATTTCGCGCCCAACTACTCAGCGCGGCGATCTCCCTGTGAGACACCAACGATATACAGTTCACCTCCGCACTGCCGTTCAGTCCGCAAAGTGCGCGCTGATTGCGAAATCGTGCTGCGGCGCGGTTGCGAGTATCCTCAGTCAGGGATGTGGGATCACCCGGACGCTTTTTGCCTTTGGTGCCCGGGTGATCCCACCGCCCGGGTGATCCCACATCTCTGTCTGAGGATACTCGCAGCCGCGCCGCAGCACGATTTCGCAATCAGCGCGCACTTTGCGGACTGAACGGCAGTGCGGAACTGAACTGTATGCCCGGAACTTGTTTTACATCTCTCTCGAAGAGGGCGTGAGCGAGCGTGAGCGTGCGAAAGCGCGCAGGAGCGCCTAGCAAATCGTGTGTCCTCCATGACCATCGATTTTGCGCTCTCGCAACGTATGGACGCTGCCTTAGCGTGGCCGCTGGCGACGTGATCAAGGAGGTCATAAAGGCTTCAGGTGACGAAGAACTCGGTAGGGAGTTCAATTCTGGTCAGTGGAAATCCAAACATTTCTCTAAATCAAGTGATTTTTAGCAATGTAGCCTCCCACGTATTAAGTTTGTCAGCAAAATCAGGATATCAATGATACGCTGCCGATACACATGCGCAGCGGTAAGCTGAGAGTTTGTCGACTGCTGAAAAGAACTATATGACCACTCATGAACCGAAATAACCTCGGGTCCTTCCTGCGCATTACGCATTGGACTCATCCGGTTAGTGAGATTTCTTGGCTTCACATCAGCAGGTTGTATCGTACCAAGTCTGAACAATTTACACCACTGTTTCGCCAGACCGCGACCTCGATTCACAGATTTATAGTCAACTTTACCACCTGAGTCTATGCGTACCATTAAATGATTTCTCCCGAAAATTCCTATTAGTAGATATCAGGACTGTGCGTAACTGAATTTTGTGATGTCGTAGTTCGTAAATCGTAATTTTTCAACTTCCTCGTAATTCGTAAATCGTAATTCGTAACTGATAATGAGTAATAAGCCCGAACATAGTCCAAACCTCACTCGATGTGGAAACGCATCAGCACTTTAGTGGTGAGTTATTTTCATATCGGAGGTAGGGTCTGAGGTTTGTTTTCAAAATAACACTTTTGAGCAGTACTTGAAGAAATTTTCAGTGTACATGTGCGGGCTCAAAATGAAGAGCTCTCGATGCTGATTCTAAATATGCCTCTGGCAACCCAAACTGACCACTTTGAACAAAGTTATGAGAAAGCGGCGCTTTCCGGCGAAAAAAAAACGCCGAAAACGCCGTTTTTCCCAAAGTCGCGGGCGGTATTGTATAGAAATGACTTAAAGGCAGCAGACACGCTCGAAAAAGTTGTTGAGATAACTACGTTTCTGGAGTCGCATGGCTCCTAGTAGACTGCTCACGCCGTTGGAAGCGTCAAAAACGAATTAAAACTACTAAATTTCAGCAATGCAAATCGAAAAATTTCTGCAACCCCGCCCCAAAATACAAACTAGTCCATATTGATAGTACTATTACTGTCCCTTTCCCTGGTTTTTGATGCTTCCAACGAAGTTAACGTTCCTCTACAGGCTATAAGAGTATATCGGCATCTCTATCTCAACCGTTTTGTTGCTAATATTCGCTGTTTCAACCGCGCGCCGTAATACTCGTCCGCTTTCACCTGATAACAAAATAACCGTTATTCCTCTATTTGCACACAGTTTTCGTCCGTTTTTTCGTCAGTTCCCAATACAACCAGGTCCAAACCTTTGATTTATGTCATAAAATCGATATCATTTTGAGCGTGTCTGCTGCCTTTAAAGGCATGGGTCACGATGGAAAACGTTATCGAAAAAACCAAAAATCAGTTTAAATCGAAAACAGCTGAAAAACTATGAAGGTAGCGCGATGAAAAACGGGTTAGAATTAAAGTTCCTAGGGCCCAACGATGTCAGTTTGTGCACACGTGCACAGCGCCACACGAAAAGATCGCAGTCTCATGCCGAGCAGTCAAAAATCATCGACATTCAGAGGAAGAAATAAATGCAAATTTGCCTAATAAAAACAATTGAACAATGAAAGCTAGTCAATGTTTTTGAGTAAACGAGCAATACTCATTGATTGAAATTCAATTTCAAGCCAGCTGATGTTCTTGATATTAGAGATAATCGATGCTGATGATCTGGAGAAGGCTCGTCCACCATCAAAAGACAAGAAAGTTCAGACTTCAAATTTGGCCCAAAACAGCGATTTTCGCGATTTTTTCTTATAGGTCCTACTACTCTAAACCCAGATAAGGGTTTAGAGAGGAAAAGAAGACAAGCATATTTTATCGCGACCACTGCCTTTAAGTAGACACAAGTAATATTTTAAGATTGACCAAGTACCAAACCTGTGCCACGCTTCGTTCTAATCTTGAATATGAAGAACAATCGCTTTATCAAACACAATTCAATGGAAGCCAAGGAGGGAAACACTGTGATAGAAAAAAGTTTGGGGTTGGAGACTATAGGCTATGTATCTATCCTACTCAGAACTTTTGAAACAAGCTGTTAACACGCAATCCGAGAGTAACGGATTGTTGCCGTATCGAACGCGAAGCAAGCAGAAGCTAACGCCAAGCAAGCATAATCTTACGTTAGGTAGGGGAACGAGTGGAACCATGCACCAAAGCGAGCGGAAGCAAAGGCGAAGCAAATAGAAGCTAACGCTGAGCAAGCAGAACCTTACGTTAAGCAGGGGAACGAGTGGGACCATGCACCGAAGCGAGCGGAAGCAAACGCGAAGCAAGTTGAAACTAACACTGAGCGAGCGGAAGTTAACGGGAAGCAAGCAGAAGCTAACGCTAAGCGAGTGGAAGCTAACGCGAAGCAAGCAGAAGCTAACGCTAAACAAGCGAAGGTTAATAGCAAGCAAGCTGAACCTTACGATAGGCGGAAGGGGTAGAATGAGAACCATGCGCCAAAGCAAGCGGAATCACGAGCGAAGCAAGCGGAATCTCACCTTATGCAGAGGTAGCGAGAGAAACCCCATGGTACGTCCATCGAAAAGAGGATAGTTGAAATACCTTGTGCTAGCAGCGCATAAAAAATACGATGATTAGTTTTTCGACTACCAATGCATTTCGAATTCTAATACCACGGAACCGCTACCTTATACTGTCTATGAGTCGAATTCTACCTTGATCATAACCGCAGATACATGAAGATAAATGAAGTTCGCCTTTTACCCTCTATGAATCATATAACAACATCGATTTCCCATATGTTTATCTCAGAAAACTTGCAATAACAACTGTCTTACTGGGCATCGGCTTTATCTCCGAATAAACACAACAACAAACAGATAACTTATGTAGGAGGCATATTTCAGTACGTATTTCAATGATTTAACATGAAATCCCTAAAGGCCCGATCTATCGCATCAAAGAACAGTGAAAACGTACCCATCATTGGAAAACGTATTTGGAGAGAGTAAAACAGAGCAACTCTCGACGGTAGTCGAGCTTCGCCGCCAGCTCATTTTCCCTTGCGTGCAACCTTCTCTAGCTGCGAGAACGTTTTCCCACCTTGTTATTCGTCCTTTTCTGTCGCTGAGATAAGAACAGCTGCGAACTGGTCGTAGTACGAGTTGTCGTCCTGATACACTAATCCCTAAGCACAAGCTTTGGAGGCGTAACACAAAAAAGATTGTTACATGTCTTCGTTCACGTCAATTCTACTTACCTTTATAGATTGTATCCTTGGCTATCCGCTACGATTTCTTGTTCCACTAGGTCAGCGCTCAGGTCGTAATCTTCATTTGAAACGTCCTTCTAGGTTTCTTGCCCTAGCATACCCGGCGACGGAAGTCATTGCTGGAACATGCACAGATGTTCAGAAAACTTGATTCATAAGGATCATAATTGGAAGACTCACTGAGCCATTTTGAGCATGTTCGCGATGACACCTTCCAGGTCAGAGATAGGAAATCCTGATTGATTTTCGCGGAAAAACGCCTTAGGAAAGCAAAAAAGGTTAAAAATGGCAGCCACTGACGCATTGGTATTCTCTAGCATCCCTAAGTCGAATCATCCCAAGCGTATAAAAGATAGGGGTGAATATCTTGCATTCATTGGCTACCTATTGACTTCTTGATTGGCGCGAGAGCTGTGCGTGACTACAAATTACGGATTAGGATTTACTAAGAAATACGAAATAAAAAAATTCAAAAAAAAAGTTGCGCACAGCCCTGATTGGCTTGTGAATCTTTCGCTAAGGGCACCGACCTTTGTAGCGCAGTGTGATGCACGCGCGCTTCGGCTCCGCTTTGCGGCTGGAGCGATAATACCAATGCCATATATCATATATCGTTGCATCATACTATACCAAGAAGTGCATCATTTGACATTATAGATAAAAGGAATAAAACTGACAAGGAGAATAAATTAAGGAGATATCAGAAGGTAGCTGAGTCGAACGCAGCACTCAGATATCAGGCAGGACTCGAGCCTGCATTTCCAAGCGAGAGTGTTACCATCACACCACCGACACCCCGGTCTGTATTCCTCAGCTATCACACATAATAATAAACGGCTAAGAGTTGACCGTTGACCGTTGACCAGAGAATGTGCGGGATCCAGTTAGGAGTGCGCTGAGCGCCTAGTGAAGTGTGTCGGACTCCACTGGGAGGGCGCCAAGCGTCGTTGGAAGTGTGTGGGACCCAATGGAAGTGCGCCACTCGCCGTGGATAGTGTGCGGGACCCGACTGGAAGTGAGCCACGCGTCGTGGAAAGTGTGTGGGACCCAACTGAACGTGCGCCACGCGTCGTGAAAAAGGTGTGGAACACAACTGAGATTGCGTCCAGCGCTGGGGAAAAAGTGCGGAACTCAACTGGGAGTGCGCCACGGGCCAGGGGAAGTGTGTGGGCCTCACTTGGTTTCGAGGAGCGATAATAATTAACATCACTTTTCGCAATGATTGGATTATTCTATGTGTCACAATATACGCCTACAAGTACGCCGCGAAGCGGCGTGGGTGTGCACCTTGTTCACACATAAACTGTGTAGGCACAGCAACAATCAATCGATAATGGGTATAATCTGGTAAGCACAAATCGGCATTAAATCCAGTTAAAGGCACAGTCCAAGCTCGTCGGTAAAATTTGACATTATGGTCCAGCCGGTGTGCGTAGCAACCCTGCAAAACGCTGAGTCTCAACTCTTCCGAATAAGCGAAAAAAATTGAGCACCCATTCCCTCCGCCCCCCCCCGAATCAGCATTCGCTCCGCCCACTTCAGGGGTCTCGGTCTCAATAGGGATGACAAGACGCGTTATGGATTTGATCAAAATATACGTTCTTCCATTTGTTATCGGTCTATTTTTACAGTGTGGTCTGCTCCGGTGCGATGGCTGCGAGCGACTAGGGAAAACAGGACCGAGACAACTCGTCCACGAAATTCTCACCGTTCAAATTTACAATCTTTGAACGACCATAACTCCATTCGTAGTGGGTTCTGAGCGAATCTAGAAACAATAATGTGATCAGCGCGGAATTCCCTCCAAACTGAGCAGGAAAACTGGATAACGACTCTAAACTGAGCAGGAAAACTCGATAACGATTTTGAGCTTGGACTGTGCCTTTAAAAACAGTGTTCATGATGATTTTCGTTCCCGAGTGTCGCACTCAAAAGAGTACGTTGGTTGAAATTTCGAAGAATTGGCTTGAAAAGCACTAGAACGTCTCACTTCAAAGACATTTTTCTCTGGCCTGGACTAGTTGTCCGATTTGACGAACATGTTCACGGTGGTTGTCACCAGTGAAAAAAGGGATTAATCAAAAATGGAAGAATTATTCAGGCTAAGCAGTATTAGTTGGGGTTTAAAGGAAAGAACGGAGCAACGGAAAGAGAATAATAGCAAAAAACGGGACCACAAAAGATTTCATTTTTCACAACGAACAGTTCCAGTAAGAATAAAAATGGTGGGTTGATAATGAAGGATTTGGTGCGCTTCTGGGACGTTTTTCTCAAATTCTTCGTCATTTCCGTTCTATCCGGTAACCAAACAATCGATTTAGCAATTAATATTAAAATCGAAGATTATCGTGAACACTGCCTTTAAGCTGAGGCCTTGGAAGACTCAGACAATCGCCGCATTCAATGCGTGCCGAATATGCATTCAACTCGAAAACGAGGTGGTTTCGAGCACAGTCAGGGAACAAGCTGCTAGGGGAGCACGTGCTCCTATTGTGTTTCAAAGTGCAGCACGTGCCCCAACAAATAAACCATCCAATGCGTGCATGATACACATCGAACTCGATGACAAAACGGTTTTACAAAAAAAAGGAAAGTATACGATGCACTCCTGAAACGGAACTGAGAGGTCGGCTGCTACGATAGCGCTGGACTACCTTGCAGCACGTACTCCTGCGATTGAATTTTGCGCCACGTGCTACTGCTATGAAATTTTGCAGCACGTGCTGCTGTTTAGAGCACGTGCCCCTGTGATAGAGCTTTTCGATGGGTGTGGTCACTCGAGTTGAATGCATATTCGACACGCATTGAATGCGGCGGTTTTCTGAGGATGTGATTTTGATGTTTTTAGAATGTTTAGAGATTGACATCTGAGTTTTGTGTTCAACTCGCCTATCTTGCTATATCTTATGCTATATCAGACCAAAAAAGGCATTAGACATTCTAACAACATCAACATCAGAGAGAGAGAAATGAAAAAGAAACTGCACGACTGCTAATGAACGAAGCAAAAAAGACGAATCGATGAGCAGGCATTGCTGTAGAGCCGAGTTGCACCTGCAAGATAGCGGGTCAACTCCGTGAAAAGCTGCTGGAACGGTTCGGCAACTCCTATAGGCTGCTTGCACGGTGCTTTACGTGCCTAAGGCTCATTGCACGGAACCGAAGCTGGTTCGCACCCTACCGATCCACGATAAGGAGGCTTGCACGGAACGAAGTGTCACTGAGCTGGTTAACACCGTACAATAAGCTGCTGGAACGCTTTTAAAACCCCCAGTTAGGCTGCTTGCTCAGTGCTTTCTGGGTCGTCTACACTGAGGAAGCTCGCTTGCACCATACCAAGACGCGAATAACGTGTTTGCACAGAACGAAGTGGCTTTTAGCGTGTTAACAACCTGTTTCAAAAGTTCTGAGTAGAGGAAGGATACACACTTGTACAAGGTGGCCCTATCAAATGATATATACGTCTACAAAACGACTTTTTGTTGCAGAAACCGACTTTGCCCACTATATTTGTGATTAGTTACTCCTAACGGCATTCCTCCCCTTGAACTGTAGAGACAGCCGTCCAAGAGGTGAAGGTTGTTTAGGATTTTAAAATTCAAAGAGGTGAAGGTTTCCTCCAAGTCTCTGATTCTAAGAATGAACAACAATGGAACAATAAGCAAAACAACAAAAAACTTAAGCATTTATCCCCGCAGATACACATTCTGCAGCATTGGCAAATCATCTGTGTGATCCGCTACACAAATTTTCTTCATCTTATTTTCTTTTGCATTTAGAATTTGCTTGAATTCTCAATATTAAAATTTTTACAAATTGTTTGGTAAAGATAAAGGCTTTCCAGCCATATTTGTTGTTGAAATAATCCGAATCGAATTTTAAAATTACCACTTAACTTCTGAAAGCTTAGTAGCCTTCTGAGATAGAGATCTATCAAAGGTTATTTCGGGAACCCGTATAACTCTCCGTCGAACAGTGTTTCCAGGTTCAAAAAAATCCCGGGCCCACAGCAGATTTTAGTTCACGAACTACCACCAGTTTTTTTGTTGGTAAGTTTTGAACGGCTCAAGATTGTTGCGTGGCGAGGGTTCTTTCAAAATTTCATTAAAATTCGGCAACGAAAGGTAAAGTTTCCGTATTATACTAAGTCTGACGCATGGACCAGGCCGTGCGGTATTGGCGGCATCACCGGTCAACGAGGTTCCTATCGCGCGCAGCGATCTACCGTCGCAGCCCTGTCCATTCGCCAGACTAAATTGATGACGTGGACTCTGTATTGGGCTCCAAGCTACATATTTACCGACCTGACTCGTTTATGGAACAATGAAAGGTTGGAACGCAATAATAAGTTTGAGCCGGTCGGTGTGAGAAGCGGAGCAGTCGCTCACATAGGAATCTCGTCATAAACATTTATACCGTATTTTCCCTTTTAGAAGTACATGTACTTCTAATACTCAGACCCCTATTTTATATGTACTTCTATTAGAGGTGTTCTTCAAATAGAAGCTGTTCTTCTAATTCTCAGCCCTCTCGTTTTGGTGTACTTCTATTAGAGGTGTACTTCTAGTAGAGGGTGTACTTCTATTATTCGGCGCAATTTTTTGAATTTTCAATGGTAGGCTCTTCACATTTCTTCATTTCCAGTATAACACCAAAAACTTGTATTTAATAAAATTTCGCACTAGGCTTAATTGAATTGATGCTTCCACAATCTCTGATATCATATATTCACACATTTCCCAGGTTAATTTCTTCCAAAAAATGTATAAGTTCGTTTTCGATTTTGTTGACACGTGCTTCATCGACTTGTTATGCCTAAAAACAATTTGAAGGCAGCGTTCACGATGAACATCATCGGGGACTTTGCACAGTGAAATGATAGGGAAGGAGGATTCTAGGCTTCCAGTGTCGAAAAAACGGTAAAAAACGAGCCAGGAGTGGCAAAATAGCAGCTGCAAACAAGCGTTTTGGTGTCTCAGAACCGCCCGGTGCTCCACTTCCACCCCCTCGATGTGAACAAATGAAGGCTCAGATTACAGGAATAATCAAGTGAAGTGCTGATAAGTGCTGATAAGTGAGCTATGTACTCGCTTGATTGCACCTTCATAGCGGTCAATTCCTCCACGCTCAAAAATCAGCGTAAAAAAGGGAGGGCCTACTTTGGCTCAAAAACGCGTCTTTCGCGTGTTTTTTAAGCATGCCTTGCTATACAGGGCACCAGACCTTCCGTAAACCGAGGTGATATCGGAAGTGAAATTTATTGTGAACACAGCCTTTAACTGATCGCCTTTCGAGCCGTCCAGAGCGATTGAAAAGCGCGGTTCTCAAACGACCTGACAACAGCTTTTCTAGAAGCGAGTTCTTTGCGTCCACAATCCACTATGGGTAGAGTCTACCATTGGTGGTTTCTAATTTCCTCGTCGTATAAGCGATTTCTATACGTAAATGATCCAATCTTCGTGACGCTGGGGAATCTTGGTTTTTCAAGCACCGCTAAAGTCAACGTCTAGGGCCAAAACAAGTCGATCTTGATCGACTAAAACCCAATCAAACAAAAATATTTGTAAAGAGCCCAAATAAACTTCGTGCTTTCGCAGCGAATAACACCAATGTCGAACTTTGGCTCTGCGTTTTTTCCTGGTATCTTGAAGTTCGCTGAGGTTTCATCGTAGGTTGTCCCATACAAGCAATCTTTGACCAACAAAGGGATGGCCGATAGTTTTTTTTGTGAATATTAAACCTCACATTATTGAAGAAAATCTCGGGCAAACTGGTCTCTCTCAAATGCCACATTCGTGTTGCCAATCACTTACCCAAGTGCCGGGGTTCCACTCCGAAAAAAGGTGTCCTTCTAAAAGAGGTGTACTTCAAATAGAGGGTGTACTTCTAATACCCAGACCTCTATTTTATATGTACTTCTAACAGATGTGTACTTCAAATAGAGGGTGTACTTCTAATACTCAGCCTTCCCTTTTAGGTGTACTTCTATTAGAGGTGTACTTCTATCAGAGTAAATACGGTATTTACTATAGCCGACCCTTCTGCGTGGGGAATTTTGAACAAAAGTTGAAATTGGAAAAAATAATCAAATTTTAGGAATGCAAAAAAGTGTAAACTAAACTATGCCCTAGACAGCAAAATTACATTCTCAGGCGATTCTCGGCTCCGAGCCGTAAGGAACAGAATTAGGGCCGCTTAGCCATTCGACTCAATCACTGAGTCACTGCTGTTGCTGTTTGGGCGAACTGCAGGAGCCCAGACAGCAACAACAGTGGCTCAGTGGCCCGGAAAGCAACGTCTCGCAGATTGGGAGAACGAGCCAAACTGTCAGGCGGCTTGGGGTTGAGAATCGGCTGAGTTGTTCCCCCAATCACATTTTCACGAGTTGTTACGATTTGTCACGGTTCGTTACGATTTCAGGTCAAAATTTCGTAAATCGTTAGTCGTAAAAAAATTGCCAAAAATGCCCGTAATTCGTGAATCGTAAACCGTAATTCGTAATTACGCACAGCCCTGGTAGATATCCACTCTCTAGCATATCAGCATATAAAATTCCGAAGAAGGTTTTCCTCATAGCCCAAAAATCATGCGGTGCACAGATAACTCAAAGTTGGCATAATGATCCAATCGATCGCGCGATTCTATGCTTTCCTTCTCTACACATGGCTCTACAAAAACTGACAGGGTCCCTATAAATACCACGCAACTACCAAAGGAAAGGCACATTGTTGTGTTTTCTCGCCTAAACATTATTCAGAGGCAGTGTTGATTTATCAAAGCTGACATTTGATAAGACATCAAGAATGTATGAAGGATAGTTTTGAAATCCTGTTTATTTCTCGTGATCAAAATGGATGCTTAAAGGCAGTGGTCGCGATCAAATATGCTTGTCGTCTTTTTCTCTCCAAATCCTTTCCTGGGTCTCGAGTAGTAGGACCTATAAGAAAAAATCGCGAAAAAACCACTGTTTTGGGCCGAATTTGAAACCTGAACTTTCTTGTCTTTTGATGGTGGACGAGCCCTCTCCACATCATCGGCATCGATGACCTCTTATATCAAGAACATCAGCTAGCTTGAAATTGAATGTCAATCAATGATCCTTCGAATTTATGTACACATCTAGTCAAAAACATTGACTGAAGTGATGCTTTCATTATTCAACTGTTTTTATTCGTTAAATTTGCATTTATTTCGTCCTCAGAATGTCGATGATTTTTGACTGCTCGGCATGAGACTGCGATCTGTTTCGTCATCGCTGTGCACGTGTGCACGAACTAGCTTCTTTGGGCCCTAGAAACTCTATTTGTAGACCGTTTTTCACCGCGCTACCTTCATAGTTTTTCAGCTGTTTTCGATCTAAGCTGATTTTTGTAGTTTTTTCGATAAGGTTTTTCATCGTGACCACTGCCTTTAAGGTTGCACATGCACGTGTGTCTAGGTTTGACCCTCATCATGGCGAAAGTCAGCAAGAGCCCAGGAGAAAAACACAAAAAAACTCAGAACCGGCCATCAGAAGGATCACTACGCCCATTCATGTAGTTGCTCCTTCCTCGAGTAACGGGACTTTTTCACGAGCAGTGACTGTTTTGAAGGATAGATGAAGATAGACGTGTGTGAACAAAATTGTGAATTAGGCAATTGTTATAGTCAAAAAAATCGCCTCATTTCAGTGGTTCCCGTCGGATTCTAAGTTTCGAGGACGCAGTTGTCACGAAGACCAACCCATCAGACTCTCTACCAAAAAAAAATCAAAGTTTTTTTTAGGAAGGCCGTACCTCTGATGAAGCGGTAGACTAAATGCGCAAAAGCTCGGGATTTCGTTGTCTACTGAGCAGGTGTACTTGCGTATGTACGACACCCACGAGTTCACTTGCGTACAGAACGCTGGCGATTGCGTACTGAGCGCGAAGACTTGCGTACCGACCGCGCACACTGACAAATCTCACCGACCAGTTTGTTTGCATGCTGAACGCAGGCGATTGCGTACCGAAC
The DNA here is from genome assembly GCA_029168955.1 of Aplectana chamaeleonis. NCBI lineage: Eukaryota > Metazoa > Nematoda > Chromadorea > Rhabditida > Cosmocercidae > Aplectana > Aplectana chamaeleonis. Next base: position 173,777 of record JAPDOI010000573.1, read on the forward strand.
GTGAGCACTTGCGTACTGACTGCAAAAAAATTAAAAAAAAAGTCATTTTTCGTACTGACCGCGCGCAAAGATGAATGCGCGCGGTCAGTACTCCTCTATGGCATTTCGCGAGCGGTTGGTACGGAGCTCAGGCGTATCGACAGCACGCACTATTTCGTTTGCGCGGTCAGTACGATAGTGGCACACGGTCGGCACGAAACGCGATTTTTTGCGCGCGGTCGGTACACCCTATTGTCTAAGTAGTGGCAAGTGAGCAAAGCTGATTCTCGTTTCTTGCCACTAGGAAAGTTAATTTATTCCTTTGCCGTGTTGTTGTTTCTGATTCATCAGTTTCATCAGCAGAAAAATCTAAATTTTCACGCAACAATGGATGCCAGTCGCACTGCGCTCAAGCTAGTTAAGGATGGAGCCAGAGGATCGCGAGTCTTTACGCAGAATGACTTTTTTCTGCTGAACTTCACATCGTGTTGAGCACATCATGGAGTCTAGCAGAGTTGCAGGTTGTTGAGCGATTTAGCTCTGTAATAATTAGTGTATGCGAATCTGTTGGTACGTGCTCGTTGGTGCCCCTGCTTCTACTGAACCCAGTAGACGTTTGGGCGTACACAGGGAACGTTCGAGCGGTATAGCGTGCCCAACTATATCGCGAAAGTATCCCATACATTGCATAAAAGTGTCGACGTCCGGCACACTAAGGCCTCTGGTCCATAACACCTTAGGATCCGTACCTAGGGAGTTCATGGAGTCTTTGGCCACAAGCCACAGTTTTGCCACCCTGAACCGTAGATCGCTGTCGAGTGATATCCAAAAAACTGCGCTATCCAGACTTCTGAGCTATTTCCATGCACCGTTTGTTGCTTTGCAGGACACCCGCCTCAAGGATAGACCCGTCATCAGCGTCGGAGAGTACACCATCTACTGCGGTAACCCTGACGGTAGGAGAGTTTGAGGCTGTGCAATAGCTGTAAGGAAGGATTTCCATGGTATGGTCAAGGAGTTTTGCTCAACGTCGTGCCGGAATGCATTCGTGCAACTGCGGGATCACAGAGGATTCAATCTGTGGATAGAGAGTGCTCATGCGCCCTCTGAAACCGCCGAGGACAATTTGAAGAATGCGTTTTATGGGGAACTCAATACGTTGCTGGCCAGGATACCTTGTCCACATGCTGTTGTCGTGGGGATTGACGCAAACATGGTATGGGACTTGATCAGGATTCCGAAGTGCTCGTTAAATGGTTCTGCTTAGTGGGGCAAACATCGGACTGGTTATCGCCTTGTCAACTTGTGTGAACGCAGTGGTCTTATTATTACATCGACATTCAAGAGGAATCATCGCCGCCATCAGCTTGGCAGGGACCAACCCAGCTATCTCCAGAAGAGCAGCGGAAGCGGAAGATGACAACTTTGAAACTACAGCTTGACTATGTCCTGACGAGGAATATTCCAGCATCGGACATTCGTAGATCTAGAGCTGTGTGGGATGTCGCATTCGATTCGGATCACCGTCCTGTTCTGTTGAACTTCACTGCGAGGATTCATAAGTGGAAGCGAGGGGCACAGCCTCTCCAGAGGATTGGCATGACAAGTCTCAGAGATGAAGAGCGCAGAAGGAATTTTCGACAACGCGTTTTTATTCACATTGGAGTACGGACTAATAAGAAACTTTGCGACGCGGACTCTTTTGTCAAGTTCATCCAGGACGCTTCGAAAGAGGCACTCCCGGTTGTACAGCCTAAGAAGAAGTTCGCCTACGTCTCAGAAGAAACGACATCTACCGACAGCAGAGTATGTGCTCTCCGAACTGCAGGAAACTTCGTGGAGGAGAAGCGTCTAAGGAGAAAGTTGCGTCGGCAGCTTCAAAGTGACCGCGAACGAGAGTGGACGTGTAGAGCTAAGGAGTTCGAGAAGGCTTGGGAGGAGAAGAATCCGAAGAAAGCCTACACTTTGCTGCGACAGTATAGCGGGAAGATGAAGAGATGTTCTCCTGTCTTGAACACTACCAATAATAATAATTCATTACGCCGTTTAGGACAGTCGTGATATAATACATAAGAACCTCAAAAAATACATAAAATAAATTCACACCGATGACTATTGCTCTCAGAAAAGATAGTGAAATACCTTAGTATGAAAGTAGTGTGTTAGAAGCCATTCGTTTAAAAACCCTAAAGTTAGTCGGTATAGGATCAATGGTGCTCCTCAACTCAATATAAGCAGAGCCAGCACGCGCAGTGAATGCAAGCAATCTAATTCCACTCCTAGGTATGGGATATGTGATTTTGATGCTTCCTCCACGCGTTCGCGATGCAGTGAGTCTGTAAAACGAGGACCGCACTACACTAGCTAACCCAGAAATTATCTAAAAACCATACAGACATCTCTGAGTCTCCTCCTAGACTGCAATGAGTGTACTCCTAAAAAATTTGTTCCTTATTTTGGACTTCGGAAGACGAGAGTATAAGAATCCTCCATATCTAATTACAACCTTGCGGGTATAGTTATTTTGTATTTTTTCGATAGCTTGAATGTCCTTCACCTTATGTGGTGCAAACACTGTGGTCCCGCATTCTACCAAAGGCCTAACATACGTTACGAAAGCCTTCATTAGGACACTTTTGTTTTTTGTAGCCAACCCGTTCAGTAACTGGTAGCTGCGAGCGTTCGCCTTTCTGCATATTGTTCTGTAGTGTTCAGTAAAATAAGTTTGTTGTCATAGGAGAACCCCAGGTCAAGGACTTTCTCTACAACAGGAATCGTATTATTTTGAATTGTGTACCTTCGTGAAATCTCATTTCTACCTACTCTCAAATGCTGCGTTTTTTTCTGGAGCAAGGGGAAGACCCCAGGAAAGTGCCCAGCTGCCGACTGCATCAATAGCTTTCTGAATTTGATCTGAAAAATTCCCACTGATCTTGCTGTAAATCTTAAAATCGTAAGCATATTGCATACATTTGACACCAAGATTCTCAATGATTTTGGCTAAGTCAGCGGTGAAAATGGCGAAAAGAATTGATGATAGTACTCCTCCTTGTGGAACACCACTTTCGACTTCATGAACTTCTGACAAAGTTTGGCATACTCTCACTAGGAATGTTCTACCACGGATGAACTCGCCTATCCATTTTACCAGCATAGGATGAAAACCTAACTTTTTCAATTTATATATAAGCTTTGTATGACCAACCCGATCGAAAGCCTTGGAGAAATCAAAGTAAATTATGTCACATGCTTGTTTTGTTTCGAGAATATTGGTCCAATCATTCAGACATTCCAAAAGATTCGTTTCGGTTGACCTTCCTTTCATGAAGCCATGTTGACAATTCGGAATGATAGAGTTGCATTCAAGATGTCCCCAAATGTGGGTTTTCAGTATCTTTTCGAAAATTCGGCAAAATAATGATGTTACGGAGACTGGCCTGTAATTCTTTGGAACGTGAGCAGGCTCTTTTTTGAGCAGTGGCGTCACGTGATATCACATGAGCAGTTTGTTTAATGAATGGCAAGGGAATGTGGTCAGCAGATACTGAAAAGGAAGATCGCCAATCGGGTATCAGGTCATAAATTTTAACATCATCAAACCAAGGAATGGGATCCATAGAAGACAATAAAGTAGGATTGAAATCCGGGATAGTTGATTCATCAGGTGAAAATATTTCCTTAAAATGTTGTGCAAGTAAGTTTGCTTTATCCAAATCTGAAATCGCTCGAGAGCTTTCTTTTCTCAGAACAGAAATTCTATTACTTTTGCTAAGCTTCTTATTCACATACTTGTAAAAACTACGCTTTTGACCGGATTCAATTATTTGTTTTTCAATATTGTGGTTGTATTTTTCCGATTTCTTTGCAAATTTTGAAGAAAATTGTTTGAATCTTTCCCAATCTGATGGTGCTTGAGACCCGTATGCCTCCTCAAACAGGCAATTCCTGTGAGTCAGCATGTTTTCGAGGTACTTCGGCAAGAATGAGCGTGTTGTGAAGACGCGCTGCCACGGTACAAATAATGCAATCGCATGGTGCAAAATTCCCAAAAACATTTCGTACTTATCATTAACTGAGGTGTTCTGTTCCAAAGAATCAATCCACATTACATTAGCCAGGTAATCACAAACTTTAGAATAATCACATTTCGAAAAAAGTTGACGGTATGTCACAACGGAATCGACGAAATCGGCACGCAGTTCAAACGAAACACTAGCATGATCGCTGGACCCCACCGGCGGTTTAATGGCAACCTGATCAATAATTGTATTGTCATTAGTTAGCACCAAGTCGAGAGTGTGTAGGCCCCTGGTGGGTCCTTTGACATGTTGATTGAAGTCATGTGTACTTATAAATTCAATAAAAGTCCCATTTGAAGTAGAAGTTGATTTGAGTGGATCAGTCCAATCAATATCAGGAAAATTAAAATCTCCTATGATAACAGACTGATGTTCTATAGTTACCAGATCACTTATAGTATTCACCAACTGATCCGTATATAACTGAGTGCAGGAAGGCGCACGATAAACAACTAACAGTCGAAAAGGGTTGGAACTTGTAAAGATGTCAATGGCTAAAATTTCGTAACTTCTGAGTACAGATTCCGAGAATATCATTTCGTACTGGAATTTTCTATTCAATAGCTCCATCACTCCTCCACCAACCCTCCTTGGCCGGTCACAACGAATAGCTTCCATTTCAGACGAGAGGTTACACAAAATAGGTGATAACGTGTGCTGAGATTTCAACCACGTCTCAGTGAAGGCATACAAATCAAACTTATTCCGAAGAACTAACTCAATTTCCTTAAAATTTTTGACGACAGACCTTACGATAGAATAGAAACATTTCAGATTACAATTCCGCGGAGCAATACCTGGTTTAAACGGTTAGTAGAAAGGCAAACACTGTCGTTGGATGTCTGCTGTTGCTGAGGAGTACGAAAATTCCCAACTTGAGAATTCCGCGCTCCCCCTCTATTGCGACCTCCACCATTCATGAGTTGCCTCTGCTCCTTTCTAGCACTGAGTTTTTCCATGGAGAGGGAACGTCTAATGTAAAGTCCTTTGAATGAAGAAAAACGCAAGCGATGTGCACAATCGATAGCCAACTTCTGATGATGAGTCGATGGTAGAACAATTTTCAGTAATCTCGATTTCCCTGGCAGAAACGATCCTAACCTATATACAGCCATCGGGTAAGTCTCAATACCGAGAACGGCGAGGATGTTCATGACATTAAAGTTATCGTGACACAAACGTTCAAATAGGCTAGAAGATGAGGACTCAGTAAGACCACACAAAACTAATGATCTCTGCCGCTCGCACTCATGGAAGTTGTCTTTTTAGACCACCTCACTACCGACCGCATTGTCCGACTTTCCGCATTGAACATCTTTCGTGACTTCAACCAGCTTCTTCTGCAGTCTGTCAATCTCTGTACGCAACTCCTGTCTTTCCTGACCGAATTCGGCGTTCTCGGCACGCAAGTGTTCATTATCTTTCGCAACCAAACTCAGCTGAGTTGCGACCAATAATAGAACGGTTTGCACGCATTTCGGCACATCCTTGCATTTTCCCATCTGCTCGATTGCACACGACAGTTCATCAGCCATGTTGATACGTGTCAGTATTAGTCGTACAGTACTCAGAGTATCGCGGGGTCGTAATGGAGCACAATAGGCTTTCACCTCGACGAGGATAGCGAGGGCAGCACAAGGGGAAGAGCTGCTGCTCGAGCAGCACGTGCTGCCTTTGTGCTGCTCTTAGCAGCACGTGCTGCCCTCATCCTCCTTTCGTCGCCTCAGCTGCTGCTCTCCGTTTTGGCCAGCGCAGTGTGGTAACTTTGCTCAAAGTGTTTTATTTGGGCAGCTACAAGAACGTTCATAATCAGTTTAGAGAGTTATTTCTTTTGAGCATGTACATTTAGACTTCTGGATATCTGTATACAAGGTGCACACCCACGCCGCTTCGAGGCGTACTTGTGGGCGTGCTTTAAGATCTATGGATTATTTGAATTACACAACAGAGCCTCGCTGCGCTAAATAGCCTTGAAGGCACAGTGCAACATCAGGAGTAAAATTTGATATTATAGCCCGCCCACCGTGAATAGCAACCCTGCCAAGCGCGAGATCTCAATTCGCTGTAATAAGTGAGAAACTTCAAGAAAAAGTCAGCTCCGCCCAAAAGCCTAGCTGCATCGCCCCGGAAAGGGAACCAAGAGCTCTGCTATTGTACATTTTGATTTTGGGCATCGTCACACAAACTAATTTTTCCGTTTGCGGAAATTCGGGTTACCTTTTCGGGGTCGAAACGCTCGATTATGCTTTTAGGGTGTTGTGAGCGGGGTCGACTTTTTCCGCGTAGTTTCTCACTTATTTGATCGAATTGAGTTCTCGAGCTTGACAGGGTTGCTATACACGGTGGGCGGACTATAAAATCCAATTTTACCCCTGAGGTACAGTTCCGCACAATTTTTCGCAGAAAAAGCATTTTGCGGCGTTTTTTTGCGCTCACAAAGCGCTGCATCGCTATAACTTGCTTCAAAGTGGTCCGATTTTAATTTTGAAATAATTTCTGAATTTCTTTCATTGAGTGCTATACGATAGTATTAGAAAACAATAGATTGAACGCAAAGAGTGCATCGAAAAATGCATATTTGCACCCAAAAATCACTCACTATGAATTGGTCAGATGATCATGATAGCAGAAATCTTTCATTTTCTGATCTGTGGTCGACATGAGTTTTTGAAGGAAATACACATTTTTCAACAGGATACCGGAGTCGCAATGACTCTACATTTGCCTCATTGAGAGGAACACGAAAACTACCTCAAAATTTCATTTCGTCAATTTTGAAGCGAGATATGGCGATAAGGCGCTTTTATTGAGAAATTATGCCGTGACCCTTCCGCTGCTGCCCAACGACTCCTTCGCGATCCCGGACCATCTCGCGACTCCCAAGCGACCCTGGACTCTTCCGCGGCCTTGTCGCGACTTCCCCGTGGAGCACGCTTTCGCTACTCTACTGGGACTCCCCCGGAACTCTTCCGCGACCCTACCGCGATTCGGTCAATAAAGAATCGTCGGCGGTTCTGCCTCTCATCTCCCCCACAACTCCTCCTGCAGGCGTCAAACCGGAGGAGTTGCGGCAAAGTCGCGGCAATATATCTCAGAGTTGTATGAGCAAAAAACATCACAAAAAGCTTTTTTTTTGCGATAAAAAAAACTTGCGCACTCCTGTATGTTTTCAAGGAAATCAGTTACACTGTTCTCAATCAAGCTTACACAGGCGTGGACAGTGGGTGTGACAGCCGGGTGTCAATTGTTAACGACGGGTCACGATGACTAATTTCCGTTCACTCACACACACACACACACACACACACACACACACACACACACACACACACACACACACACACACACACACACACACACACACACACACACACACACACACACACACACACACACTTAGCCAAATATAGTTAGTAGGATCAATTGACATCTTGTGTTTTTCTCCTAAACAATGTGTACAGAGTTTAAGCAAAACAATCGGTCGTCATCTTAAACGTTGTAATGGGGCGCACTCAGCTCCTCGAGAACAACGAGGGCAGCACAAATGGTCGAGCTCCTGCTTGAGGAGCACGTGCTGCCCTCGTTCTCCATTCATCTCCTCAGCTGCTGCTCTGTCTTGTGGCCAGCACCGTGTGGTAACATTTCTCAAAATGGTCCACTCGGGTAGTTACAAACACAGTCATAATCAGCATGAAGAGTTCTTCGCTTCTAAGCGTGCACATGCTCTACTCCCGTACAACTTAAAGTTAGAGTTCACACAACCAATCGATCTCCAGCCATATCACAAGGACTACCTTAAAGGTAGCGTACGCGCAAAAAACCGTATTCTTTTTTAAAATTTCTGCAGATAGGCCTACCAGATTGTGATATATCGCAAAGAGGCCACCCAAAATACGCAAGCTTCGGAGAGAAACTCGTTTGAAAATCCAGTAGCATTCAGCTTCCTTTAAATACGTCTGTTCGGTGTATATTGTGTAATACACCAATGTCGAAAATTTAAACGTCTGAATTGGTTTAGCCCCTTAACTTTTTAGGTTCCGCAAATCTTTTCGCCTCTCTTTTCTCGAAAATTCTCTAAAACAAGAAGCTCTAAATACAGAGGTTTGAACGAGGATCTCTCGGAATAAAGAAAATAGACTTCTGGAGTTTCGCGGCCTGTCGGAACCTGTCGTGGCGCTTCTGTTCCTCATGTCAGATGACGCCTTTTCAGACCACGGAGCAGTTTTGACGAGCTTATAGGAGACAGGGCCTCTCTACACACGGAGGGAGGTGCACGAACGAGATTTCATGCTGACGCGACGCGCGCGGCGGAATTTTTTTATCTGATTACCCCATCACTGGAGCGCGCTTGCCACAATCTCGCGAGATTTCATGACATTTCATGCGTTTATTGATTCTCATATGACTATTTCTTTATGTTTTATAATCCAGAGCCAAACTGGTTGTCGGCGGCAACGATCCCATCACTACATCTAAAATGGTGCTCGATCTTCAATACCATATTACATTTTCTATAAATATCAAGCGGTACAACGGCACGAGAACATACAAGAGTTATTGAAATGAGTGTCCAGGATAAGATGATGAGAGGAACAACTTAGGAACATAAAGAAAAGTCATGTAAGAATGAATAAAAACATGAAAGCCCGTAAAATCTAGTGAGCTTGTGGCAAGCGCGCTTCAGTGATGGGGTAATAGGACAAAAAGTTCCGCCGCGCGCGTTGCGTCAGCAATGAATCTCGTCCGTGCTCCTCCCTCCGTGTGTAGAGAGACCCTGTCCCAGCTTATAGCATTATAAATGCGCGACATTGAGGTCTCAAGTTTCGCTATCTCCACTTGGTTCAAACATTGGAGTGAGAAAAAAACCTCAAATGCGGTTTTCCGCCTAAAAAAAGGAAGCTGCCTTTAAAGGCACAGAACACCCAGAAAATGATTTTTTAGCTTTTACGCTGGTCTGAAGGAGGCTCACGCTCTGATCACAGTAGTATCTCTTTTTTTCGTTCAAGACCCTCTATGAACAGAGTTATGACTTATTAAATATGCCTATAATTGAAGGGTGAAAAATTGGCGGATGAGATGTCTCTTCTCTTCATTTGCAATCATTGCCCGAGAGCGAGCCAGGATAAGGAGACAGTCTGGCTATGGTCTGAAGAACGACGACTTGTTGAGAATTCAGTCATTCATCTAGCCGCTACAGAATTTGGAAATCTGGTGAGGGGTATGGCCCGTGGTGGTGAGCGTAAGGAGGTCGGGCCTAAGGCGGTCGCCTATATCTCGCTTATTCGGAGGAATTGAGATCTCGCGCTTGGCACGTCTTATAAAAGAGGGGTCTACTAGACAATCAAATAAAAATCCTAAAATTCATATCTGAGGGTGTAGTGTGACTTCAAGGTACACAACCGCTTGTTTGGTGGGGGGGGGGGTGTGGGGGGGGGGGGTTAGGTGTTCTCACCGCGTTTTCTGAGACGACGCATTACGAATTATCCATGTCGAATTCGTATAGAGTGTATTGTCGCATATGAGAAAGCTTGCCAGAAGTCTGTATGAACGGAAAACAAACCACAGTTGAAGTCGAGTATCTTCCGGTGATTTTTAGTCATTTTTATCGAAATCCAGGAGGAATGAATTCAAGTGAGCTTTCGTATCGGATAAGCAGGGTGGGGCGCCGCAACATGCGCTCGGCGGGAGGCATACACGCGGAGTTTTTGGCACGGTCTGAGTCTGGGGTCTTGCCCGTACACATTTCAGTTCCAAGCGTGAGCGATTTACCTGTTCATCTGCGCGGCCACCTCAAAGGTGTTAATTTTATGCAAAATTCACATTTTCGTTGCATCAAGTCTTCCAAAAAAATCTGGTACTTTATTGATCATCAAATCGAACGCCGTCTAGGAAAAAAGGATTTTCGTTAGGTTTGAGATGGTACACTCGAGTGAAATAGTTCCTTGCGAGCAATGTGAATGGTTCAGCTCGGTTAAAGGCTGATGAATTATACTGAAAAATATGATGAGTCGTCATTCTCATAGGATGATAGTCGAGTGGAACCGACCGAAAATTTGAGAAATGTTCAACCCTTTTGAAATAATTGATTCAGTGTGGTCTACGAGATTCGACAGCAATTTGAGTTTTTTTTTTCAAATCTTGAATGTATGTGTCGAAAACTTTGGGAAATCACGTTCTTACTTTAAAATTCGTTTTCATGACTTTGAACTTTACTCGCGTTTTCCAGTGAAACATATTTTTTGATTTTGGACAAGGACCACGAAGGCTTGTATTTTTCAAATGCTGAGCGGCAATGGTTTGCCGAAAATGGAACGAAATGGCCAATACGTTTCCTTCACGAAAAACACAATGCTCACAATATTCAAAGCAGACAGTTCTCAAAATTTACTTTGCATATAATTCAACAATTTTAAAATATCCTGAGAGAGTTCACGACAATAATTTCGAAAGAAGAAAACATTTTCATTGAATCATTGCTTTTTCGGAAGGGAAAAATCACCATTCATAGAGATGCTCTGATATCTGCAATTCCGTTCGCCCTAGACATTCCTCTAACCAGTGCGAATTTCAGTGAATTAAAAATTTTTTAAAGAAATTTTCGTGTTTGGAATATGTGGGTATAACTTTTTTCCCGAAGAAAGCCATGATTCGCCTTTAAAATCGAGAAAAACAGAGTATTGCGCCTAATTCCTGTCTTGACGGTCACAAAACCGAGTGAAAATAGATTCTTGTTTAGGGATAGAGAATTTCTCTGTTGAGGAATGTTTTCGGGACACTCACATTCACTACCGACCGAGGCCTGTGTTGAACGGCCCTCGCAAACTCGTGCCAGATACGAGGCAGTCTTACATGGGCATGAGACAGTCGGCAATGCATCATTTCCTCGATCGGAGGCGAAGATCAAAGGATATAATCAAGGATGAAACACCCGTTAGGGATATCAATAGGCCTCACTGGGGTCTTTATCTTTGATGGGTCGCTGCAGCGCTGCTGCTGAAAGATACATATCACCTGCGAAAGAAAAATTATAAGAAAAAAGAAAAGATCATAAATGAGGAGCAGCAGTTGGGGCGAGAATAAAGAGCAGCAGTTGGGGAGAGAAGAGCAGCAGTTGGGGCCACAATGAGGAGCAGCAGTTGGGGCCACAATGAAGAGCAGCAGTTGGGGCGACGACCGGAGCAGTAGGGGCAACTGTAGCAGCAGGGGGGGGGCAACTACTCAGGCAAACCATCGCTCCGAGCGGGACCGGCTCCTCCCAATTATGACGTCATCGCCCGGACAGCGGCCGAGGGGCCAACTGGCACCGCGGTCCCTGTCCGGTGCCAGTTCGCCCCTCGGTCGCTCTCCGATCGCTCTCGGAGCCACAGCGGTGCCTTCGCCAGAGATAGAGAGACGCCGGATTGGTTGTTCTTTGAGTGATAACGTGCGAGCCACGTTATCACTCAAAGAACAACCAATCCTGCGGGTATAAAAGGCGGCTCGCCTCGTGTAGACGGGTAGTTGGCCTTTCGAGGCCACTCTTGAGAGGTGACCTCGGACCACTCTCAGGATGACAATTTTTGGCGGCCGAGAGGATCCCTCATGGCCCGCGGTGGGGAAGGCTTCCTCATTGCGGACCATGCTGGGATGGTATCCTTTTTGCGGCCTGTGGCAGGATTAACCTCCTGAACCGCAGGCTGTAACAGGTACCTTATCCTCTTAACAGGCCTAATCCTCTCCAGGAGAGGCGGAAATAAAGAAAAATAGCAATTAGGAAATTTTTGAAAATCGCCCGAACAGAGACCGCAGTGCCAGTTGAGACCGAAGATCGCTCCGAGCGATACTGCTGTGGCCCGGAGAGCGGCTGCTGTGGCCCGAGTAGATGGCTAATTTTCGCTCGGAGCGGAGAGGCAGCGCCGCTCGAGTAGCTCTCCGGTACCGCTCGGAGCGATGGTTTGCCTGAGTATACGAGCAGCAGTTGGGGCAGTGAGCGGAGCAAGAGGACACAACGTGCTGCCCTGGGCAGCAGTTGGGGGAACGAAAGGGGCTTACACCTCGACGAGTAATTGCGTTAGTAATCCCCTCGTGCTGCCTTACTAAGCCGCGAGTATCTGAGTAGAAAGGAAGAAAGGACGTTAGTGATGGTTAGTGTTAGTATATGATTAGTAGAACTCCGATGTCTTGGTGATGAAGTAACGGAACGGAGGAAGAAAACACCAACCGCTCAGCGTGGGGGAGCGAGATGAAAATGGAGTTGCAGTTGGTGATGCGACGCTGCCAATATGGAAAGATTACTTCAGTTCACTACTGAATCGTCCAGCGCCATCAGCACGTTACGATGACAGTGAGGAACAGCCGACTGAGGCTGCAGTTTCGAATTGTGTCCGGAAAAGGAAGAATGGAAAGGCAGGTGGAGATGACAACATTACTGCTGAAATCCTGAAAGCTCTCCCTCCGTATGGGATTCGTGAAATGACCACCAAATGTTTGTTCGATGCCTGAACATTCATTAGTGCCCTGAGGGCACAAAGGAGCGGCTTCGGGCATGAAAATCACATTTGGTTTGTGGCTGTCCAGATGTGAAAACGCACCCGAAATTTCTTGGACGAAGCTCTAAGCCGAACAGCGCTTCATAGGTGGGGGAGGGGGGTCCATGAAAAAATGTTCGGGATTATGATGAAGTATTTTCAGGTATTTATCGAATTTTTAATTAGGGGGTTTCGCGACAACGTGCGGAAAACTTAGTCCTGGACCCAAGTAACTAATTTAGTTCCTATAGCCGGTTCAAACACATAGATGCGGTTTCGGGCATGGAAGCCATATTTTGTAATTGGCTGTCCGGATTTGAAAACGCACCCAAAATTTCAGGAATGCAGCTTCAAGCCCAAGAGCGCTACATAAGACGGGTGGAGCCTGTTCGGTCAAAACAATCTTTGAAGACCCATTTTTAGATGTGATACAATCGATTGTATCACACCTAAAAATGGGTCTTCGAAGACCGTTTTTAACCGGTTAAAAGAATGAAATTGACTACTTGGGTCCGTTACTAAGTTTTCCGCACGTTGTAGCAACGCGAAACTCCCTAATTAAAAATTCAATAAATAATTGAAATTATTTCATCACAATCCCGGACATTTTTACATGGATCCCTCCCTATGTAGCGCTCCGCTTAAAGCTGCGTCCATGAAATTTTGGGTGCGTTTTCACATCCGGACAGCCAATTACGAAATATGGTCTCCATGCCCGAAACCGCATCTATGTGCCCTGAGGGCATAAAAACAGGCTCCACTCACCTTATGTAGCGCTTTTCGGCTTGAAGCTGCGTCCATGAAATTCCGGGTGCGTTTTCACATCCGGACAGCCAATTACAAAATATGGTTTCCATGCCCGAAACCGCATCTATGTGCCCTGAGGGCATAAAAACAGGCTCCACTCACCTTATGTAGCGCTCTTCGGCTTTAAGCTGCGTTTATGAGATTTCGGGTGCGTTTTCACATGCGAACATTCGTACTCAAAATATGGTTTCCGCGCCCGAAACCGCACCTGTGTGCCCTTAGGGCATGAAAACAGGCTCCACACATCTTATGTAGCGCTCTTCGGCCTAAAACTGCGTTTATGAGATTTCGGGTGCGTTTTCACATGCGAACATTGGTGCTCAAAATGTGATTTTTACGCCCGCAACCGCACCTATATGCCCTCAGGGCAGAGAAAATCCTTTGCTTCTGGCGATGTCGCACCTTGGGAACTGCCCAACATGTCAATTTCGTAGACGAAATTGCAAGAGATATCACAGTGGAGAATGCTCCTTCAAAGGCAGTGGTGGCGATAAATAAGCTTGTCTTCTTTTCCTCTCTCAACTCTTTTCTGGGTTTCAAAAAGTAGGACCTATAAGAAAAAAAAAACGCGAAAGAAACGCTGTTTATGAGCAAATTTGAAGTATGAACTTTCTTGTCTTTCAATGGTGGACGAGCCCACTCCACATCATCGGCATCGATGTTTTCTAAAATAAAGAGCATCAGTGACTCATCTAGTCAAAAACATTGGCTGAAGTGCTTGCTTTCATTGTTCAACTGTTTTTATTAGGTACATTTGCATTTATTTATTTCTCTGAATGTCGAAGATTTTTGACTGCTGGGCATTAGACTGCGATCTTTTTGGGCGGCGCTGTGCACGTGTGCACGAACTGGCATCTTTGGGCCCTAGAACCTCTGATTCTAGCTCGCTTTTCACTGCGCTACCTTCATAGTTTTTTAGCTGTTTCCTATCTAAGCCGATTTTTGTAGCTTTTTCGATAACGTTTTTCATCGCGACCACTGACATTAAAACAGTCAACTATCCAGTTTTTCCTATCCTTACAAAAATTTTGACATATGGTAAAAAATCCCAGATCCTAGATCGCCTAAAAGTGCATCTCAGATTACGAATAGATGAGGTTAAGCGATGGTTTATCAAAAAGAATTTACGGCTTTCTCCTGGAAAAACGCATGTTCTTGCTATCGGGTCTGGTTCAATGGAAGCTTCATATAGTTTGGATGAAATAACCTTGAACTGTGTTGAACAAATAAGAGATTTAGGCTTTGATATTACCGGCAAATTAAGTTTTCGCTCGCATTACAGATCCATAATATCCAAAGAAATGCATAGGACTTACAACCTTTTCAAAGCACTTAAGACAAAAGATCCACAAATCCTTATCAGAGCATATAAATCCTATGTTAGACCACTTGTTGAAAACGGTACCACGGTCCCTATTTAAATAATCCCTATTTAAAAAAGGGCATTGCCCTATTTAAAAAAGGACATTGCTGCTTTGGAAAGTGTGCAAAATAATTTCACGAGAAAACTTGCCTTACGTTGCAGTGGTGTAGATTATCGTTTTGTACCCAATGGTTTGGTAAGAAGGCAAGTTTTCCGGTTACGAAGTCTTGAAAGTAGGAGAAAACGCAACGATCTCGTAATTTCATACAAAATAATTACTCGCAAGGTCTCACTCCGATCATCCAACTTTTTCACTTTCGTGAATTCACGCACAAGAGGAAACACACAAAAGCTCAGACCGAAAATATCTCGGACGCAGGTCAGGTCAACATTTTTCTGTAATAGAGTAGTTCCAACGTTAAATTTGTTGATTAATAGAGACGCATTGTGTTTGAATCTCCATTCCTTCAAAAAAGTAGTTCACCAGGTAATCTGCTCTAACTCGTCGTAGTGATCCCAGTGTTTTATAGTCTGTCTTACTTTTAAAACCGGTTCTTTTAGTTTTATCCTTAATCGTTATGTTCCATTTTGAATTCTTCCATTTAGCATTTGAGAACGCTTCCGGAGTTTGTATCTAATGGTAATGATATTATGATTTCTTCATACACGTGCACTATGTGTGCGTCCACAAATAAATAAATGAACAAAATTCTCAGAATATCTGTGCCATTTCGTTGACAAGATAGCCCGCTTGTCCTCGATGACAGCGAGTACTCATCACCACTGCCGCTGACATATCCAGTAACGCATTGGCGACACACTTTAGCTGGCTACGATTCCTCCTCCACGTCAGAGTCATTAACGATGGCCATGCTAATCTAGCCTATTGCCTTGCAAGCTTTCTCCACTAGTGAATTGTCACCTCTTCTTGTGAGTTCCTGCCTCATTTTTACATCTCCGTTTCATATCCTGCCTCGTTTGTATTGCGCAGTTGTTTCGTTCACTCTTCAGTTTTTTTTTCAACCACCAGTCTGATTTTGCCCACTCAGTTTGATCTCCAGTTTTATTTTGACCTCTTATTGTGAGCTCATTTTGCCGGCTCTGTTTGCCGTCATTTTTTATACTAATGGTATGGCTTTCAACCCCCCCCCCCCTTCCGCCCTGATAGAAGTCCATCTTGGTTCTTGGTTGATCGAAGGTTCGACTCCCCCCACCCCACCGAACGTGGACGGGTCCGACTCCCCCTCCCCCGCTCTGTGATACATGACACTTCACGCCGAACCCTGTGTCGGATTTACGTCAGCTTCCGAGGTGAAAACAGGAGTAAGACAAGGAGCTGTTCTATTCAACTTCGCCGTTGATGACATCATGCGTTGAGTCGCAGAACAGTTGCCTGCGGACGTGATCCTAACACCATCAGGACGCTCCCTTGTCGGCCTGGTGTACGCCGACAACATTGTGATATTCGCTGAAAACAACGCAAAACTGCAAAACATTGTGAACCTCGTTTCGAAGTATGCCTCAGCCTATGGACTTCTCAGAAAAAGAAAACATGTTACATGTAATATAAAGTGTAAGATACTTGAGACATTCAAGTATATTAGCTTTATATTTCAGGTAACCTAATTAAAGCTGCAAGTTGAAGCTCGATGCTTCAGAGGTTGGAGCTGCAAGTTCCAGGCTACTGCTGCAGGTACGAGACAGCAAGCTTGAAGCTCTCTTGGACATCCCAGGAGCTCAAAGCTCGCTGCTTCATGGGCTTGGATCCCACAGC
Source organism: Aplectana chamaeleonis (assembly GCA_029168955.1). Lineage (NCBI taxonomy): Eukaryota > Metazoa > Nematoda > Chromadorea > Rhabditida > Cosmocercidae > Aplectana > Aplectana chamaeleonis. The sequence continues at coordinate 190,286 of JAPDOI010000573.1, forward strand.
TTCATACAAGAAGCAGTGGGCTTGAGCTGGCTTCAAAAATTTTGAAAGTCGCTCCCTCTAATCCTCCCCACGATTAAAACAAATCATGATGAGCGAGAGATCAACGACTCCGCCAAACGAGTGACCACCCGGTCGAATGTCAAGCCGATGTGCCTGCGCTCATCGCTATGGTATGAGGCGGCCAGTATGCTGTGCAGGTTTGCAGAAGGTGTTCAGCATGGGACCTCAGTTGCTGGAGATATTTGAATTATGTTACACTTATACTACATGTGAATTTCTTGAGTAGAGATAATTCACATGTAACTTACATTGACGGAAATGTATTACAAGTATATTGTAATCATCTCTTATGTTCGAGTGTTATGTTTCCACTATCGAAAACGTCTCAGATACTCGCGGCTTAGTAAGGCAGCACGAGGGGATTACTAACGCATTTACTCGTCGAGGTGTAAGTCCCTTTCGTTCCCCCAACTGCTGCCCAGGGCAGCACGTTGTGTCCTCTTGCTCCGCTCACTACCCCAACTGCTGCTCGTATAGTTGCCTCACCTGCTGCTACAGTCGCTCCAACTGCTCCAGTCGTCGCCCCAACTGCTGCTCTTCTCTCCCCACTTGCTGATCTTTATCCTCGCCCCAACTGCTTTTCCTCATTTATGATCTTTTCTTTTTTCTTATAATTTTTCTTTCGCAGGTGATATGTATCTTTCAGCAGCAGCGCTGCAGCGACCCATCAAAGATAAAGACCCCAGTGAGGCCTGTTGATATCCCTAACTGGTGTTTCATCCTTGACTATATCCTTTGATCTTCGCCACCGATTGAGGAAATGATGCTCGCATCGCCGACTGTCTCATGCCCCTGTAAGACTGCCTCGTATCTGGCACGAGTTTGCGAGGGCCGTCCAACACAGGCCTCGGTGGGTAGTGAATGTGAGTGTCCCAAAAACATTCCTCAACGGTGAAATTCTCTATCCCTGAACAAGAATCTATTTTCACTCGGGTTTGTGACCGTAAAGATAGAAATTAGGCGTAATATTCTGTTTTTCTCGTTTTTAAAGACGAATCATGGCTTTCTTCGGGAAAAAAAGTTATACCCACATATTCCAAAGATGAAAAATTCTTCAAAATATTGTCAATTCACTGAAATTGGCACTGGTTAGAGGAATTTCTAGGGCAGAACGGAATTGCAAATATCAGAGTATCCATCATTTGGCGATCTCTCTATAAATGGTGATTTTTTCCTTCCGAAAAAGCGATGATTCAATGAAAGTGTTTTCTTCTTTCGAAATTATTGTCGTGAACTTTCTCAGGATGGTTAAGAATTGTTGAATTAAATGCAAAGTAAATTTTGAGAACTGTCTGCTTTGAATATTGTGAGCATTGTGTTTTTCGTGAAGGAAACGTATTGGCCATTTCGTTCCATTTTCGGCAAAGCATTGCCGCTCAGCAAAAAAAACACTCAAATTGTCGTCGAATCTTGTAGAACACACTGAATCAATTATTTCAAAAGAGTTGAACATTTCTCAATTTTTCGGTCGGTTCCACACGACTATCATCCTATGAGAATGACGACTCATCATCTTTTTCAGTATAATTCATCAGCCTTTAACCGAGCTGAACCATTCACATTGCTCGCAAGGAACTATTTCACTCGAGTGTACCATCTCAAACCTAACAAAAATCCTTTTTTCTAGACGGCGTTCGATTTGATGATCAATAAAGTACCAGATTTTTTTGGAAGACTTGATGCAACAAAAATGTGAATTTTGCATAAAATTACCACCTTTGAGGTGGCCGCGCAGGTGAACAGGTAAATCGCTTACGCGCAGAACTAAAATGTGCACGGGCAAGACCCCAGACTCAGACCGTGCCAAAAATTCCGCGTGTCCGCCTCCTGCCGAGCTCATGTTGCGGCGCCCCACCCTGCTTATCCGATCCGAAAGCTCACTTGAATGCATTCTTCCTGGATCTCGACGGAAATGATTAAAAATCACTAAAACGTGTTTGGTAATATACAGATTTCCTAGTTTACTACAGATTTAATGTTTTATATGCTCTCTATTTTTAGTCTAATGTGAAGAACCTAATCTTTGGGGGTACTTCTATAGAGATCAGGATTTCTATTATGAAAAACAGCGGAATACTGAGGCATGGAGAAATATAGCGGTGCATATATTCCAATCATTTAATGATCTGCTTACCGATTAAAAAGGCAGTTGCGTCCTAATTCCTTGCGATGGCATACTGTCTCATGAAAAAGGACGTTTTTGGTGGATCTTAGAATAGATTTCGAGCAGAGTATTGGTGGGTAAAGTTTAGCGAGTAGGAGTAGTCACGCATCCCCCAAAATCTACATACGCGTACGATACTTATGAAGCAGTCCTCACACTTTCTTTGCTTACATAACTATTCCCCAAATTGGTATCCGTTCTGTGTCTTTTCTGGAAGATGGCTGCAAAGATACTCGACTTCATCTGTGGTTTGCTTTCCCTTCATACAGGCTTCTGGCAAGCTTCCTCATAAGCGACAGTACACTCTACACGAATTCGACATGGATAATTCGTAATGCGTCGTCTCAGAAAACGCGGTGAGAACACCTAACCCCCCCCCACCAAACAAGCGGTTGTGTACCTTGAAGTCACACTACACCCTCGGATATGAATTTTGTGATTTTTATTTGATTGTCTAGTAGACCCCTCTTTTATAAGACGTGCCAAGTGCGAGATCTCAATTCCTCCGATTAAGCGAGATATAGGCGACCGCCTTAGGCCCGACCTCCTTACGCTCACCACCACGGGCCATACCCCTCACCAGATTTCCAAATTCTGTAGCGGCTAGATGAATGACTGAATTCTCAACAAGTAGTCGTTCTTCAGACCATAGCCAGACTGTCTCCTTATCCTGGCTCGCTCTCGGGCAACGATTGCAAATGAAGAGAAGAGACAACTCATCCGCTAATTTTTCACCCTTTAAATATAGGCATCTTTAATAAGCCATAACTCTGTTCATAGGGGTTCTTGGACAAAAAAAGAGATACCACTGTGATCAGAGTGTGACCCTCCTTAAAGACACAGTCCAACCTCAGAATCGATTTTTGGCTATTTTGCCTATTTTGGAGAAAATTTCCCGCTGATCACAATGGTGTTTTCAGAATCGCTCAGAACTCACTACGAACGGAGTTACGGCTCGTCAAAAATTTAAATTTTGAACGGCTAGAAGTTCTCGGACGAGTTGTCTCGAGCCCGTATTTTCTCGTTATTCGCAGCCATCGTTCTGTAGCAGGCCACAATATAAAGCCAGACCGAAAACAAATTGAAGAACATTGGTTTCGAATAAACTCATTCGCGCGTCTCTTCCCTATTGGGGTCGGAAATCTGGCGGTGGGCGTTACCCATTTTTTCTTTAAAGAGGGCGTGGCCGACTTTTTCCTAGCTTTTTCTCGCTTATTTGAGCGAATTGAGATTTCGCGCTTGGCAGGGTTGCTATGGGCGGCGACCGGACCATAATGTCAAAAATTACCTCTGAGGTTGGACTGTGCCTTTGAGACCAGCATAAAAACTAAAAAAATCATCTTCTGGGTGTTCTGTGCCTTTAAAGGTAGCTTCCTTTTTTTTGAGGCGGAAATTCGCATTTGGGGTTTTCTTCTCACTCCAATGTTTGAACCAAGTGGAGATAGCGAAACTTGAGACCTCAATGTCGCGCATTTATAATGCTTAACTCAGAAAAATGAAAGTAAGTTACTTGAAGGCTTCAAGTAACTTACCACTCGTGTCGTAATGAATTGTATGCATATCGATCACCGATTGCTATCAAGAAATAACAAGTCATAACTGGTCTTCCAGTCTTCTTCATGACGTGGCAGTGAGCGGTCGACCTACCCCACTCTTCAAGAAACCGCCAGGATCACCGAAGACACCGACCCAATACGTATTCGGCGCACGTGGGTCGTATGCCGGATTCATCAGCTGCTCGACTCAGCATCTGCACTCTGAATGTGCGCTCCATTGCAAGTCAGGTGCGACTCACTGATGTGGAAGAAGCTGTCAAAAACCTGAAGTTCGACATCATCGGGATATCTGAAACAAGGATTAAAGGCAGAGGACGAATGGACCTTGGAAGCGGATTTTCTCTATATTACTCTGGGAACGAGGAGCGAACGAACTCTGATTCAACGAAAGCGAAGTCGAGCATCCGTGGAAGAAAAACAAAGGAAGTCGCATCGGATTGGGTCACACTTGTAACGGGAGACGCTAAGAAGACGGCTGAGCTCTTCGCAAAGAAAGTTCAACAATTGTACTGTTGCGATCAAGTCTTAATAAATAAATAAATAAACAGGTCTTCTCAAGGCACTCGGGAATCAATACGTATTCGACTCATTCCCACACGAATGGTAAGTTACTTGAAGCCTTCAAGTAACTTACTTTCGTTTTTCTGAGTAAGCTCGTCAAAACTGCTCCGTGGTCTGAAAAGGCGTCATCTGACATGAGGAACAGAAGCGCCACGACAGGTTCCGACAGGCCGCGGAACTCCAAAAGTCTATTTTCTTTATTCCGAGAGATCCTCGTTCAAACCTCTGTATTTAGAGCTTCTTGTTTTAGAGAATTTTCGAGAAAAGAGAGGCGAAAAGATTTGCGGAACCTAAACAGTTAAGGGGCTAAACCAATTCAGACGTTAAAATTTTCGACATTGGTGTATTACACAATACACACCGAACAGACGTATTTAAAGGAAGCTGAATGCTACTGGATTTTCGAACGAGTTTCTCTCCGAAGCTTGCGTATTTTGGGTGGCCTCTTTGCGATATATCACAACCTGGTAGGCCTACCTGCAGAAATTTAAAAAAAGATTACGGTTTTTTGCGCGTACGCTACCTTTAAGGTAGTCCTTGTGATATGGCTGGAGATCGATTGGTTGTGTGAACTCTTACTCTAAGTTGTACGGGAGTAGAACATGTGTGCACGCTTAGAAGCGAAGAACTCTTCATGCTGATTATGACTGTGTTTGTAACTACCCGAGTGGACCACTGTGAGAAATGTTACCACACGGTGCTGGCCACAAGAGAGAGCAGCAGCTGAGGAGACAAATGGAAAACGAGGGCAGCACATGCTCCTCAAGCAGGAGCTCGTCCACTTGTGCTGCCGTCGTTGTTCTCTAGGAGCTGAGTGCGCCTCATTACAACGTTTAAGATGACGACCGATTGTTTTGCTTAAACTCTGCGCACATTGTTCAGGAGAAAAACACGATGCCAATTGATCCTACTAACTATATTTGGCTTAGTGTGTGTGTGTGTGTGTGTGTGTGTGTGTGTGTGTGTGTGTGTGTGTGTGTGTGTGTGTGTGTGCGCGCGTGTGTGTGAGTGAACGGATATTAGTCATCGTGACCCGTCGTTAACAATTGACACCCGGCTGTCACACCCACTGTCCACGCCTGTGTAAGCTTGATTGAGAACAGTGTAACTGATTTCCTTGAAAACATACAGGAGTGCGCAAGTTTTTTGTATCGCAGAAAAAAAGCTTTTTGTGATGTTTTTTGCTCATACAACTCTGAGATATATTGCCGCGACTTTGAAGCAACTCCTCCGGTTTGACGCCTGCCGGAGGAGTTGTGGGGGAGATGAGAGGCAGAACCGCCGACGATTCTTTATTGACCGAATCGCGGTAGGGTCGCGGAAGAGTTCCGGGGGAGTCCCAGTAGAGTAGCGAAAGCGTGCTCCACGGGGAAGTTGCGGCAAAGCCGCGGAAGAGTCCAGGGTCGCTTGGGAGTCGCGAGATGGTCCGGGATCGCGAAGGAGTCGTTGGGCAGCAGCGGAAGAGTCACGGCAATATTTCTCAATAAAAGCGCCTTATCGCCATATCTCGCTTCAAAATTGACGAAATGAAATTTTGAGGTAGTTTTCGTGTTCCTCTCAATGAGGCAAATGTAAAGTCATTGCGACTCCGGTATCCTGTTGAAAAATGTGTATTTCCTTCAAAAATTCATGTCGACCACAGATCAGAAAATGAAAGATTTCTGCTATCATGATCATCTGACCAATTCATAGTGAGGGATTTTTTGGTGCAAATATGCATTTTTCGATGCACTCTTTGCGTTCAATCTATTGTTTTCTAATACTATCGTATAGCACTCAATGAAAGAAATTCAGAAATTACTTCAAAATTAAAATCGGACCACTTTGAAGCAAGTTATAGCGATGCAGCGCTTTGTGAGCGCAAAAAAAACGCCGCAAAATGCTTTTTCTGCGAAAAATTGTGCGGAACTGTACCTCAGGGGTAAAATTCGATTTTATAGTCCGCCCACCGTGTATAGCAACCCTGTCAAGCTCGAGAACTCAATTCGATCAAATAAGTGAGAAACTACGCGGAAAATGTCGACCCCGCTCACAACACCCTAAAAGCATAATCAAGCGTTTCGACCCCGAAAAGGTAACCCAAATTTTTGCAAACGGAAAAATTAGTCTGTGTGGCGATGCTCAAAAGCAAAATGTACAATAGCAGAGCTCTTGGTTCCCTTTCCGGGACGATGCAGTTAGGCTTTTGGGGCGGAGCCGACTTTTTCCTTGAAGTTTCTCACTTATTACAGCGAATTGAGATTTCGCGCTTGGCAGGGTTGCTATTCACTGTGGGCGGGCTATAATATCGAATTTTACTCCTGATATTGCACTGTGCCTTCAAGGCTGTTTAGCGCAGCGAGGCACTGCTCTGTAATTCAAATAATCCATATGTCTTAAAGCACGCCCACAAGTACGCCGCGAAGCGGCTTGGGTGTGCACCTTGTATACAGATATTCAGAAGTCTAAATGTACATGCTCAAAAGAAATAACTCTCCAAACTGATTATAAATGCCCTTGTTGCTGCCCAAATGAACCACTTTGAGCAAAGTTACCACACTGCGCTGGCCAAAACGGAGAGCAGCAGCTGAGGCGACGAAAGGAGGACGAGGGCAGCACGTGCTGCTAAGAGCAGCACAAAGGCAGCACGTGCTGCTCAAGCAGCAGCTCTTCCCCTCGTGCTGCCCTCGCTATCCTCGTCGAAGTGGAAGCCTATTGTGCTCCATTACGACCTCGCCATCCTCTGTGGTATTACGTGCAACATTTGACCTGCGAGCGAGGGACCGATATATTACATGTAACATACATCGGTCGAGATAATTTGCAAGTAATGTACATTGGCCAAATTATATTACATGTATATTAAATCAGGCCTTTTAAATTACATGTAATATATTTTCATTTTTCTGAGTTCGTCTTCGTCCCGACAGATGTAAGCAGATGTGGGTCTCTCAGAGGCCTTCAACGGGAGTTTGTGCGGACGGAAAACGTATCGAACTGGTGGTTGGTTTCTGTTATTCGGGCTGTTTGCTGAAGAGCAATGGTAGTGATGCAGCAGATACTCAACAGCGATGTGCGAAAGCTACATCTGCATTCAATTCTCCAACCAAGTGTTTGTGATCTACCCCCATCGCGAGGGAAGTCAAGTTGCGCGTCTACTTATCCGCTATTCGCCCTATCATAATGTGCAGATCTTAGACGTGGGCACCACCGAAGACGCTGATGGAAAGGTTGGATTGCACGGAGAGGAAGCTGTTTAGACGTTTGCTTAAATATTTCTGACCGCGGATGTGCCTAGCGAAGATCTCTACAACGAAATCGACGCCTTACATCAACGCTTGACACGATGGAGCTGCCAGCATCTCCCAACGCCATCTCAAGCGGCAACGGCAGGTCGTCTTCGTTCGCTCGGGCATATTTTAAGGAGACCGCCAGATCGTTTTGTTCAACACGCTCTAGAGATGCTTCCGAGTCCTGTCTGGAAATGGCCGCCTGATTGTAATCGAAAGTTTTCGACAGATGTATTGAAGGAGGATTTAAAATCACTCGGCGTTGAAAGGCAATTCAGGCGCGATATTTTATTTGGCAGAAAGTGGAATAGCGACCGATGGATGGATTGTGTTCAAATTGTGGGTGAGGACAGCGACAATTGGATACGGGTGACTACTAGGACGGCACACCTCGGCGAAGATGCGGAATGACCGCGTCGGGCGAAAGCCAACCGAATAAGTCAAGTAAGTTAATAATTAGTGGTATTGCTGAGATTAACTCTCCTAAAACTACAGATCGTCTTGCTTCTAAAGACTACATACCTTCTTGATTTTTCCAATCTAGAGTGTAACCCTGTCTCAAGGTAGAGGTTAGGTACACACATATGTCTCAAAATGGCAGAGATATGTTCAACAACGTTGTATTGCCTGTCAGTAATTTCCTCCAACTTGCTGTACGATAGACCCCTAGCTTTTTCTCCGTAAGTGGTATATTACTCCGGGAATCTCTCCCTCCTGAGGAGCTGAAGCGGACACGGGAGCAGCGTAATCCTCATCGTGCCACTTCTGGAGGATAAGAACAAGAGCAAGTCGCCTATAAATTTCACTCAGTGGTCCAAAAACCAGTTTACATACTAAAATTTTCACCTAGCGGACAGGAAATGCTTATCTGGAGCTCACGAAGTAGACATGAGTATTGATGACACAAAGCCAGTTTGAATGGCATGTGGGAAAATTATCACTGACTATCTCAGGCAAACCATCGCTCCGAGCGGGACCGGCTCCTCCCAATTATGACGTCATCGCCCGGAGAGCGGCCGAGGGGCCAACTGGCAACGCTGTCCCTGTCCGGTGCATGAAATCCCACTGCCAATTGTAGTATTTACGCTTTCCAAAGCCTCAGCGATCCTCCGTACTCATCCTCTGTGATCGAATCTCCGAGTTGCAAATTGTGGGCGGGGTTAGTGGTGCGTGGAGCATTGTGGAGGGTAGAGAGCGTTTTATGGGAAACTTGCGTCGCGTCGCGGAAAACGAGTATACATTAATGCGAAGTGTGTGCCGCGTCATTGAAAATGGCCGACGACTCATGAGAAGCTAGCTACACGTTATTGAAAATGAGTCGCGCTTCATGAGAAGCGTACGCCGCGACATGGAAAATGGGTCACGCATTATTAGAAGTGTGCTCCGCATCAGGGGTGTGCGGAAAATTCTTTTCGGTAAATTTTTTACCAAAAGTTTTTACCGAATTTTTTTCTCGGTAAATACGGTAAAAACGGAAAATTCGGTAAAAATTCCGACTTCGACTTTGGTACATATCCCATACGATAGCATGAATGAACAACATTATTTATGCATCATTTTTAAAAGTGCTCGAGGATAGTGTGAATAATGAGCGAGTTTTACATATTATACTGAGCTCAATGGCGGAACCCGATCAGCGGGACGTTGATTTTGAGAAAGAGTAACATTTTCCAATTTTCTGTCGTCAAGGCCCTTCTCTAGTGACTCAAAATTAGGCCAGATGAGGAAAACATCCTTTAAGCCTCAACTGTTCCAGGGGGGACAGGGGCTGTCTACATACCGAGGACGGAGTTGTCCTGTTTTCGCAGTTTGAAACGTCACGCCAATCAACGCGAGCGAAGTGGTTCTGAGTGGAATTAGAGTCGCAATTGGTCAGTGAGGAAAGGTGTAGATACGATAGTTTCACAGGGCAGTCATCCCAGAACTGCGCAGTGGATTCATTGTTGTGTCCGGGGGCTCAAAAGAATTTTTCCGCTTCCTGAAATATCTGCTTCAGGCCTCTGCTGCGTTGCGAACCTGTTCACATTTCTAAATAGAATATGTATTTCTCGTAGTGGTACATATCTCGACAAGAACAAGCACTTAATAGAAAACGTGAAGAGATCGTTTGAATATTCAAAAAGTAAGCCAAACAGTTTAAAAAAGAGTAACAAAAATAAGGATGAAAACGGATATCGTGCCAAGGGCATGCCATAACAGTGGCAATCACGTGAAATACGAGTAAGAAGTAGGCCGAATTGGCGAAAACACCCACTTTTCCTTTTCGGTAAAAATTTCGGTAAATTTCGAGAAAAATTCGGTAAATCGGTAAATCAAAATTTTCCGAAAAACACCGGTAAATCCGGAAAATCGGTAAATCGGTAAACGGAAAATGCACACCCCTGCTCCGCATCATGTAAAATGAGTCGAGCACCATGAGAAGCGTGCTCCGCGTCATGGAAAATGAGTCGCGCATTATGAGAAGCGTGAGCAGCGTCATGGAAAATGAGTCGCGCACCATGAGAAACGTGCGCCGCGTCATGGAAAACGAGTCGCGCATCACGATAAGCGTGCTCCGCGTTATGGATACTGAGTCACGCATCTTATGAAGCGTGAACCGCACCATTTCAAAATCAGTAGCGCTCCATAGGCAGCGTGATGGCCATGCGGAGCGTTCTTTGCCCATCTCGATCAATCGCCTAACTTGTAAGTTTTATTCACGCTCACACAAGTTTTGAAAAGGACACGTTTTGATAGAAGCCCGGCACGCACAGCACGCGGAAAACCCAAGTACTGCAATTTTACCCACTTCCTACTCGCAAAGTTAGCTCTCAACATGTTCTTATCTTGCGTTGAGTAATCTTCTCGTCTAGGGTTGTATGGTTTAGGTATTCCGGTCGGAAATTTGAAGCAATCTCAACAGTCGAATATTTGGAGCAATCTTAGTGTGCGCTAGGCATCAGGGGTGGAATTCACGAAACGATAACCACGACTTAGAGATGGTTTGAGGCAGATCGATTCGCACACGATGTGCTTAGCCATGGTTACGCTAGCCATGGTTAAAACGTGGTTAGCGTTTCATGAATTCCACCCCAGGATAACGATGGCATTGATAATATTAGTGACAGCCACTACTGCTGCGCTGCCCCCCACCGGCAGTAGCGGCTGTCACTAATATTATCGATACCATCGGCCCGTGCCGTCCTCGGGCACGTTGCATGCGTGAAATTCCTGTCTACTCGTGCACTATTTCTTCCTAACTCTACCTTACTTTTGTGCCAGAGCCTCATTTGCGAAATATCTACTGTTTTCAGTTTTAATCTTCATGGTGCTAAACTAGTTGGGGGGGGCACTCAAGAATTACCCATAGAAATTGAAAGATTCAGCTATGAAAACGAAATTTTCTTTGATTATCAGATATGTGATACCGTTGTCACTCGCGAATTCCTAAAAATTCCATGGAACTAGATCGATTTCTGAAAACGGTATCATTCATTCCTCATTTGAATTCTGAGTGCCCCCCCCCTCAACTAGTTTCGCACCATCTTCAGTACTGTGTATCATTGAAAGCATCCATTTGCTTTGAGGTAAACCACCAAATCTGCCATAGTTAACAGAATATCTGAGCCACCTTAGAATTAGATGATAGCGTTTGAGAAAATTTTCGACAGAGCGTAATTAATGATTTTCAGCCGATTTTGTAATTTTGCAGCTTCTGTCTTTTCTGACTTATCCGATAAGTTTAGGCCTCGAAGCTTCAAAGTTATGTATAATGGCTAAGTCCTTAATGAATCGTATTTTTCGACAATCATCGATCGTTTTTTTTGAAATTTCGATTCTCGCCTTTTTCATCGATTTTCAAAATAACGATCAATAATTGACGAAAAAAAATACTATCGATTGGGAACTAAGACGCTATAACGTCGGCATGAATACTAACCATACTTCGCGTTACCCATGGAAGGTTGGCGCAAACTCTGTGCACCTATGTCATAGTTTATGGCACCGAGTTTGTGCCAACCTTCAATTGGGAACGCAAAGTATCACTAGGATCCATGCCGACGTTATTCAGGCTAAGTTCCTAATCGATAGTATTTTTTTCGTCCATTATCGATCGTTATTTTGAAAATCCCTTCCATACACCACCTCATCGCGGTGATAGGGTGAACACCAGTTTTTGGTGGCCAACGGTGCAACCGATCACGCAGTATGCAGTTTCTGTGTACGGGCGGCTACCCTTGTATCCTTAGCAGGGAACAAGCGAGAGTGACCAGATCGAAAAAAAAAACGCTCGGACAACTAAATCTGCGCCCCAGTGCTTCGCGCACCGGATATGCTCCACTACGGCGTCGGAGGAAGCCTCTACCGTTGAGGGGTCATCTGATCTCGGAGCAATAGGACGTCATCGGATAAGGAAGTTTGGGAACCGTCACACCCCACGACGTCAGCACTGTCTCTACATATGTACTTACAACTGCCCCACAATATCGGAAGCCGATCATCGGACACTCTTCCTTAAAAGCCGTCAGATCAAGCACGATGTTATCGCTTTGCAGGAGACGAAAGGCAGGACGGAAACTGTCAGAAATACCGACCACAACGAGCTCATCGTCATCGGAGCCAAGGCGAACAATAAGAACATCGGCGGCGTTAGATTCCTCATTAATTCAACGGTGCACCACTTGGTAGATTCTCATAAAATTATTAGTCCGCGTCTCGGCGTTCTGCGTTTGAGAACCGAAGAGCAAGGAATTGTGTCTGTTATCAATGGATACGCCCCAACCCTTCGCTCTGCGCAAGAAGAACGTTAAGAGTTCTATGAGCTTCTGAAAAGACTGTACATTAGAGTTTATCAAACGATTAAAAATTTTCGAATAATCGAATAAACGAATTATTCGAAAAAGTGACTTCTCCGAATATTCGAGTAAACGAATTATGCGAAAAATCGACTTCTCCAAATATTCGAATAAACGAATAATTCGAAAAATCGACTTCTTTGAATATTCGAATAAACGAATTATTCGAAAAATTGACTTCTTTGAATATTGAATAAACGAATTATTCGAAAAATTGACTTCTTTGAAAATTCGAATAGACGAATTATTCGAAAAACTGACTTCTCCGAATATTCGAATAAACGAATCATTCAAAAATTTGACTTTCCCGAATAATCGAATTATTCGAATGATTCGAATACGAATAATTCGAATATCCGGTCAAAATCACGAGTATTCGAATAAAAAGTAGTGCGCATAATCGAACCCCGTTCGCGGCACTACCAACTTTCTTGACCTTTTTTGTATGGTAATATATACATAGATCAAAGCTATGCCAGTGTACTTCCACGAAAAAGACATTCCACATTATATCAAAAAGTATTCAAACCAACATTTATCACTGTCTATAGACAGTTGTCAAACGATACGATCAAAGTCTCTGGATTCTCTAAACAATATCTTCCAACAATATCCGAATTCCTTATCGGTTTGGGGTGCTATCTAAGCGGGGGGGGGAGCACTGTTGTATCGCACCTGGCCACTCCCATTTTTCCAGGCTGCAATCCTGATTTGGCAGGGGAGGGAAACCCCGGGTGATGCTCAAATTTAGTGCGGCACCGTAAAATGGGCGGGGCCAAGTGCATCCAGTCAGAGTGGCCCCCCACTGCTAAGATAGCACCCAGTTTGGTTGCAGACATTTCACCTCTGGACCGCGAAAATGGACATGCGCCGGAGACTCTACTTCCTATTTTTCTGGAATTATTCGTTTACTCCGCCGAATATTCGAATAAACCAATTATTCGAAAAACTGACTTCCCCGAATATTCGAATAAATGAATTATTCAAAAAACTGACTTTTCCGAATAATCGAATAATTCGAATATTCGATTATTCGTTTATTCGGCCGAATATTCGTTTTCCGAATATTCGTTGACATACTTTACTGTACACGAGGAGAGAAGCTACTATAAGCTAGCTGTTGGTGACTTCGATGCTATCGTCGGTACGAAGAACAACGACGACGATTGGAGATAGAGACTGCATGAAGCTACTTTTCGAAATGAGAATGGAGAACGACTGCTAGATTCCTGTCGGCATGCCGCCTCTTTCACGGAAGTCAGCGATGGACTTGGGAATGCCCGAATGGCCAGACAAGTTCGGAGAAAGAGATCACATCTTGATTAACAGACGCTGGAGCTTGTTTGGCGTGTCAGTGCTGCCTTCATTCGGCACCGGCTCGGATCATCGGCTTTTACGTGGGAAGATATCGCTCAAGAAGAAGATTTTCAAACGTGATACTCATAGGCCGGCACCCGTTCGGTTCCCGGTCTTTGAGGCTGAGGCCTTGTAATCCGCTATGAAGACCTTCGCATGGAATCTTCATGAAGATCCAACGGTAGACTACGAAAATCTAGTCAAAGGCCTAATCGAGTGTGCGGAAGTTTCGCTTCAAGCCGGAACGGCACCCAATCCAAGGCTCAATAGCCTCGCGGGGCGCTTCTGGAAAAGAGAAGAGCTGTTAAACAGGATTCCAATGCCACCCATCTGGAGAAGGTTACCATCAACAAGTCATGCCGAATCGCTGTTAGGAGTCGTTGCAAGCGTACAGAAGAACGACGTTACTGGAAGCGGCTGAAAAACGGATAAGTCTAAAGCGCTGCAAGCGCGATCTCAGTGATTAGAAAGCTATCGTATGTGCCCTCAAGGACAGAAATGGAGTAGTGCAGACGTCTCGGAGGATTATGGAGGACATCACTCAAGAGTTCTACACGGATCTCTTTCGCTCATCCACACCTGTTCCAAGATGTCCAACGCCACCAGATAAAGACATTCCTGCCATTATGGAATCGGAAGTTGATGTAGTTATCAGAAGCATGAAGAAGGGCACTGCCTCAAGTCCCTTCAACATTTCGGTGGACCTTCTTCGCGCAGGAGGTAGCGCTCTCCACTCTCTTCTTGCCAGGCTTTTCAGCCACTACCTACGCCTTGGGAAGAATCCTGATTCATAGAGAGAATCGAAGACGGTGCTGCTGTTAAGAAAGGCGCATGGGAGGATGTTGCCAATTACCGACCCATCAGTCGTCTCTTAGTTGTATACAAGACCTTCACCAAGATTCTCCTCAACCGTCTGGAACGAATCTTGAACGACTATCAACCACTGGAGCAGGCCGGTTTTTGCAAAAACCTCTTCTGCTCGGACTATATCTAGGCTGTCACTCAACTAATCGAGGAGAGTCGTGAATATCATCTCCCTCTGGTTCTCGTTTCCGTGGACTACAAGAAGGCGTTCGACTTCGTGGAGACGAATGCTGTCCTCAATGCTTTGGTCCACGCTGGAATGTCTTCCGCTTATGTTCACTTACTCAAACAGTGCTTTACAGACACAACTACAATTACTTAACTGTTTGAACGAAAGTTGAAAATTCCAATCAAGAAAGGAGTACGGCAAGGAGACACCATGCCGCTCAGGTCATTCACGGCTGTGTTTCAAGACGCCATGGTAGATTTGCAGTGGGATGACGGAGGCTGCTCCATCGATGGTAAAAAGATCAATAATATACGCTTTGCCGACGATACCGTTTTGATTTCTAACAGTACGGCTGAAATTGAGTCAATGGTCAACGAACTCGATGCGGCTGGTCGGAGGATTGGTTTGGAGATGAACATGTCCAAAACGAAGGTGATGGTGAGTCGGTGGTGCGACAGTGGGACAGTGAACCTGAAAGGAGTCGCTCTTCAGAAAGTGGATTCGTACGTATATTTGGGAAGAGAGCTGAACATGCTCGACGACAGCGTCCCCGAAATATCACGAAGGAGACGCGGTGCGTGGGCAGCTTTCAGATCAATTCGGAAAGTGACCTACCAGGTTGTTGAGCCAGACTTGAGGACCTCTATCGTCGACGCTCTTGATTTGACCGCAATGTGCTACGCGACGGAAACCTGGCCTGACAATAAGACTATTGTCCAATGCCATGCAAACAACATACCGTGCTCTGTAGAGGTGTCTTTTGAAGACGAGCCACGCCAGCAGTGGCAACGAGGCATACGAAGCTCAGAAATGAGGCGGAAGTCGCGTTTGAAGGGTCCGCTACAGTACATGGCGGAATCGATACATTGCTGGGCCGGCCATTTACGATGATAGGTGGAGCCTCCGAGTTAGAGAATGGCTCCCAGACACAAAAAGAGGCCGCTGGGACGACCTCCATCAAGATAGTCTGACTCGATCTCGAAACATTTTAAGAGTCGTGGTCAGTCGTTCTGGATGCAATTGGCCAGAAATCGCGCAGAGTGGAAGAGTTGTGGTCCGCGCTGAGAAGATCGCCAGCTGAGTGGATCATCAAAGTATGGAGATAAGTAAGTATTTTGAAAATCGATGAAGAAGGCGAGAATCGAATTTTCAAAAAAAAAAGATCGATAATTATCGAAAAAAAATTGATTAAGAACTCAGCCATTATGCATAACTTTGGAGCTTCGAGGCCTAATTTTCTCGGATAAGTCAGAAAATACCGAAGCTGCAAAATCACAAAAATCATTAATCACGCTCTGTCGAAAATTTTCGCAAATGCTATCATCTAGTTCTAAGGTGTCTCAGATATTCTGTCAACTATGACAGGTTTGGTGGTTTACCTCAAAGTAAACAGAAGCACTTAAAGACACGAAAACAGTACCGAAGCTTACCACTGAATTTGTAGCATATTTTACAAACAAGCAGGCTTTGGACCAAGTGGAAGGCAGCGTTAGATAGAAAAGAATTTGATTCTCGAGACTGAAGGAAGAAGTGGGGAAAATGAGGAAACAGGAGAGGCAGAAAAGGACTGGGAGAAGAGGGAAGAAGAAAGAGAGCGAAATAGAGAAGCAGAAACGAGTAAATAAGCGAAGAGAAGCCATCAGTGAAGCTAGGCTCGTCGCCCAAAGAGCCACCGCAGTGCCAACTGGGACCGAAGATCGCTCCAAACGGTACTGCTGTCGCCCGGAGAGCGGCTGCTGTGGCCCGAGTAGATCGCTAGTTTTCGCTTGGAGCGAAGAGACAGCGCCGCTCGTGTCGCTCTCCGGTCCCGCTCGGAGCGATGGTTTGCCTGACAAGGGAAGTATACAAAGCGTAGGTCGGATCTGCCAAAACGACTAGTGTCGTTAGTATCTCCTGTGGCTCAATAGTAGAACTGCGCAGTATCCCGCCCCGAGCTGCAGGTTCCAAGAAGTTACAAGCTTGAAAAGGTCGTTTTTGTGCTTTTTGAACCTTTCAGAAAGCGCCTTAGTCTTCTGAAAATCCGGAAAAGGACCTCATAAATGTGTTCAGCGCCTCGAACTACTCCCCTGGGCAAAGTTTTGGTGAAAGCACATTTTCCATACTTTGTCCATACTGACAGCGTTTTGGACTTGTTCGGATTTCCGGTTGGGCGTTTATTTCTACCGAATAGAGGGCTTTGGAAGTGTTTTAGAAAAATGTTCCAGACTTGGCTTAAAATTCTCCCAGGGTGGTTTTTTGGGTCGTTGATCACGAATCTGTGGTTTATTGGTTGATTTTTCAGAGTTTCCGGCTAAGTTCGTTCGAAGCTTTCCAACCGGGGAAAATTTCGAGGGGAAAACGCCACTTTCGAGATTTCCGGTTTTCTGCGATAGATATGTCTCAAAATTATTCTCTGAAGGTAATTTGGAGAGCTAAACACGGATCTGGAGTCCGGTTATCGATTTTTCGCAGGTTACGGTAGATTACGATGGGTATACAGTAGTTTGGTCAAAATCTCAGATTTTACACAAAATTTGTATACGGGGGTTTTGCGGGGTGGAGAATACGAATTTAACGTCCGTCTGTAGATTTTCAAAATATTAAGGTGGGTTTTGAACACTAAATGACATGTTACCTACCGTAACCTACAGTAAACCTCAAAATTTCGACAAATGGACTCCAGATTCGTGTTCACCAACCTAGATTACCCCTACATACAACTTTTGAGCTAAATCCGAGAGAATTTTTCGAAACACCAAAAAAATGTCTATTCGCGGGGCTTAGAAAATGCTCATAACTTTTTTGAACCTGCCGCTCGGGGCGGGATACTGTGCATTTTTACTATTGAGCTAGAAGATATACTATCGATACTAGTCGTTTTGCCAGATCCGACCTACGCTTTGTATACTTCCCTTGTGAGTATTAAGACGTCAAATGATGTAGTTCAAAACAGCTCTTATATCTACTTTTTTACCTGCTTTTTTGTATCTTTTCTGACACAGTTCATAGAGTATTCATTTTGTTTGTTTTCCTTTGCCTACAGTTCGCCACTTCGACCATTGCAATTTAAAGGCAGTGTTCACGATAAGAATCGTTTTTCTGCTTTTTCGCCTATCTTGAAGACGGTCCCATGCTGATTCGAATGATGTTTTTGGAATCGTACAAGACCTTCTGGGAACGGAGTTATGGTCCCTCAAAAACTGAGCTCGGAAAGCATGGTGGACGAGTTGTCCGAGGCTTCTAACTTTCGTCATTTGCAGCCAATGTATGCGAGTTGACCTGAGTAAAGAGAGAAGTTGAGAATGAAGGAAAGAACGGGGCTATTGATAGGAATCTCGAGATCTCGAGTTTTTATTTGTTTACGTTGGAAGGCTGGCATTGCGATGTTGTGGTTCGCCTTGCGCTCAAAGTGGCAACTCCGGGCTCTCTTGGGGCTCTTCCTGGCTCGTTTTCATGCGTTCTTTCGACGTCAACGTTACAGTGTTCCCCTCTACTACCCAATCCTAGTGGAAACTGAAACACATTTTTAATCGTGAACACTGCCTTTAAAGGCATCGTCTACGCCTAAAACCATATATTACTTTATAATGTTTTTTATAGCTTGGTCTCTGAAAGGAACGAAAATGTTGAAAGAGGCGCAGAAAAACCTTCATTCGTAAAGCACAACCAGTTTGAATAAACTGTTCATTTGAATTTCGCGCCAAAATCGTTCTTGAAGTTTTTCTGCGTACGGAGGCGTGCCATAAATGTTTTCCATGTTGTTGGACGGTCGCATCAACATTCAATGAAAAAGTGCTAGATGATCGACCCAGAAGTGCTAGATGATTGACCCCAGAGCAGTTTTCAGGTTGCCATAACTTTTAAGGTGCGCATTTTCAGAGCCTCAAGTTTCTTGGGTGTTGTCAGCCAGCCCGATTAACTTGATTGTACACAAAAAATGGAAATGTTTTACCGCGCGCACGATGCCTTCAAAGGCACCGTACGCGCAGAAAACAGTATGTTATTTTTTTCAAAAGATTTTGTAGCTTGGCCTCTTTAGTGAACAAAGATGTCGAAAGGGCCCATGAAAAACCTTCATTCGTGAAGAGAAGTCGGCCTGAACACACTGCAAAATTGAATTCAAATTTTGCGCAAAAATCGTTGTTGTTGTTTTTCTTCATTTATCGACCTAGTCATGTCAATTTCGAAGTTTTTCTGCATGTGGAGCTTGTGCCGTAGCTGTTTTTCGCGTTGCTTGACGGTAGCACCAACATTCTATGAAAAGTGGTAGATGACTGGTGAGAACTGGTTTCGGATTCTCACCGCTCACCCCTTCGAACTTCATAACCACACACTTTTGACGAGCCTAAGTTTACCAGTGTGATCTACTGGGCTCATTCATGAAATTGAGCCTGGAAATGAGAAATGGTTTCTAGCGCGAGCGATGCCTTTACCTTATGGAAACGTAATAAACATTAAGACAGACATTTCACGCGACGAGCCATTCGACAAAATATTTACCATCCGTATCGATCGAAAACTGATATGCCTGATATAACATCGGCATGGATCCTGAAGAGACTTTGCGTTCCTCATTGGAGGTTGGCGCAAACTCGGTGCACCTGTGTTATAGCATATGACACCGAGTTTGCGCCAACCTTCAACAGTGAACGCGAAGTCTCTTCCGGATCCATGCCGACGTTACACTATCGCGGTCGATCGTCGCGGGTAGTATGAACCCAGCTTAAAGGCAGTGTTCACGATAATCTTCAATTTTGAGGTTACACGCGAAATCGATTAGTTGACCCCCGGGTAGAACTAAAATGACGGAGAAACTGAGAAAAACGGACCAAAACAGCACGAAATCCTTAACTCTCACCCCGCCACTTTACTCTCACAGGAACTGTTCGTTGGGGCGATAAAATGTTTTGTGGATCTGTCCTTTGCCATTTTGTGGTTTCTGTTGCTCCGTCCCTACCTTCGGACCCTAACTAATACTGTTTTGCATAGAATATTTTTCCATTTTCGACTGACCCCATTTTTCACCGGGGACAACCACAATGAACATGTTCATCCAATCGGACAACTAGTCCAGGCCAGAGAATAATGTCACTGAAATACGACGTTTTAATGCGTTTCTCACCGTTTCTTCGTAATTTTGGTTACACTTGGAGGCCAACGCTTTGTTTTATGTGAAAAACTTGGAAACGAAAATCATCGTGAACACTGCCCTTCAAGGCACAGTCCAACCTCAGAGGTAATTTTTGGTATTTTGGTCGGGTCGCCGTGTATAGCAGCCCTGCCAAGCGCGAAATCTCAATTCGCTCAAATAAGCGAGAGAAAGCTAGAAAAAAATCGGCCACACCCCTTGAAAGAAAAATGGGTAACGCCCACCGCCAAGTTTCCGACCTCAACAGGGAAGAGGCGCGCGAATGATTTTATTCAAAATCTACGTTCTTCCTTTTATTTTCGAACTGGCTATATGTTGTGACCTGCTTCAGAATGATGGCTGCAAATAACGAGAAAATACAGGCTCGAGACAACTCGTCCGCGAACTTCTAACAGTTCAAATTCAAAATATTTGAGGAGCCGTAACTCAGTTCGTAGTGAGTTCTGAGCGATTCTGGAGACACCATTGTAAACAGTATGAAATTCTCTCCAAGATAGGCAGAAAAATGAAAAATCGATCCTGAGCTTAAACTGTGGCTTTAAAGGCAGGGCTTAAAACAACTTTTGAGCTCTTTTCATGAAAATTCAAATTTGGTCATCAAAAAAATAAGAGAAAAAACCCGGAAATTTGCGGGAAAAAACGCTCAAAAACAAGGTGTAACGGCTAATTCACGGAGTCGGCCGGCCGCCTAATTCACGAGATTTTCATTAATGGTTGTTTATCCGTTATTACATATGCTGTTAAAGTAATCGATAGTCTCTAGAAGTGCTCAGAAATTACGTTAGAAGCAAAATAAAAATTGACAAAACGGACATTTACAAAAATCTCGATAATTGTAACTTGCGTTTATTGTAACTTAATAACTTATTTGCGTTTTTTCTACAACTTTTCACTTATTTTCACGGCATGTGGATCGAATCCACATCGCGGGTGTGGCTAAGGAGGAGTTCGGCTAGCACACGCGACGCGCGCGATGGGCAAACGGTGTGTGCGCTCATCGTCAATGGGGCGCGCTAACCGAGGACCCTCAAAAAAGTAGTCGTTGTCCCATTTTAGCCGTCCCCTCCAACATTTTTGCATTTTATTCGTGTTTTCATTTGTTTATAATGTGCTTTTTTAGACGCAATGCTTCTCATACCGTCGTTTCAATGGAATTCGCACTTTTTATGCAAGTTTTTTAGAGTTCTTTTAGTTTGCTTTTTGGAGCGGAATGGGAGAGGATGATATTGATTCCGACGCCGGTCCTACGTCTGACACAACAACAGCATGAACAAAATGCAAAAAACGAAAAAGGGGAACGGCTAAAATGGAACAGCAACTACTTTTTTGAGTGCCCTCGGTTAACTCGCCCCAAAGACGATGAGCGCGCACAGCGTTTCTCCGTCGCGTGCGTCGTGTGTACCAGCCGAACTGCTCCTTAGCCACACCCGCGGTGTGGATTCGATCCACATACCATTTTCACATTTGTGGTGGCCAGATCTACCTTCTCATGAGGATGGCACAGCAATGGTTTTTATCGCGAGCTTGATTAGGCTCGACGATAGTGAAAGGTGAATAAGTGTAATTGCGGACGAGACTGCTACAGTGGAAGTGTGCCAGTGACACGAACAACCTTCTGGGAACCGGTTGAATGGGGTGGTGCCGGGGGCCGGGGCTAGCCCGTGTTGCGTCCAATCAGGAACCTCGCTCCTCCCCCGTTTCTCCCGCCTCCTCAGGAGTGTTGATACACGATGGCCACCACCCGGTTGAATGCCGTCTTGGAGCGGCGAAAGCTGACGTATATATTTGGAGTGTTGCCAAAGCATGCGTCGCCTAATTTAGCTGTGTGTTGCACAATGACGATAACAGTAATTGGAAATAGCGATTTCAGGTAAACACAGTGGTTATGAAACGTATTAATGACGACGAAGTATCCGACTTCGTGGAAATGACAAAGAATCGGGTAAGTCCCACGAACTTATCGTCCACCCCAGCGGAAAAAGGCGGTAGTGAGGTTGCGTACTTTCTGTAAGTAGCGTACTTTCAATAAGTATACTCTAGCCATGGCTGGCTCGGTTACAAAATTTGCCATTAATCGATTAAGGAAACAGCTGATAATTTTTTTCCTGGCTTACTGTTTTTTTTTCTTTCATTCTTTCGTGTTCTTTCAGCGTGTATCTATAGCAAAGACTTATGGTGCATTGGTATACTGTTTGTGATATGAATACTTCTCGTTTTTAAGGTTTCCTGTGTTTAGGGAGAAAATCAAAATTGGCTGCCTATTATGAGGGAGAATTAGGTGAAGCGCACACAAGCATGTAGCGAACGCTCTTGCCCGCAGCTGCAGACCGGAATCTCACCCCGTTTGGCAGCGTCCATACGTGGCACGTGCGTTTCCGCTGCTGTGCGCCACTCAACGCTCCTAAACGCTGAAGGATGCCCGCACTTGCATTGTGTGATTGGCAACGCTCGACCGGATGATTAATCACTCGAGTCGCCGCGTTGACTGATCATCTCCAACAGTTTGTGATAGTTGTGGTGGAATAATGAGTAACGAATGCTATAGTTTTGAAAGTTGTTTGATGCTCCCTTGCTTCTGGAATAGGGTTTCAGACTTGAAACTCGCTGGTTCCTTTTTGGAGCGGACGTGAGCGCGCGAGAGCGAGCGGGCGTGGGCGCATGAGAACGAGTGCGCGAGAGCGGCCAGCAAATTATATGCCCACGACGACCATCGATTATGCGCAATCGCACGCCCTCGCAACGTATGGAGGCTGCCTCAGAGACAATACATCAGTGATCTCCTCAATCGCGTGCAAACACTCATGCCCATTTTTTCTAGAGAATAGACATTCGCTTCATTGAGTACATGCCATTTGGAGGAAATCACTTTTCTAAAAGGAAATTCGTCGACTATAAAACGCTCCTTAGCGCCATCGACAAGAGGTACAACGGATCGGTTTCTCGATTGAATGACGCTCCGAACGACACCACCAAAGTGATTTTTGATGCAGTTTTAAGAAAAGAGTTCCCCTATTGTCTGGATGCTCAACACTAAGAAAGCTTGTTTTTAGGCCTACAAAATAGAAAGGTTTATGGGACAATTTGGATTTATCACTTCAATGAGTGACCACTTCTGTAACACATGTAATCGCTTACGGATTACCGCAGATGGAAACCTCAAGGTAGGGTCACTTTATCAAGCTTACGTTTACTCCCAAGTTGAAAACATGTGTATGAAAAGCTTTTGAAATGCAGTTCCAACTACAAGCTAAACTTCCGCGAACGTCTTTCGATCCCATTTCCTCTATCCATCCACATTTTCAATTTTCATCTTCTTTTTTTTTAAGTACCAACAGACTTGTATACACACCACCGACCTGGGAGTAAACGTGACTTACTTACTTGACTTAATCGGTTGACTTTCGAATACCGATTAAGTCAAGTAAGTAAGTCACGTTTACTCCCAGGTCGAGAGGGAGGAGTGTATGAATTGCACGATCTTCAGATGGTCAGGAAGATATTTTCGACAGGTCAGAGGGTTGGCTATGAGGCAGCGGCTGGCGCCTATCCTAGCTGTAGCATTCATGGCCAAGATTGAGATGCCCGTATTAGAAGGAAGACCGCTGTTCTACTGTCGATACATCGACGACTGCCTGATCGTAACCTCCACCCAGAGTGAGATGGATAGATACTTTGAGTTGATGAACGACCAATCAGAGCACATAAGACTTACCAGAGAACAACCTGTGCATGGTTGGCTACCCTTCTTAAATGTGGAAATCAACATGCAGAATGGTGTATGCAAGACTAGATGGTATAGGAAGTCCACCAATAAGAACATCATTGTTCATTGCTTGTCTTCTTCTCATCCCAAACAAACGAAGAATGCGACTGTTAGAAATATGATGCGTACAGCGGCAAGCGTCAGTAGTGGTGCTGAAGAAAAGAAGCGCTCTCTGCATTTAGCTCGCAGTATTGCGGCATCTAATGGTTACAGTCTGTCGACATATGCTCGCAGAAGACGCACTCCGAACAACAACCACTCAACCCAGAACGAAGCCGGAAAAATTGCTTTCTGCTTGCCATTCATATCCGACGACTTCATTAGTGCCGTGCGATCCTGCCTGAGGCGAGCGGACCTGGAAAACCACGTGACGCTTATCGCTATTCCACCATTCAATCTGAAGCGTCTACTTGTGAGAAACCGGATCTACGACCGAATATGCACCACAACTGATTGCCTGGTTTGCCTTTCGGGTAGAGAGGGCGACTGCATGTACGCGGGAGTGATATATATGATAACATGCTTGGCGTGCGGAGACAGCTAAATTGGTGAGTCCGGGCGGCCACTTTGCCTGCGGATCCGTGAGCACGTCGACGGAAAGAGATGCTCGCGTGAATCAACCCCGTTGGGTGCACACCGTGTAAGAAGACACAATGGAGAAGATTTAAACGTGAAGGTAGTTATCCTGCAACGCGAAACTGAAACCATGGCGCGGAAAACATTAGAGGCATTTTGGATACAGACTAAAGGCCCGGCCATGAATCGAAGGGAGGAGTGTATTTCAACAACAGCTGCACTCAGTCCATTTACCCAGCTCTGTCATTTTTGATACGCACACATTGTGACCAGTCTGTAACCTCGAGTACGACAGTGTCTCATTCTTAATTTCCCTCGCTCACTGCTGGCCGGAAGTGTCGACGCACTGCGTTCGATTGTAAGGTGAGGACTCTGAGGGGTACGGCGCCGTCTGCGCGCGGCAACCGAAGCAGATCACAACTTCGGTTGAACGCGTACGCGGTGTTTGTGGGTGCAATTTTGTTGAATTGACTGGATCACTTTAAGGCTCTGAAGAAGGCGTCAGACGCCGAAACGCCTTAGCCGGAAAAATAAAGATCCATAACAACCTCGTGGCGGCTCAAAATAGAAGAAATGAATGACTACTATTTCGTAAAGGTTAGGATAAAGAATCTTGAAAAATTACTATCCTTCCGCCACAACATTCTTATCACTCCTGTTGAATGGAATATCCATTTTGGTGCTGTTTTTCATACGTGGCATTCTACCAACATAAGAGGTTCAACGTCTTGAGGCGTTATTGAAAAGCCATTTCCTATTATTCTATTGAAATACGAAATGTGCATTAGAAAATAGTAACTTTTTACCCCACCGCCTAGGACATTAATATCGTTTTTTTGTACAAGGTTTTTTATTTTGCCGTTTGTCGATTGCCGTTTGCCGGCTGTTTTCAAAATTTGTCGATTTTCGTTTGCCGATTTTTCAAAATCGTTTGCCGCACATCCCTGCTCGGAAGGCCAACTGCCCGTCCAGGCGAAATGAGTCGCCTTTTGTACCCACTGATCACGTGACCCGCGCGTGATCACTCTAAGAACAACCCAGTCTGCGTCTGTCGATCTCTCGCGATGGCACCTCGGTCGGCCCGAGAGCAGGACGGGAGCCGAGGCTGCTATTGCAACAGATCGAGAGTCGCGGTTCGGTTTGAACTTTCGGCTGTTGTTCGGGCGGTGACGTCATATTTGGGAGAAGCCGGTCCAGCTTTGAGCGATGGTTTATCTGAGTAGTTGTGAAGGAATTTCCGTGGACACTAAACGCTACTTTCTAGTTATTAGCAGTCTGGAGAAGGGGGTATCAACGGAACGCCTCCGCGATATGAATAAAGTGTAGCAGTCTTCGGCGGCATCGGACCGAACGATCGAATTCTCGACCAATGCGGCATTTTTGTTTTAACCGAAGTAAATGAAAAGGCTAAAACGTTGACCGTTTTATCAAGCAAGCAACGTCTTAGAGAACTGACGCTTCACTTGCGTCTATGAGGGGAATTTCCTTATTTGTTTGATGGGTTCAATCTTCATTTAGTAGTATAGTGCTATATATTCGACTTGAGGTGTGTCTACATGGAAATGCTGAAGTTAGTATGCGAGAACTTCTTCGTAACGGTGCGTCCTCAGAAGAAATTTCTAGTGTTATACAAAACGCCGTCGAACGGAAGAAGAAGCAACATGCGGGTAAGGTAATCTTATACTCGACTTGTCTAACTGGTTTGCCCAATGCAATACTGAAAACTCCTCTCCGAGGTGGGGAAATAGGACACATCCGGTTATGAAATTTAATGTGTTATTTCTTTAGATTACAGGTATGGAGAACCTGCAACATATGCACAACAGGCCCATGATCCTCATCGGAGGGTGAACAGATGTGAGTTTTGCCTAACCTCCTCTGAGAGTTTTGGTCTATGAGTGCCGGGAAAGTACCTCTACCCTCGACTGTGCCGCGATAGTTCCGCGATAGTACCGCAGCGGCTCCGTGATCAGACAATTTTGCTGCCGTGTTTCGAGCCTCAACATCGCCGCGATAGTACCGCAGCGGCTCCACGTTAGAACCGGGCCGGCTCCGCGAGGATGCCGCAGTGAACCCGCGTGGAGTGCGATGTACTATCCTGTGTGGTAAAACAAAATTGTTGCCGGTTCAATTATGCAAGTTTGAGGTACATTCCGTATTTCCTTGGGCGCAAAAGCGGCGGTAACCTCTGTCCCTATTAGACAGAGGACGTAACGACCGCAGGTGCGTATTTTTGTTCTCACCCCCCCCCTAGTTGTATTATCATTCTAAAATAACTTCATATCAAACACTCTCCCCGAGCCGCTGCTGCGCTATCGCGGAGCCGAAGCGGCACTGCCGCATCGCCGCTACGGCTCCGCGATTGTTCCGCCGCGGCTCCGCGGTAGTGCCAGGGCGAAGCTGCGTCGCGTGTCGGTTGTTTTTGCTTACTTCTCGCTATTTCTCAGTTCTTTCTAGGCTATTTCCTGTCTGTTTCGTGAAGAGCCTAGAAATAACCGGGAATTAGCATTCTAGGAGCCATCGCGGAGCCTGGTGGGCTGTTTCTCGGCTGTTTCTCGGCTAAATTTCTGTGAGTTGGCACTGCCTCCTCTACTCATAAATTCTCGCTAACTCATCCATCCTCACTTTCTGCAACGACAGAAAATCTTTAAGATCATCATAACTAGCGAAAACCCCTTGAAGCTGGGAGCGACCAAACACAAATTGTACTATGTCATGGCATAAACTCTCAAATCATAGAATGTGAACATGTGGATGATTTTCTAAAGAAAGCAAAGAGTTCCATAAGGAAAAAAAGCTGAAATCTTGCATTGGATAGCATTCTCAAAAGGCAACTTTTGGAAGCAGTTAATCGATTATTATTTGCGTGAAGTGGCTAACCTCTACCATCTAGCAAAACTCACGCTGTTCCTTGGCTTACTTGTGCGGAGCAGAGGCAGAGACAGTGAGAGTGTGTAGGAGAGAAGGAGACGCAGCATGCGCGCACAAACGCTCACGGTTGACCCGAGTAAATTTCACTCTGGAAAAGAAGTGATGTCTACATGGAGTGATTACACGCAAAATTCGTAGGCTCGAAAGCAAAGAAATTACCTGTCTCAAGCTCGTGTTTATTATACATACATGATGCTAATTTACTGAAACGAGGAAAAGTTTCGTACATGTTTATTTGGCGTTGAACAGTTAGCAATGTGCACATCATCACTTTTGGCAGTTTCTTCACAGAGTTTTCAAATGCAATTTCAGCGTCAACCTCTCCAATGAAACATCTTCCTCGTTTTAATCTCATGCCATCTTCTCCATTTCTATTCGGGTATCGATTGTGTTCGAAAGGTGAGAATGTTGTTGTATTGTTGATGGCATTATTAGATGGCAAGTCGGAGTGCTTTGAATTTGTGAAAACTAAAGCCAAACCCTAAAAAGTCTGTTCGAATGAGACTGTCCGTCCACGCGTCGAGTGGCCTTGGCGGAGAAATTTTTTTTCGAAAGAGCCTTCCCTACAAACAGCTAACAGGGATATTATTCACTGTTCGTATGATGTTCCTGCCAGTCGACTTACATGTCCGGAAAAGGCGTTTTCGACAGCCGCTCAACACGCATGCCTACCGCGTGGGCGGACAGTCTCATTCGGACAGACTTTATGTCTGCGGCGCGCAGTTTGTATGTCGTCATGGCTGGGATTTTATGAACGCAAACCATAGGCTACAGTTGGGTTTGCCTCCAAGGATTGCGTGCTATTTCCACAGCAAACCCAAATGTAGCCCACGGTTTGCCGTTCATGAATCCCAGCCCATGTCTTGACACGGACCGACGACTACTTATGGGTCGATTCGACATTCCAGAGTATTTAGCAACGACGCATTTCTGATGTCTGGGGCGTTCCCAAACAACTATGCATTTGCCAAATGCGAGCATCAGATCCACATACCTTCCACCACAACATTTTGATCTTCTCATCACAATTGTGGTGGTCAACGAAGCTCGTTACCGGTGAATCTCAGTTGGTACATATGTATGGCGAACACAGGTCATACAAAGCATTAGAGCTATTAGTCTAGTGACTGTATTCTCGACACGCACTCTCAGCCATGACCATTGCTGGTGAAGTTCTTGTATTTCTCAGTTTTGCTCTTTTAATGCGATTTTTTTTCTCGCCACCGATAAGTTGTATTGTTTTACTATTTTTTTTCTCTGAAGTTTTTTTTAAATTGCATTCTCCGTGGTTTTTCACATTATTCAATGTAATCGCGGGTGCAACCTGGCCGGTTACCCGGGTGGATGTCTAGGTGGTGAACACCATCGAACACTTCGGTGGTGAAAGGTTTATTAGCGGAACAAAGACGAATGTCACTGTCCGCACAAAACACACGAAAAGGCAAATCTTGGCCAGAACGAGCTCTCGCTCGGCTTATAAAGGGAATGGGGCGGGGCCCCAATACATCGCAGTGGTGAATCGATGACAATTGCGAGAGAGTGTGTCAAGGAGGAGCGCGCAAGAGCGCACGACGAAATAAACAAGGCCAATCGGCCAGCTCGATCAAGTTAAAAAGATATCGATTGACAGAAATGAAAGAAGAGAGACAGCATAGAAAACGTTACAATATAGCATAAATACAATACTATCGCTCTAATAACAACATAGTAATTACAAAACTACTACAAATATGCACCTTCACATGCTGCATATGATAACATGCCCCCTCTTGGGGATGAGTCGTCCCGACTCATAAGCAGCGAAAAAAAAACAATTTATATACAGTGTGGGATCCTCTAGATCAATGGCAGCAAAAAGACTTCGAGCGGCAATCCATAGACGAGCGAACATCTCTTGATCCAAAGTCCGTGTATTTGAGTTTCGGCGGTGGTCGGTGAGCATCTCGTGCACCGTCAGGATGGCGGAACCTCGTATCATCTGAACGTCGGTGCATCTTCATGTCCTTTATCACGGGATTCGGCTTGATGATGTCCTGTTCCCTCTTTGCGTCGGTGATCACGGGCTGTTGGCGCTGCTCCTTGCAGGTCTTCCATCCAGGGCAGACTTCAGGTTCCGTTAGGCGCGTTCTGCTCGCACGCCTTTGACGGTGCGTCCGCCTTCTCTTGCCCTGAGCAGGTCCTGGAGGTCTCTGTACCTCCTACTCAGAACACGGCGCTGACGTGCCACCCCCTCCCTTTCACGATGCTTTGCTCCTGCAAATGCATGAGAAGTGGTAGGCTTGCTTTCACGATCCACGTCGCTAATCGCCTTGGATGCAACGTCATGCTCAGTCACGGAAGTTTCCTCAGTCTGAGAGCATCCACGCCAAGCAGCTGCAGCCTTAGTTTTCTGTCTCCTCAGACATACCTTCTTCGCTACAATAGCGTCAGCTGCTTTTGATCCACAGTTCCAGTCGTTTAACCACGCCATGGACGTGTTCTGCCTAGTCGTCTGTTTCCTGACTACTGCTTGCAGCTCCGTAGCCTTTGAATGTTTCCGTTCTCTACAGTTCTTCCGAACATGGCCGAGCTTGGAACAATTGAACATCTAACAAACGACTCTCCCATTCTCCCACTTGAGGTAGTACTGCGATGACCTTGGACGACTGCCTCCTCGTTGAGTGATCCTGCAGCAGATACTCTACCGTACGCCTTCTGACGGAAATTGAAGCCCAATTTCTTCAGTGCGTTGGTACCCAATACAAGTGTTCCGTCCCCTCCAGCCATGACGAACAATGCAATCCTTTGCCTGCTGATTTTGCCGACCTGCACTGTCAGGCTAACAGCTCTTTTGAACGTCATCTTATTGCCAGAGGCATCGTACACCGACTCGCACTGACCACACGATAACTCCTATACGTCGCCGTCTAGGTCAAAACCTGCGTCACGGGCAGCCAAGAACATGTCCAGCAGGATTACGACCCTGTATCCAGTAGAGCCTTACGGGACGGTCCAAGCAGATGGATGTCAACTAACATTTGCTCACCAACGAGCTCTGTTTGTCTCTTTCCCCTTCCTACTGCTCCACATATCCACTTGCTTAGAGACGAAGTGAATATCCTGGGTGCATCAGCTTCCGCCGTCGTCGCTGTTGACTCCTGTTTGAGGGCTTCCTGCTTTACACCTCTGCAATCTCGTCTGAGATGACCCGGTTTGTTACAGTTGAAGCATCGTAGGTCAATGTTCGGAGGATTCGCCGCTGATTTCACGTCTCCTTGGTGAGCACCCGTTCTATAATTGAAAGTTTTCGCAGCCGCGGAATCTCCACTCCGAATCGGTACACCTATCCTGTTGTCTGATGGTGGGAGCACCGCAGCTGCAACTGCTCTGCTCCTCTCACAGCGTTGTGCCATCGCTTTGACCACCTCATACGCTGTACCCTTCGGGTCTATTTCCATTGTCGTGAAGAGTTGCAAATACTCTGGCCAGTCAGAAAGCTGGCTCACCAGCTCCCCGGCCCTTGTGCGGGACAACTCTTCTTCACTCGCATCCGGATAAGCCTGTATTGTCAGCTTCTCTAGCTCAAGACAATATCGAGTGGCGTCTGTGGACCTCCTAAGGGTTTTCAACTCCATGTGAGCCCTCCTTTGCACTGCTGAATCGTTGACCTCAAACTTGGACCTTAGAGCTTCCAACAGACTATCGAAGTCTCCTCTGATGTATCGTGGTGGCGCCGTCGCCACTGTCTTTGGATAGCCGTCCATTTTTGATATAAGAAGATGAACAAGGAGTTCATTGCGCAGGCCGAGAAACTGATACTTCATCGAGAATCTCACAATAAAGTCGTCGAAGTTTCTTCCTTCAAGGTGACAATATACTTCAACATCGGGAAGAGTCATGGCCGCAACCATCGATCCAATGCTGTCAGAGTGACAAGATCCGCCTTGGCTGGGGACCTTGATCGATGATTCGGGGCTCAATTCCCTCGTTTTCTGCAGAGATTCGAGTTTCACTCTGTGATTGCAAGGATAATTCATTGACAGGTGCGCATCCTACTGGCCACAGCAAGCTAGACGTTTGACTCCTACAGTCGCTGTCGTATCACAACGATTGCCAAACTGCTGGCGCTGCTTCGTCTCCAACATTGTCGACATCTCTTCCACCACCAGGGTGACAGCACCTCGTGCTTCCTTTCCGAGAATTGCCGATATTATCCGAAGCATTGCTGTTGCGACGCTACGAGTGCCTTCCTCAAGGTGGTTCAGGTGTCCAAGCTCACATTCAATGATACTGCACTTCTCATAGATTCTAGAGCTCGCTTGCCTTCTTAAATGCTGACATCCCCTACGAGAATTTGCCGAACTTTTCTGCACCATCTCAGCAGGTAGTCCTCGCGAATCTGTCGAGTAATTTCCAATTGCTGTTACTGATGTCTTGATTCGACAGTTCTTGCTCGCAAGATCTTGAACCATACGCTGCAGTTGTTTCAACGCCTCCTCCATGGACGTGATTTGCCCCGACTCCGTAGGCTCGACCGAGAGCTCTGTCACTAGATCCTTGGAGCTTGAATCAGGAGCCTTAGTCGTCATTTCTTGCTTGTATGACCTCGCGTGCTTCCTTTATTGATTTTTGTCTCAGCAGCGTATGACCTCTATACGTATGCACGCGGTTCTCGGGTCCATCGATACCTTTACGAATCCTCTACGCCAGTAAACTCGTGCAATATCCCGACAGAGTGTGTGGAATGATCTCCAACAAAACAACTAGCAAAGGCACCTCACACGTATACGCAACGCCAAGATACACGGGCGACTGCGACACGGCCACGCACGCACCGATGCTATGCCGGGAAAGTACACTGCCTTACCGACGGCAGGATTCACGCCTTAGCCGCTCCGAACTGCCTAGCAGGCGGGTATCGAGCACTACCAAAGTTTTTGTTCGGCCTCCAAATCGCGTGTGCAACCTGGCCGGTCACCCGGGTGGATTTCTAGGGGCGGGGCTCGAACACTTTGGTGGTGAAATGTTTATTAGCGGAACAGTGACAAATGTCACTGTCCGCACAAAACACGAAAAGGCGAATCTTGTCCTAGAATGAGCTCTCGCTCGGCTTATAAAGGGAATGGGGCGGGGCCGCAATACATCGCAGTGGTGAGTCGATCACAATGGCGAGAGAGTGTGTCAAGGAGGAGCGCGCAAGAGAGCATGACGAAATAAACAAGGCTAATCGGCCAGCTCGATCGAGTTAAAAAGATATCGATTGACAGAAATGAAAGAAGAGAGATAGCATAGAAAAAGTTACAATATAGCATAAATACAATACTATCGCTCTAATAACAACATAGTAAGTACAAAACTATGACAAATTCTATCAAAAAGGGGTCTTCCAAGCGAAAGAGGTTTGGTTCGAGTCAGAAACGTTCCAACAAAAAGGGAACAATAGGAAAGTGAAATGAAGAGAGTGTACAAAAAGTGAACAATATAATTTCAAGGCGATATTCTTGGTCGACTTTCTTCTAAACAGCGAAAACAAACCGTTGCGGTGTTCTACACGGAAGCACTTTTTGGTTCCGAAAATGGTTCGGACTACGCAAGAATCATAAAATGTATATGCATGTAAACCTAATACTTATCATCAAAACTGGAGATGATTTCGAAAAGACTTACACAGATGGTTAGCTCCAGCTGTAAGGAGAAGCGAAACTGCAGAATAGAAGTACAGCATCGAACAAGAGTATTCCTATAAAACGTCGAGAAAGGAATAAAAGCCGTTTTCTGGAGAACACTAAACTCTTCATCGTAAAATACCACAACGGTTTGTTTTCGCTGTTTAGAAGAAAGTCGACCAAGAATATCGCCTTGAAATTATATTGTTCACTTTTTGTACACTCTCTTCATTTCACTTTCCTATTGTTCCCTTTTTGTTGGAACGTTTCTGACTCGAACCAAACCTCTTTCGCTTGGAAGACCCCTTTTTGATAGAATTGTTCACTTTTTATCGATATTACGCAGTAATATCCCATGTATGTAATTCATGCAAAACTAGCATACTTCATTACGCTTACTTATTCGGTGCATACATAGGCTGCTAATATACACCGACTTCTCGTCTTTGTGAAAGAGTTATAATTACAGAAACTTACATTAACCGCCTCTGGAGCACCTGAATATTTCGATTCTTGATCCATTATCGGCGATCCTTCTGCAACTGCAGTGAACGCATATACTTTACTTACTGTCAATATCTGTGCGAAAGATTCATAAAGCCCAGCAGAAGTAAAGACGACGTCCCGAGGACGTCATCAGAAGCCAGATCCTCTTTTCACGACGTTTCGATGACGGGACTATCATAGACGGGGGGCCACCCAGCAAACAAGACAGAAATCAAATAAACCACCTACAGAAAACGCTATCAATCAAAGTAGACTCTGTTTCATTCCAAGTGAACTCATGTTTTCGGTTATCACAGCGCGGAGCGGTGGCTTTTCCGTCGAAACTCCCTTATCACTAGTTATATTTGATCGAGGCCCACCGCTCCGCTGCTGGTGATAATCGAAATCAACAGGTCACTAGGGATGTACCAGAGCTTATTTCTATAGAATTTCCATAACGACAATGATTGATAGCAGTATCAAGCATCTTTCGTGGAAGCTTTTGGTCATTTCAATACATAAATCTTAGAGCCCCCCCCCCGTCTGAGGTAGTCCTCCGATGACGTCATCAGAAGCCAGAAGCACTTTTCACGACGTCCCGATGACGTCATCAGAAGCCAGAAGCACTTTTCTCGACATCCCGATGACGTCATCAGAAGCCAGAAGCACTTTTCTCGACATCCCGATGACGTCATCAGAAGCCAGATGTACTTTTCACGACGTCCCGATGACGTCATCAGAAGCCAGATGTACTTTTCACGACGTCCCGATGACGTCGTCGGAAGCCAGAAGCACTTTTCACGACGTCCCGATGACGTCATCAGAAGCCAGAACCACTTTTCACGACGTCCCGATGACGTCCTCAGAAGCCAGAAGCACTTTTCACGACGTCCCGATGACGTCATCAGAAGCTAGAAGCACTTTTCACGACGTCCCGATGACGTCATCAGAAGCCAGAAGCACTTTTCTCGACATCCCGATGACGTCATCAGAAGCCAGAAGCACTTTTCACGACGTCCCGATGACGTCATCAGAAACCAGAAGCACTTTTCACGACGTCCCGATGACGTCATCAGAAACCAGAAGCACTTTTCATGACGTCCCGATAACGTCATCAGAAGCCAGAAGCACTTTTCACGACGTCCCGATGACGTCATCAGAAGCCAGAAGCACTTTTCACGACGTCCCGATGACGTCATCAGAAGCCAGAAGCACTTTTCACGACGTCCCGATGACGTCATCAGAAGCCAGAAGCACTTTTCACGACGTCCCGATGACGTCATCAGAAGCCAGATGTACTTTTCACGACGTCCCGATGACGTCGTCGGAAGCCAGAAGCACTTTTCACGACGCCCCGATGACGTCATCAGAAGCCAGATGTACTTTTCGCGACGTCCCGATGACGTCATCAGAAGCCAGAAGCACTTTTCACGACGTCCCGATGACGTCATCAGAAGCCAGAAGCACTTTTCACGACGTCCCGATGACGTCATCAGAAGCCAGAAGCACTTTTCACGACGTCCCGATGACGTCATCAGAAGCCAGATGTACTTTTCACGACGTCCCGATGACGTCATCAGAAGCCAGATGTACTTTTCACGACGTCCCGATGACGTCATCAGAAGCCAGAAGCACTTTTCACGACGTCCCGATGACGTCATCAGAAGCCAGAAGCACTTTTCACGACGTCTCGATGACGTCATCAGAAGCCAGAAGCACTTTTCACGACGTCCCGATGACGTCATCAGAAGCCAGAAGCACTTTTCACGACGTCCCGATGACGTCATCAGAAGCCAGAAGCACTTTTCGACGTCCCGATGACTTCATCGGACGTCGGAAGCACTTTTCACGACGTCCCGATGACGTCATCAGAAGCCAGAAGCACTTTTCACGACGTCCCGATGACGTCATCAGAAGCCAGAAGCACTTTTCACGACGTCCCGATGACGTCATCAGAAGCCAGAAGCACTTTTCACGACGTCCCGATGACGTCATCAGAAGCCAGAAGCACTTTTCACGACGTCCCGATGACGTCATCAGAAGCCAGAAGCAATTTCACGACGTCCCGATGACGTCATCAGAAGCCAGAAGCACTTTTCACGACGTCCCGATGACGTCATCAGAAGCCAGAAGCACTTTTCACGACGTCCCGATGACGTCATCGGAAGCCAGAAGTACTTTTCACGACGTCCCGATGACGTCATCAGAAGCCAGAAGCACTTTTCACGACGTCCCGATGACGTCATCAGAAGCCAGAAGCACTTTTCACGACGTCCCGATGACGTCATCAGAAGCCAGAAGCACTTTTCACGACGTCCCGATGACGTCATCAGCCAGAAGCACTTTTCACGACGTCCCGATGACGTCATCAGAAGCCAGAAGCACTTTTCACGACGTCCCGATGACGTCATCAGAAGCCAGAAGCACTTTTCACGACGTCCCGATGACGTCATCAGAAGCCAGAAGCACTTTTCACGACGTCCCGATGACGTCATCAGAAGCCAGAAGCACTCTTTCACGACGTCCCGATGACGTCATCAGAAGCCAGAAGCACTTTTTCACGACGTCCCGATGACGTCATCAGAAGCCAGAAGCACTTCTTCACGACGTCCCGATGACGTCATCAGAAGCCAGAAGCACTTTTCACGACGTCCCGATGACGTCATCAGAAGCCAGAAGCACTTTTCACGACGTCCCGATGACGTCATCAGAAGCCAGAAGCACTTTTTCACGACGTCCCGATGACGTCATCAGAAGCCAGAAGCACTTTTCACGACGTCCCGATGACGTCATCAGAAGCCAGAAGCACTTTTTCACGACGTCCCGATGACGTCATCAGAAGCCAGAAGCACTTTTCACGACGTCCCGATGACGTCATCAGAAGCCAGGAAGCACTTTTCACGACGTCCCGATGACGTCATCAGAAGCCAGAAGCACTTTCACGACGTCCCGATGACGTCATCAGAAGCCAGAAGCACTTTTCACGACGTCCCGATGACGTCATCAGAAGCCAGAAGCACTTTTCACGACGTCCCGATGACGTCATCAGAAGCCAGAAGCACTTTTCACGACGTCCCGATGACGTCATCAGAAGCCAGAAGCACTTTTCACGACGTCCCGATGACGTCATCAGAAGCCAGAAGCACTTTTCACGACGTCCCGATGACGTCATCAGAAGCCAGAAGCACTTTTCACGACGTCCCGATGACGTCATCAGAAGCCAGAAGCACTTCACGACGTCCCGATGACGTCATCAGAAGCCAGAAGCACTTTTCACGACGTCCCGATGACGTCATCAGAAGCCAGAAGCACTTTTCACGACGTCCCGATGACGTCATCAGAAGCCAGAAGCACTTTTCACGACGTCCTGATGACGTCATCAGAAGCCAGAAGCACTTTTCACGACGTCCCGATGACGTCATCAGAAGCCAGAAGCACTTTTCACGACGTCCCGATGACGTCATCGGGAGCCAGAAGTACTTTTCACGACGTCCCGATGACGTCATCAGAAGCCAGAAGCACTTTTCACGACGTCCCGATGACGTCATCAGAAGCCAGAAGCACTTTTCACGACGTCCCGATGACGTCATCAGAAGCCAGAAGCACTTTTCACGACGTCCCGATGACGTCATCAGAAGCCAGAAGCACTTTTCACGACGTCCCGATGACGTCATCAGAAGCCAGAAGCACTTTTCACGACGTCCCGATGACGTCATCAGAAGCCAGATGCACTTTTCACGACGTCCCGATGACGTCATCAGAAGCCAGAAGCACTTTTCACGATGTCCCGATGACGTCATCAGAGGCCAGAAGCACTTTTCACGATGTCCCGATGACGTCATCAGAAGCCAAAAGCACTTTTCACGACGTCCCGATGACGTCATCGGAAGCCAGAAGCACTTTTCACGATGTCCCGATGGCGTCATCAGAAGCCAGAAGCACTTTTCACGACGTCCCGATGACGTCATCAGAAGCCAGAAGCCCTTTTCACGACGTCCCGGTGACGCCATCAGAAGCCAGATGTACTTTTCACAACGTCCCGATGACGTCATCAGAAGCCAGAAGCACTTTTCACGACGTCGCGATGACGTCATCAGAAGCCAGAAGCACTTTCACGACGTCCTGATGACGTCATCAGAAGCCAGAAGCACTTTTCACGACGTCCCGATGACGTCATCAGAAGCCAGAAGCACTTTTCACGACGTCCCGATGACGTCATCAGAAGCCAGAAGCACTTTTCACGACGTCCTGATGACGTCATCAGAAGCCAGAAGCACTTTTCACGACGTCCCGATGACGTCATCAGAAGCCAGAAGCACTTTTCACGACGTCCCGATGACGTCATCAGAAGCCAGAAGCACTTTCACGACGTCCCGATGACGTCATCAGAAGCCAGAAGCACTTTTCACGACGTCCCGATGACGTCATCAGAAGCCAGAAGCACTTTTCACGACGTCCCGATGACGTCATCAGAAGCCAGAAGCACTTTTCACGACGTCCCGATGACGTCATCAGAAGCCAGATGCACTTTTCACGACGTCCCGGTGACGTCATCAGAAGCCAGAAGCACTTTTCACGACGTCCCGATGACGTCATCAGAAGCCAGAAGCTTTTTTCACGACGTCCCGAGGACGTCATCAGAAGCCAGAAGCACTTTTCACGACATCCCGATGAAGTCATCACAAGCCAGAAGCACTTTTCACGACGTCCCGATGACGTCATCAGAACCCAGAAGCACTTTTCACGACGTCCCGATGACGTCATCAGAAGCCAGATGCACTTTTCACGACGTCCCGATGACGTCATCAGAAGCCAGAAGCACTTTTCACGACGTCCCGATGACGTCATCAGAAGCCAGATGCACTTTTCACGACGTCCCGATGACGTCATCAGAAACCAGAAGCACTTTCACGACGTCCCGATGACGTCATCAGAAGCCAGAAGCACTTTTCACGACGTCCCGATGACGTCATCAGAAGCCAGATGCACTTTCACGACGTCCCGATGACGTCATCAGAAGCCAGAAGCACTTTTCACGACGTCCCGATGACGTCATCAGAAGCCAGAAGCACTTTTCACGACGTCGCGCTGACGTCGTCGACAGCCAGAAGCACTTTTCACGACGTCCCGATGACGTCATCAGAAGCCAGAAGCACTTTTCACGACGTCCCGATGACGTCATCAGAAGCCAGAAGCACTTTTCACGACGTCCCGATGACGTCATCAGAAGCCAGAAGCACTTTCACGACGTCCCGATGACGTCATCAGAAGCCAGAAGCACTTTCACGACGTCCCGATGACGTCATCAGAAGCCAGAAGCACTTTTCACGACGTCCCGATGACGTCATCAGGCCAGAAGCACTTTTCACGACGTCCCGATGACGTCATCAGAAGCCAGAAGCATCTTTTCACGACGTCCCGATGACGTCATCACAAGCCAGAAGCACTTTTCACGACGTCCCGATGACGTCATCAGAAGCCAGAAGCACTTTTCACGACGTCCCGATGACGTCATCAGAAGCCAGAAGCACTTTTCACGACGTCCCGATGACGTCATCAGAAGCCAGAAGCACTTTTCACGACGTCCCGATGACGTCATCAGAAGCCAGAAGCACTTTTCACGACGTCCCGATGACGTCATCAGAAGCCAGAAGCACTTTTCACGACGTCCCGATGACGTCATCGAAGCCAGAAGCCCTTTCCCCGACGTCCCGTTGACGCCCTCAGAAGCCAGAAGCACTTTTCACGACGTCCCGATGACGTCATCAGAAGCCAGAAGCACTTTTCACGACGTCCCGATGACGTCATCAGAGCCAGAAGCACTTTTCACGACGTCCCGATGACGTCATCAGAAGCCAGATGCACTTTTCACGACGTCCGATGACGTCATCAGAAGCCAGAAGCACTTTCACGACGTCCCGATGACGTCATCAGAAGCCAGATGCACTTTCACGACGTCCCGATGACGTCATCAGCCAGAAGCACTTTTCACGACGTCCCGATGACGTCATCAGAAGCCAGAAGCACTTTTCACGACGTCCCGATGACGTCATCAGAAGCCAGAAGCACTTTCACGACGTCCCGATGACGTCATCAGAAGCCAGAAGCACTTTCACGACGTCCCGATGACGTCATCAGAAGCCAGAAGCACTTTTCACGACGTCCCGATGACGTCATCAGAAGCCAGAAGCACTTTTCACGACGTCCCGATGACGTCATCAGAAGCCAGAAGCACTTTTCACGACGTCCCGATGACGTCATCAGAAGCCAGAAGCACTTTTCACGACGTCCCGATGACGTCATCAGAAGCCAGAAGCACTTTCACGACGTCCCGATGACGTCATCAGAAGCCAGAAGCACTTTTCACGACGTCCCGATGACGTCATCAGAAGCCAGAAGCACTTTTCACGACGTCCCGATGACGTCATCAGAAGCCAGAAGCACTTTTCACGACGTCCCGATGACGTCATCAGAAGCCAGAAGCACTTTTCACGACGTCCCGATGACGTCATCAGAAGCCAGAAGCACTTTTCACGACGTCCCGATGACGTCATCAGAAGCCAGAAGCACTTTCACGACGTCCCGATGACGTCATCAGAAGCCAGAAGCACTTTCACGACGTCCCGATGACGTCATCAGAAGCCAGATGCACTCTTTCACGACGTCCCGATGACGTCATCAGAAGCCAGAAGCACTTTTCACGACGTCCCGATGACGTCATCAGAAGCCAGAAGCACTTTTCACGACGTCCCGATGACGTCATCAGAAGCCAGAAGCACTTTTCACGACGTCCCGATGACGTCATCAGAAGCCAGAAGCACTTTCACGACGTCCCGATGACGTCATCAGAAGCCAGAAGCACTTTTCACGACGTCCCGATGACGTCATCAGAAGCCAGATGCACTTTTCACGACGTCCCGATGACGTCATCAGAAGCCAGAAGCACTTTTCACGACGTCCCGATGACGTCATCAGAAGCCAGAAGCACTTTTCACGACGTCCCGATGACGTCATCAGAAGCCAGAAGCACTTTTCACGACGTCCCGATGACGTCATCAGAAGCCAGAAGCACTTTCCACGACGTCCCGATGACGTCATCAGAAGCCAGAAGCACTTTTCACGACGTCCCGATGACGTCATCAGAAGCCAGAAGCACTTTTCACGACGTCCCGATGACGTCATCAGAAGCCAGAAGCACTTCTTCACGACGTCCCGATGACGTCATCAGAAGCCAGAAGCACTTTTCACGACGTCCCAATGACGTCATCAGAAGCCAGAAGCACTTTTCACGACGTCCCGATGACGTCATCAGAAGCCAGAAGCACTTTTCACGACGTCCCGATGACGTCATCAGAAGCCAGAAGCACTTTTCACGACGTCCCGATGACGTCATCAGAAGCCAGAAGCACTTTTCACGACGTCCCGATGACGTCATCAGAAGCCAGAAGCACTTTTCACGACGTCCCGATGACGTCATCAGAAGCCAGAAGCACTTTTCACGACGTCCCGATGACGTCATCAGAAGCCAGAAGCACTTTTCACGACGTCCCGATGACGTCATCAGAAGCCAGAAGCACTTTTCACGACGTCCCGATGACGTCATCAGAAGCCAGAAGCACTTTTCACGACGTCCCGATGACGTCATCAGAAGCCAGAAGCACTTTTCACGACGTCCCGATGACGTCATCAGAAGCCAGAAGCACTTTTCACGACGTCCCGATGACGTCATCAGAAGCCAGAAGCACTTTTCACGACGTCCCGATGACGTCATCAGAAGCCAGAAGCACTTTTCACGACGTCCCGATGACGTCATCAGAAGCCAGAAGCACTTTTCACGACGTCCCGATGACGTCGTCAGAAGCCAGAAGCACTTTTCACGACGTCCCGATGACGTCATCAGAAGCCAGAAGCACTTTTTCACGACGTCCCGATGACGTCATCAGAAGCCAGAAGCACTTTTCGCGGCGGCCCGATGACGGCCTCAGAAGCCAGAAGCACTTTTCACGACGTCCCGATGACGTCATCAGAAGCCAGAAGCACTTTTCACGACGTCCCGATGCCGTCATCAGAAGCCAGAAGCACTTTTCACGACGTCCCGATGACGTCATCAGAAGCCAGAAGCACTTTTCACGACGTCCCGATGACGTCATCAGAAGCCAGAAGCACTTTTCACGACGTCCCGATGACGTCATCAGAAGCCAGAAGCACTTTTCACGACGTCCCGATGACGTCATCAGAAGCCAGAAGCACTTTCACGACGTCCCGATGACGTCATCAGAAGCCAGAAGCACTTTTCACGACGTCCCGATGACGTCATCAGAAGCCAGAAGCACTTTCACGACGTCCCGATGACGTCATCAGACGCCAGAAGCACTTTCACGACGTCCCGATGACCTCATCAGAAGCCAGAAGCACTTTTCACGACGTCCCGATGACGTCATCAGAAGCCAGAAGCACTTTTCACGACGTCCCGATGACGTCATCAGAAGCCAGAAGCACTTTTCACGACGTCCCGATGACGTCATCAGCAGCCAGAAGCACTTTTCACGACGTCCCGATGACGGCATCAGGAGCCAGAAGCACTTTCACGACGTCCCGATGACGCCATCAGAAGCCAGAAGCACTTTTCACGACGTCCCGATGACGTCATCAGACGCCAGAAGCACTTTTCACGACGTCCCGATGACGTCATCAGAAGCCAGAAGCACTTTCCACGACGTCCCGATGACGTCATCAGAAGCCAGATGCACTTTTCACGACGTCCCGATGACGTCATCAGAAGCCAGAAGCACTTTTCACGACGTCCCGATGACGTCATCAGAAGCCAGATGCACTTTTCACGACGTCCCGATGACGTCATCAGAAGCCAGAAGCACTTTTCACGACGTCCCGATGACGTCATCAGAAGCCAGAAGCACTTTTCACGACGTCCCGATGACGTCATCAGAAGCCAGAAGCACTTTTCACGACGTCCCGATGACGTCATCAGAAGCCAGATGCACTTTTCACGACGTCCCGATGACGTCATCAGAAGCCAGAAGCACTTTTCACGATGTTCCGATGACGTCATCAGAAGCCAGAAGCACTTTTCACGACGTCCCGATGACGTCATCAGAAGCCAGAAGCACTTTTCACGACGTCCCGATGACGTCATCAGAAGCCAGAAGCACTTTTCACGACGTCCCGATGACGTCATCAGAAGCCAGAAGCACTTTTCACTACGTCCCGATGACGTCATCAGAAGCCAGAAGCACTTTTCACGACGTCCCGATGACGTCATCAGAAGCCAGAAGCACTTTTCACGACGTCCCGATGACGTCATCAGAAGCCAGAAGCACTTTTCACGACGTCCCGATGACGTCATCAGCAGCCAGATGCACTTTTCACGACGTCCCGATGACGTCATCAGAAGCCAGATGCACTTTTCACGACGTCCCGATGACGTCATCAGAAGCCAGAAGCACTTTTCACGATGTTCCGATGACGTCATCAGAAGCCAGAAGCACTTTTCACGACGTCCCGATGACGTCATCAGAAGCCAGAAGCACTTTTCACGACGTCCCGATGACGTCATCAGAAGCCAGAAGCACTTTTCACGACGTCCCGATGACGTCATCAGAAGCCAGAAGCACTTTTCACGACGTCCCGATGACGTCATCAGAAGCCAGAAGCACTTTTCACGACGTCCCGATGACGTCATCAGAAGCCAGAAGCACTTTTCACGACGTCCCGATGACGTCATCAGAAGCCAGAAGCACTTTTCACGACGTCCCGATGACGTCATCAGAAGCCAGAAGCACTTTTCACGACGTCCCGATGACGTCATCAGAAGCCAGAAGCACTTTTCACGACGTCCCGATGACGTCATCAGAAGCCAGAAGCACTTTTCACGACGTCCCGATGACGTCATCAGAAGCCAGAAGCACTTTTCACGACGTCCCGATGACGTCATCAGAAGCCAGAAGCACTTTTCACGACGTCCCGATGACGTCATCAGAAGCCAGAAGCACTTTTCACGACGTCCCGATGACGTCATCAGAAGCCAGAAGCACTTTTCACGACGTCCCGATGACGTCATCAGAAGCCAGAAGCACTTTTCACGACGTCCCGATGACGTCATCAGAAGCCAGATGCACTTTTCACGACGTCCCGATGACGTCATCAGCAGCCAGATGCACTTTTCACGACGTCCCGATGACGTCATCAGAAGCCAGATGCACTTTTCACGACGTCCCGATGACGTCATCAGAAGCCAGAAGCACTTTTCACGACGTCCCGATGACGTCATCAGACGCCAGAAGCACTTTTCACGACGTCCCGATGACGTCATCAGAAGCCAGAAGCACTTTCCACGACGTCCCGATGACGTCATCAGAAGCCAGAAGCACTTTTCACGACGTCCCGATGACGTCATCAGAAGCCAGATGCACTTTTCACGGCGTCTCGATGACGTCATCAGAAGCCAGAAGCACTTTCCACGACGTCCCGATGACGTCATCAGAAGCCAGATGCACTTTTCACGACGTCCCGATGACGTCATCAGAAGCCAGACGCACTTTTCACGACGTCCCGATGACGTCATCAGAAGCCAGAAGCACTTTTCACGACGTCCCGATGACGTCATCAGAAGCCAAAAGCACTTTCCACGACGTCCGGATGACGTCATCAGTAGCCAGAAGCACTTTTCACGACGTCCCGATGACGTCATCAGAAGCCAGAAGCACTTTTCACGACGTCCCGATGACGTCATCAGAAGCCAGAAGCACTTTTCACGACGTCCCGATGACGTCATCAGAAGCCAGAAGCACTTTTCACGACGTCCCGGAGACGTCATCAGTCGCCAGAACCCCTTTACACGACGTCCCGAT
The DNA here is from genome assembly GCA_029168955.1 of Aplectana chamaeleonis. Taxonomy (NCBI): domain Eukaryota; kingdom Metazoa; phylum Nematoda; class Chromadorea; order Rhabditida; family Cosmocercidae; genus Aplectana; species Aplectana chamaeleonis. The sequence continues at coordinate 234,517 of JAPDOI010000573.1, forward strand.
GACGTCATCAGTAGCCAGAAGCACTTTTCACGACGTCCCGATGACGTCATCAGAAGCCAGAAGCACTTTTCACGACGTCCCGATGACGTCATCAGAAGCCAGAAGCACTTTTCACGACGTCCCGATGACGTCATCAGAAGCCAGAAGCACTTTTCACGACGTCCCGATGACGTCATCAGAAGCCAGAAGCACTTTTCACGACGTCCCGATGACGTCATCAGAAGCCAGAAGCACTTTTCACGACGTCCCGATGACGTCATCAGAAGCCAGAAGCACTTTTCACGACGTCCCGATGACGTCATCAGAAGCCAGAAGCACTTTTCACGACGTCCCGATGACGTCATCAGAAGCCAGAAGCACTTTTCACGACGTCCCGAAGACGTCATCAGAAGCCAGAAGCACTTTTCACGACGTCCCGATGACGTCATCAGAAGCCAGAAGCACTTTTCACGACGTCCCGATGACGTCATCAGAAGCCAGATGCACTTTTCACGACGTCCCGATGACGTCATCAGAAGCCAGAAGCACTTTTCACGACGTCCCAATGACGTCATCAGAAGCCAGAAGCACTTTTCACGACGTCCCGATGACGTCATCAGAAGCCAGAAGCACTTTTCACGACGTCCCGATGACGTCATCAGAAGCCAGAAGCACTTTTCACGACGTCCCGATGACGTCATCAGAAGCCAGAAGCACTTTTCACGACGTCCCGCTGACGTCATCAGAAGCCAGAAGCACTTTTCACGACGTCCCGATGACGTCATCAGAAGCCAGAAGCACTTTCCACGACGTCCCGATGACGTCATCAAAAGCCAGATGCACTTTTCACGACGTCCCGATGACGTCATCAGAAGCCAGAAGCACTTTCCACGACGTCCCGATGACGTCATCAGAAGCCAGATGCACTTTTCACGACGTCCCGATGACGTCATCAGAAGCTAGAAGCACTTTTCACGACGTCCCGATGACGTCATCAGAAGCCAGAAGCACTTTCCACGACGTCCCGATGACGTCATCAGAAGCCAGAAGCACTTTTCACGACGTCCCGATGACGTCATCAGAAGCCAGAAGCACTTTCCACGACGTCCCGATGACGTCATCAGAAGCCAGATGCACTTTTCACGACGTCCCGATGACGTCATCAGCAGCCAGATGCACTTTTCACGACGTCCCGATGACGTCATCAGAAGCCAGATGCACTTTTCACGACGTCCCGATGACGTCATCAGAAGCCAGAAGCACTTTCCACGACGTCCCGATGACGTCATCAGAAGCCAGATGCACTTTTCACGACGTCCCGATGACGTCATCAGCAGCCAGATGCACTTTTCACGACGTCCCGATGACGTCATCAGAAGCCAGATGCACTTTTCACGACGTCCCGATGACGTCATCAGAAGCCAGAAGCACTTTTCACGACGTCCCGATGACGTCATCAGAAGCCAGATGTACTTTCACCAGCCTGCGCCCCCCTACCAACTTGCCTGCCTGAAATTGACCGCCTGTGACCATTGGCAGTGGATACTAGCAGTGAGCAATGCAAAGCGTGACGGCCTACGGCCTACGGCCCACGGCCCACGGCCCACGGCTCTGATTACGGCGCACACCATGAATTTTTGCTAAGCTTTCGGGCTCACAACTTTGTTATTTGTGAACCGATTCGGCCCAAATTTTGACAGCTGGTGTCTTTTGGACCCCTCCACTTATATCCAGAAGGAAATCTGCAGAAAATTTGTTTTAATGGTTTTATAAACTACTTTATAAAATTAGAAGTGATCACAAGGCCTAGGCAAAACCAAACCTCTCCAGCCGCTTCGCGGCTGGAGCGATTTCGAGCAGAGTATTGGTGGTTAAAGTTTAGCGAGTAGGAGTAGGCACGCATCCCCCGAAATCTACATACGCGTACGATACGTATGAAACAGCCCTCACACTTTCATTGCTTACACGACTGTTCCCCAATTTGATATCCGTTCTGTGTCTTTTCTGGAAGATGGCTGCAAAGATACTCGACTTCATCTGTGGTTTGCTTTCCCTTCATACAGGCTTCTGGCAAGCTTTCTCATATGCAACAGTACACTCTATACGGATTCTACATGGATAATTCGTAATTCGTCTCAGAAAACGCGGTGAGAACACCTAACCCCCCCCCACCGAAAAGCGGTTGCGTACCTTGAAGTCACACTACACCCTCAGATAAAAAATTTGTGATTTTTATTTGATTGTTTAGTGGACCCCTCTTTTATAAGACGTGCCAAGTGCGAGATCTCAATTCCTCCGAATAAGCGATATATAGGCGGCCACCTTAGGCCCGACCTCCTTCGTTCACCACCACGGGCCACACCCCTCACCAGATTTCCAAACTCTGTAGCGGCTAGATGAATGACTGAATTCTCAACAAGTCGTCGTTCTTCGGGCCAAAGCCAGACTGTCTCCTTATCATGGCTCGCTCTCGGGCAACGATTGCAAATGAAGAGAAGAGACAACTCACCCCCCAATTTTTCACCCTTTAATTATAGGCATCTTTAATAAGCCACAACTCTGTTCATAGGGGGTCTTGCACGAAAAAAAGAGATACCACTGTGATCAGAATGTGACCCTCCTTAAGACCAGCATAAAAACTAAAAAATCATCTTCTGGGTGTTCTATGCCTTTAAAGGCAGCTTCCTTTTTTTTAAGGCAGAAATCCGCATTTGGGGTTTTCTTCTCACTCCAATGTTTGATCCAAGTGGAGATAGCGAAACTTGAGACCTCAATGTCGCGCGTTTATAATGCTATAAGCTCGTCAAAACTGCTCCGTGGTCTGAAAAGCGTCATCTGACATGAGGGACAGAAGCGCCACGACAGGTTCCGACAGACCGCAAATCTCCAAAAGTCTATTTTCTTTATTCCGAGAGGTCCTCGTTCAAACCTCTGTATTTAAAGCTTCTTGTTTTAGAGAATTTTCGAAAACAGAGAGGCGAAAAGAAATGCGGAATCTAAAAAGTTACGGGGCTAAACCAATTCAGACGTTCAAATTTTCGACATTGGTGTGTTACACAATATACGCACCGAACAGACGTATATAAAGGAAGCTGAATGCTACGGGATTTTCAAACGAGTTTTTCTCTAAAGCTTGCGTATTTTGAGTGGCCTCTTTGCGATATATCACAACCAGGTAGGCCTACCTGCAGAAATTGAAAAAAAGAATACGGTTTTGAGTGGAGCTGAGTGCGCCCCCCCTACAACGTTTAAGATGACGACCGATTGTTTTGCTTAAAGGCAGTGGCCGCGATCAAATATGCTTGTCGTCTTTTTCTCTCCAAATCCTTTCCTGGGTCTCGAGTAGTAGGACCTATAAGAAAAAATCGCGAAAAAACCACTGTTTTGGTCCGAATTTGAAACCTGAACTTTCTTGCCTTTTGATGGTGGACGAGCCCACTCACATCATCGGCATCGATGACCTCTTATATCAAGAACATCAGCTAGCTTGAAATTGAATGTCAATCAATGAACCTTCGAATTTATGTACACATCTAGTCAAAAGCATTGACTGAAGTGATGCTTTCATTATTCAACTCTTTTTAATCGTTAAATTTGCATTTATTTCGTCCTCTGAATGTCGATGATTTTTGACTGCTCGGCATGAGACTGCGATCTGTTTCGTCATCGCTGTGCACGTGTGCACGAACCAGCTTCTTTGGGCCCTAGAAACTCTATTTGTAGACCGTTTTTCACCGCGCTACCTTCATAGTTTTCCAGCTGTTTTTGATCTAAGCTGATTTTTGTAGTTTTTTCGATAAAGTTTTTCATCGTGACCACTGCCTTTAAACTCTGAACACATTGTTTAGGAGAAAAACACAAGATGTCAATTGATCCTACTAACTATATTTGGCTAAAAGTGTGTGACCGTCTGTGTGTGTATGTGAGAGAGTGGACGGGAATTAGGCATCGTAACCCGTCGTTAACAATTGACACCCGGCTGTCACACCCACTATCCACGTATGCAGCTGTGGGCATTGACCTCGCTTCGTGTCAATGGGCAAACAAGAGAACAATCAGTTCTGAGTACTGTTCTACTGCTCATTTGTGCCTATTGCTTCAAATGTTCATTCATAATCACTTTCTGAAGAGTCGGCTTTCTGGGATAAGCTCAAGAACTGAGCAGGACATCAATGTACACCGAAAACTTCACCAAATAATGGAGAAGTGTGACATAACTTTCTCCGCAGATTCTCTTCTTTAAAATCTGTGTCAGACTGTGATGTTTTTTGCTCATACGACTCTGAGATATATTGCCGCGACTTCGCCGCAACTCCTCCGGTTTGACGCCTGCCGTAGGAGTTGCGGAGGAGATGAGAGGCAGAACCGCGGACGATTCTCTACTGACCGAACCGCGGTAGGGTCACGGAAGAGTTTCGGGGGAGTCCCAGTAGAGTAGCGAAAGCGTGATCCACGGGGAATTCGCGGCAAAGCCGCGGAAGAGTCCAGGGTCGCTTGGGAGTCGCGGGATGGTCCGGGATCGCGAAGGGGTCGTTGGGCAGCAGCGGAAGAGTCACGGCAATATTTTTCAGAGAAAGCGCCTTATCGCCATATCTCCCTTCGAAATTGACGCAAAGAAATTTTGAGGTAGCTTTTGTGTTCCCCTCAGTGAGGCAAATGTAGAGTCATTGCGACTCCGGTATCCTGTTGAAAAAGGTGTACTTCCTTCAAAAATTCATGTCGACCACAGATCAGAAAATGAAAGATTTCTGCTATCATGATCATCTGACCAATTCATAGTGAGGGATTTTTTGGTGCAATTATGCATTTTTCGATGCTCTAATTGAGTTCAATCTAATATTTTCTAATACTATCGTATAGGACTCAATCAAAGCAATTTAGAAATTACTTCAAAATTGAAATCGGACAACTTTGAAGCAAGTTATGGTGATGCAGCGCTTTGTGAGCGCAAAAAAAAAGCAAAATGCTTTTTCTGCGAGAAATTGTGCGGAACTGTACCTCAGGGGTAAAATTCGGTATTATAGTACGTCCACCGAGAACTCGAATCGATCAAATAAGTGAGAAACTACACGGAAAAAGTCGACCCCGCTCACAACACACGAAAAGCATAATCAAGCGTTTAGACCCCGAAAAGGTAACCCAAATTTTTGCAAACGGAAAAATTAGTTTGTGTGACGATGCCCAAAATCAAAATGTACAATAGCAGAGGTCTTGGTTCCCTTCCCGGGGCGATGCAGTTAGGCTTTTTGGGCGGAGCCGACTTTTTCCTTGAAGTTTCTCACCTATTACAGCGAATTGAGATCTCGCGCTTAGCAGGGTTGCTATTCACGGTGGGCGGGCTATAATATCAAATTTTACTCCTGATGTTGCACTGTGCCTTCAAGGCTGTTTAGCGCAGCGAGGCACTGCTCTGTAATTCAAATAATCCATAGATCTTAAAGCACGCCCACAAGGACGCCGCGAAGCGGCGTGGGTGTGCACCTTGTATACAGATATCCAGAAGTCCAAATGTACATGCTCAAAAGAAATAACTCTCCAAACTGATTATGAATGTCCTTGTAGGTGCCCAAATGAACCACTTTGAGCAAAGTTACCACACTGCGCTGGCCAAAACGGAGAGCAGCAGCTGAGGCGACGAAAGGAGGACGAGGGCAGCACCTGCTGCTAAGAGCAGCACAAAGGCAGCACGTGCTGCTCGAGCAGCAGCTCTTCCCCTCATGCTGCCCTCGCTATCCTCGTCGAGGTGAAAGCCTATTGTGCTCCATTACGACCCCGCGATCCTCTGAAAAAGTCCTCTTCAGTTCATCCAAGTTGCTGATTTTCGTGTTCCTCAGACGCTCTTCCATATATCTCCACCGATTTTTCTGGCTAATTCAGATTAGCACCGCTTTTTCGATTAGTTGAGTTCTTGCGTTTTAATTCTTGTTGAACTCATTTATTGTTTTCCACCTCCATTTTCCGTAAGTGCTTTACCGACTATCAATTACTGGTCAATCATTTTGACTGAATCTTGAATTAATGAAAGATCGTTTCCTTTCATGTCCTTATGTTGGTTGCGGTACCATTGACAACCAGGCATGCCGCGCCCACTTTATCTCGCGCTTGCTGCGCTCTCCACTCCACCTGTTGCGCTGGAGACACAAAGAAAAAGAGGCTACTATTGTGCCATCGACTGGCATCTCTCGATCAGGGATGAGCGGAATTCCGATTTCCGATTTCCGATGGTTTTTGGCCTTCCGATTTCCGATTTCCGAAAAAAAAAGCCTAAAAATGCGGAAAAAATCGGAAATATCGGAGTTTAGGTTTTTGAACCCTTTTCCTTGCCAAGTTCTTAGGGATATCTGGGGCGCTGAATTCGAATTCGAGGCCCATCTTCACTTTTCAGAAAGCTAAGGTTGAGTGCATTTACAGGAAAGTTATTCAATAACATCCTACTGTCTACATATGTTTGCCTAACTAAGTGTGTGTGTCTGTGTGTGTTTGTGAGAATGAACGGGAATTCGGTGGTTTTTTTCAACAATGAAGATATTCGGTTTGTTGTTATTATGGTGTGATGGCGTGTGCTGATAACACGATCAGTTCCCTATATAAAAGCTTGCTGAAAGAGTTCATGAACGGTTTCATTTGAGATTTAAGGCCCGCTGTGAGTTTCTCGAGGGGAGTGTGCGGGACTTCACTGGTAAGTAATTTCTGACAGAGTTACATGCTAATGCTCTCGGCTTTAGATGTGCTCTCGGCAACCTGCCTTAACAACTTTAAGTTACATTTGACCTTAAACATTGGATATATGCTCCACGGTGCGAGTTGAGTTACACGTGACATAAAGCACTGGCGTGAAACCTAAATGTATTATGTATGTTATCGCACATGTAACTTATCTACGCGGCGTGCCGTTCCCTAGGAGGTATACGTTGCACCCTGGAGGCATGACTCAGATCCAGGCACCCTCGTCCATTCAGTTACACTAGTTTTTAGGTTCTTGGCCCCACACACCGGCTGGAGGCCCGCCTGACAGACCGCTACCGGCCCAGTCGTGCTCGCCGAGCAGTCTCCGTCGCGTGACGGTATGCTGGCCTCGTCGCTTGTCAGTGTGCCGGCCACGTCGCTGGTACATGTCAAGTAACATGTACCAGCAGTGCGAGTTACTCGCAATGTTGTGTATTTATTATAAGCGTATGTTACATTAATCAAAAATCTCGTACAATTACACGTAACATCGCTTCAAGTTACTTGTTAACTCAAAGTAAGTTGCGTGAGGCCATCTTGCAACTTGCGTTGAAGTCTCAGGTAACTTGCCCAGCATTTTCTGAGTGGAAGTGCGTCAAGCGTCAAAACAGTGGGCTGGGCTTCACTTAGAGTGCGCACACCGCTGGAAAAGGTGTGCGGGGTCTAACTGGGAGTACGCCGAGCGTCGGAGGAACTGTCTGTGTTGCGCTCAATTTGGAGGGCACCAAGCGCCGGCGAAAGTGTGTAGCACCCCAACTAGGAGTACGTGAAGCGCCGAGAAAAGTGTGTTGCACCCAACTAGGAGCGCGCCATGTGCCGGGAAAAAAAGTTTGCGGGACTCTAATAAAAGTGTACCGCTCGCCGGAGAGACTGTGTTGAACCGACTTGAAGTGCTGCAGGCGCCTGGAAAAGTGTGTGGGACCTAACTGATTCTGCAATGATTCTAAGCGTCACGATACAAGCCTACAATTACGTGTGGGCATACACCTTACCAATAAAGTAGGATAAGCCCAAGTGTTTTGGCAGGAACAATCACCAGGGGAGGGTTGAGAATTTCGCTGACCATTTCCGATTTCCGATTTCCGATGGTTTTTGCCGTTGCGATTTCCGAATTCCGATTTCCGCATTTTAGAGAGTCTTTCTGATTTCCGATTTCCGCAATTCAGGAAAAAATTTCCGCTCATCCCTGCTCTCGATGATTGAGGTTTTGATGCATATTTTGGCAAACATCAGCCACGACCGCTCCGTATATGTGGATTCTGGAGCTGTAATCACAATTACACCTGTAAATGTATTCCCTGTAGAGCAATGTCTTAGAATTCCCACATTATTTTTATTTCTGACTGATCGGGAACAAATTTGACGCTCGTTATCTCATAGCACCATGCAAATTCTTCAATAAAGTTAGTGAACAACTGGATTCTTTGCTAACGCTGCTGATTACTCATGTGATAAAAAAGAAAAAGCCAAGAAAATCTATCAAAAAGGGGATCTACCAAGCAAATGTGGTCTGGTGCTGAACGAAACGTTCCAAGAAAAAAAAACAGTAATAGAGAAGCGGAGTGGAAGAGTATACAAAACAAGTATAAATATTTCTCAAGAACCGATTCCCGTGGCTGAAACTTTTAACTCGTGAAAACAGCCCGTTTTGCTATTCTTCACAGAAGTACTCTCTGGTTTTGAGAATGACTTCTTACTCTTCGGTTCCATTAGAAAATTCGTGCACTCAATACTTAATATTGAAAAGAAAACATGATGTTAGCCAATTTACTCAAGCGATTTCATTTTCCTGTTCAGAAAGGTAAACTAGTGAAAGGGCAGTAGCAAAACCAATTACTAACACATTAACCTTTTGAACCAAGCAAAAGGCCTTCTTCAAAAACCCTAGAGCTCTTTGATGTGAAATACCACAGCGGTTTGTTCCATAGAATTAAAAATTTTAACCCCACAGATAGGTTCTCCAGTGTCAAAGCGCCTGTGCTTGGAAAAACTCATTTTGCTAGAATTGTACACTTTTGTTGGTAATACGTAGTAATACCCAAGAGAAATCTTCACGGTTAGCCGATCGGTATCGTTTAATTTATAAACAGTAAGTGACCAACCTCTTAAAGGCACAGGACACCCAGAGAATAAATTCTGAGATCCTATGCTTATATTGGAGAGAGTCACACGCTGATCACAGTGGTGTCTCTGAAATCGTCCAAGACCCCCTCTGAACAGAGTTATGGCTCTTCAAAGATGCCTAGATTTAGAGGGTGAAAAATTAGTGGACGAGTTGTCTCAGGCCTGCATTTCTCTTCATTCGCAATCGTTGCGTGAGAGGAAGTCAGGATAAGGAGACAGTGCGGCACTGGACTGAAGAACGACGATTTGTTGGAATTCATCCATCCATCGAGTCCGAAAATCTGTTAGGGGGTTGGGCCTGTGGTGGTGAGCGAAGGGGGTCGGGCATGTGGTGGTCGCTTATATCTCGCTTATTTGGAGGAATTGAGGTCTCGCATTTGGCACGTGTTATACAGGAGGGGTCTTCGACCTAATTACATGTAAATCTCAAAATTCATATCTGAGGGTGTACTGTGCCTTTAACCAGTTCCTCTATCCAACCCCGTCAAAAAAGCACGGCTGGCGTGTTTTAGCGATTTGATTTAGAAATCTAACCTCCGTTTCGCTATAATGGTAGTGTGACTTTGAGAACGATTTCTACATTTTCATAGTTAAATTCTTCGAAAAACAACCGCTCCGCCTCCAAGACTGCGAGTAGCGTGGAAAGAAAGGGTATATCAAGGATTCAATCGATACTTAGTAAGTAACCAACTTGTTAACGGGTTCCCCTATGCCACCCCATCAAAAAAGCACAGCCTACAATGTCTTTCAGCGGATTGATTTAAGAATCGAATGTTCTAGAGATCCAGCCCTGTGTGCAAACATTGTTGGCGGGAGCACTCAAGATTTAAAGGCATCGTACGCGCAGAAAACCGTATATTATTTTTTCATGTTTTTGTGTACCTTGGATTCTCTAGTGAACGAAAATGTCGAAGGGGCCCATGCCCAACCTTCATTTGTAAAGAAGAGTCAATAGGAACACATTGCAAATATGAATTTGAATTTCGAGCCAAAATGGTTTTTGACGGTTCTCTGCCTTTGGAGGCCTCGTCACTGTCATTTTCGAAGTATTTCGGCATGTGGAGTTTGTGCCGTAACTGTTTTTCATGTTGTTTGACGGTCGCATCATCATTCTATGAAAAAGTGCTAGATGACTGGTGAGAACTGGTGGCGGATTCTCATCTTTAACCCCTTCCAACTTCATAACCCTACGTTTTTGAGGCGCCAAAGTTTCCCAATGTGATCTACCGGGCTCATTCATGAAATTGAGCCTTATAAAATGAAAATCGGTTTTCAGCGCGAACGATGCCTTTAACCATGAAATAGAAAGTTTCTTCCAAATCACATATCTTACAGTCATACTTCCCTAGAGACTCCATCGAAATCCTTCGATTTCTGAGAGCTGTATCTCTCACTTCTTTCTGGAACTCTGAGTGCTTCTCCCCTTCAAAACTTGGATAGCTCCCATCCCTGTACTGCACAGTAAAAAAGCTGTAAATGACCCTCTCCGCGGAGACGCAGAGATAGCCAGTTTGCACTTTGGCCGGCCGAGAGAGTGCCAGGCTAGCTGGCAGCGCCTTTCTCTTCGTCCTCTGCGCTCATCATACTGACTCGAACACCCCGCATGCCGAGTTGTCAATGCTCCGAAGACCCCTTATGTTTATTACACTTCTTGAGTACACACAAGTGTTGCTCGAATGTTCGTTTATTCGAATAATAATCGAAGATTCAAAAAAGAGGATTATTCGTATTCGAAAAATCGAATATTCAAAGTGGAATGATCGGTTATTCAGATATTCAGAATGAATAATTTGAATATTCGATAAGATCGCACCCCAATTTGCACTGATTTTACATTTCAAACATCGTAGCGTAATGAATTCTAATTTCTCACAATTCTTCAGCATCTCATAAATGTTGAGTTATAGCAAGTATGTACAATTTATTAAACCGCTCCTAGGGTTTTTTTTTTCAAAAGCCGTGAGCTGCGTATTTCACGGCAATCCACCTTCTACGGATGTGTTATACCCGCTTACTAACCTGCATGTAATCGCGTGCTCGGGGTGCGGTGTGCAGTTTTTATTGATTTTAGATGAAATCGCTGGAACATGTTGTGCCTTTCTCGGTTGAGATGAACGCAGTTTTCGGATATTGCAAACGTTTAGGCTAAATAGCCTATGTGAAGGGCTACAAATTTGGAGAGCATAATTCAGAACTGACGTCCGTTTATATATTATCGGGACAGGGGCTCTTTACCACCGAGGGAGTTGTTCCGCCTTCTGCAGCTCTATTTCCACTCGGGACCACGCCGCTCGCCTTGAGTGGCGTGACGTTTCAAACTACAAAAACGGGACAACTCCTCCCTCGGTGTGTAGACAACCCCTTTCCCTATATTATTGACAGATTACTCCAGGCTAGGGCGAGTGCACGGTAGTTAGACCCAACTTTCAGATTCACTAAAAAATTTTATGGAGATTGCTTGAAGGAACTGAATACAAATCTGCGATCCTTTTTGTCACTTTTCGAAATATTAAGGTACTACTATATCAAAATCGGGATTCGATCCGCATTTGCGAACAACGGATTAACAGGCATTTTTCGGTAAATTTTCAGTTACCGATTTACAGACTCAAACTTGAAATTTACCGAAATTTTTACCGATAAAACTCAATAACTTTGTTCGCTCAATCGGCGCATTTCTCGCCAGCACTCCTTGAACAAATCCTATTACGACTCACAGTGAACCCCTTTTTGATCATTTCAACGCAACTGATTCCCGTGTTTTTTATTCGTGTGACTTTTTATAATTCCTTTTGGTGTCCTAACGTTTGCCTCTCCAAATTTGGGCCTTAATGTCCTCATATATGCTGAGTCATACCCCTAAAGACTTACCGTGCGGTTAAGAGTATGTATGGAGCCAAATCAGTTCAAGCCAAGAACAATCAACTTCTGTGTATAGGACAACCGAAAAAAATGTTCTCTTGATCCAGCTCAAAAGCACGTCTACGATAGAAAATAGTCCTGATTTTTTTTTGAAAGAAAGCCTAGATAAGACCTTTATTGTAGCGAAAATTAGGGAAACGTGGCTGAAAAAGCACTAAAGCAAGCTTCAACGTCCTGTAAAAGCTGGCACTCCACCCTTTTATGTTGGTACTCGACTACCGAATGACGAGTTTTAGTGAATGCAAATTGAATGGTTTTTGAATCGAAAAGAGAGATCGTGTTTTGACAGAACTTTGAGCTCTATCACTTTCAAATTCAAAATTCAGACGTTTCATAATATTCTCATTAGTTTCTCACCGATTTTTTCCTGCACTGCTGTCAAGAAGATTAACCGTAATGTTCCTCTATTCGGCAAGCATGGAAACGTTTTTGTAACAAACCCCGTCTCAAAAACAACCGATTGATTGTTGAGAATCGAATATTTCGGACTCTTTCCGGATTTCTAGAAGTATATAGGCATTCCGTTGTTAGAATTAAGTGACTAAGTGATTTACCATGTCCAAAATGTTACACTTCGTTCCTGCTTGCATGAAGGTTCTTTAAAATTTGTGTAATTGCACAGCATATGTAGAGAAATTGAGATCCTGAAAATTTAACCAATTTACCGTTTTTACCGTATTTACCCAGGAAGATTCTCGGTAAAATTTCCCCTGTTCGCAATGCGTACTGTAGCAGCGGTTCTCCGCTAGTGCGAAACGGATTTTGCTCACAAGGGAGCCACGTCAAGTCATAGTAACCATTCCAAATGAGATGTACTTTTCTAGAACCATTTTCGGACGAAAGGTCCGAATATGCCCATCGCAGCTGCGTAGACTCACTCTGAAAGAAGTTATGAGCGTTTTTATAGCTTTGCGGCAAGGTAAGGGTACCTACCTACCCCCATGGAATCTTCAGGGCGTTTTTATTTTTTTCCGGATTTTGCTAATAGTATGTAGGGGTAATCTGGGGTGCTGGACACGAATCTGGGGTTCGCTTGTCGCAATTTCAAGGTTTACTGTCGGTTACAGAAGGTAACGTTCCATTTAGGAGGCAAAACCTACCTTAATAATACGAGAATCGACAAATGGACATCGAATTCGTATTCAGCACCCACACACGGGAACTTTGAGACAAATCTGGGACTTCGACCAAACTACCGTATTCAACCGTAAGCTGTCGAAAATCGATAAACTGACATCAGATTCGTGTTGAGCTCTACAAACAACCAACAGAAGAACGATTTGAGCCACATCTGTCGCCACATCCCAGAAATCGTCAAAAGTCGATTTTGCCGTCAATTTTTTCTGCCGGTGGGAAGCTTCGAACAAATTTAGTCGGAAACTTTGGAAAAACGACAAATAAACCTGATTCGTGATCAGCACCCCAAATAACCCCCCGGGGCTAAATTTAAGTCAAATATGGAATATTTTTTAAACGCTTCGAGAGCCCTCTAATAAACGCCCAACCGAAAATCCGTTCAAGTCCAAGACGCCCTCAGTCTGCGCGAAGTTTGGAAAACGTTCCTTCACCCAAACTTTGCCTAGAGGGTTGCTTTGGGCGCTGAACACGATTATGACACGATTCCGAATTTTCGTAAAAAATAATGCGCCTTTAGGGAGGGTACAATAGGTACGAAAATCAGAGAAAAAACGCCTATACCTTCTTTTAGAGTGGGTCTAGGCAGCTTCGATGGACATTTTCGGACGTTACGTCCGAAAATGGTTCTAGAAAAGTACACTTCATTTAGAATGGTTACTATGACTTATCTTCTCTTGTCAGATAAGGACAGTATGTCGCTCCAGCAAACTACTTCCAGAGCACCTCCTTAGGAAAATTGATAACGAGTTGTCGCGAGCTGGTTTGATGGTGTGGGGCAAAACTAGCATTTGAATTGGTGTCGAACTCTTTGAAACACTTCAAAAATCAAGTTTCACGAGCTCAAAACCCCAGACTAAAAGTGATCTCGATTTAGGTACATAATAAGACAGACATTCACCTCTGTCTTATTATGTACCTCACTCACTCACTAACTCCGCCGTAGCCGGTCCCAAGCCCGGATGTGAAAGGAGGAGGGTTGGCCCTTTCTACCGACTGGCTGAAAAACCTCAGGTAGGACCATGGAGAGTCTCTTAGGATATCGCAATAAAGCTACCGCATCCGGGGCAGCTGATGCGCCATCACTGGGGTACCAGGGTGCCGGTGAGAAAAATGCTACTGGCCAGAACAGGAGACGATTTGTGGCACCGAAGAAGGAGGTACGAATAGGAGCATGGAACGTTCGAACGGCGCATCACGTTGGGCAAAAGGATAATATCGCAAGAGGACTGTCCATAAACGGAATAAAGGTTGCTGCACTGTCCGAGCTCAGGATAAGTGGACGCGGAACAATGAACGTCCAAGTGCCCGACAGTAACAAAGAGATGATGTTGTTCCACTCCGGTAGCGACGGACATCACCAAGGCGTTGGATTCATGCTGAGCAATCGTGAAGCTGGTAGTGTTCTTTCATTCGAGCCGATTTCTAGCAGGGTTGCTGTTCTCACATTGTGTGGAACTGTCACGACACACACCGTGGCCGTCTATGCGCCTACGGAAGCGAGCTGCAAAGCCGAAAAGGATGCCTTCTACGCTCAACTTCAAGATGCGCTAAATTCTATTCCAAGGTCTGATCTCATCATGGCTGCAGGAGATTTGAACGCACTCTTCGGCAGGGATAGATCAGGATGGGAAGAAGTCATGGGGCAGATTTGGAGTTGGTGAATTGAATGACAATAGACTGCGTCTGCTCTCTTTCGCTACGTTCAATGGACTTCTCATCGGGAACACTCACTTTCAACACCGTAGCAATCATCAGTTGACGTGGAGGAACCCTATTGGAAAAGACGTGGCCACGCTAGACTACGCGCTGATAAATTCACGTTTCAGGTCGTCATTGAACGACGTGCGCACTATGAGAGGCGCTGGCTGCGGTTCGGACCACTATCTCCTGCGTGCATTGTTGAAGCTTCGGTTGCAGCGAGCTAGGCGTGTGGAGCCTCCCAGAAGAAGACTCGATTGGTCTCGTCTTATGGCACCCAATACGAAGGAGGTGTTTCTAGTCGCACTGTCGAACCGTTTTGCTTTGTTAGCTGAAACTGATTCCGTAGATGAACAGGAGAGGCAGACAACGGACGTCATCCTGGAATGCGCCGAGCCACTTTGCCCTGTCACCCGCCAGCGGACGCAACCATGGATATCGGATGAGTCTATTCGCCTCATAGACGAGCGAAAGCAAGCGAAAATGTTTAATTTCAATCGGTGTCGTGAGCTGTGTGAAGAACTTCGAGGCAGGTTTAAGGCGGAACGAGAATCGTATTGGAATAGGATAGCCGACGGAATGGAGGAGTCCGCTGTTAAGCATGACTACCGCTCACTCTACCGTACGCTCAAGCGTCTCAGGAAGAAGACTAAGTCCGTTGGCGATGGCATCAGAAACTCGGACGGCGCGTTCGTGCGCACTGCGGACGAACGTCTACAGCGATGGAGACAGTTCTTCAGTGACCTTTACAATCACGACGCACCACGGGGACCGATTGTCGAATCGCCCCTATTACAAGTGCCGCACGAAGCCGCTTTGGATTCAGTACCTTCTGTGGAAGAAGTGAGACGAGCGGTCAAGTCTCTAAAGAACGGCAGGGCGTCAGGCGTGGACAACATAAATGCTGAGGCAATCAAAGCTGGTAGAGACATTCTGTTGAGTCAACTTCATAAGCTGATTAAGCTCATTTGGGAGTCTGAGAACATACCAGTCACCTTGAAGCGTGGTATCATCGTGCCAATCCACAAAAAAGGTGACGCGAGATACTGTCACAACTATAGCGGAATAAGTCTCTTATCGATTGTTGGAAAAGTCTTCAACAGGATCATTCAGAGCAGACTTCAGCGACATCGAGAACAAACCAGCCGTGAAGAACAAGCAGGATTTCGACCTGGCCGTAGCTGCAGCAACCAAATCTTGGCTTTGCGTCAGCTCCTGGAAGAAAGAATCCATTGCGGTAAACGTGTTGTCATCGTGTTTATCGACTTCAAGTCAGCATTCGATTGCGTTTACTGGCCGGCTTTATGGAGATCACTTGAATGCGAACACATACCGAAGAAGATAGTAAAGCTGCTCCAGGAAACATACAATGGATCAACTAGTTGCATTCGCATCGGAGATAGGCTGTCTGAAGAATTTACTATCAACGTTGGTGTACGTCAGGGGTATGTTATTTCGCCGCTACTTTTCAATACCGTGATCGATGCCATCATGAGAAAGCCTTTGAAAACAGAAGAGGCGTCCAGTATGGTACCAATGATTACGTGACGGACTTGAGGTTTGCGGATGATATACCCTGTCCCAAACGAGATGGCGAGCCTAGAGTCCAAAGAGGCAGAGCGCCGTCATCTGCGTCTCTGACATCTTCAGTGACCTAAAGCATCTGGATCGATGTTAAAGTTGTCTGAGACACTATAGGGACTGCAACCAAACTTTAAAGGGAAATAGTGGCTTCAGACAAGTTGAAACAGCTCGGCTGTTTAGAGTTTACGGTGAAATAAACGGGTAAGACGACTCTGTGCGCTCCGACCTGTTATCCATATCATGAAAAACTTTCCCTACCACGTGAAGAACAAAATATGTATCGAGAGTGAATATTACGAGCATTTCGAGAGAAAAGAATGCAAAAGAGCTATGGAGTATGTGAGAAAATAAAGTGAGAAAGTTAAAAAACGTGCTAAAATACGAAAATGTCAGAGACGCAGAGGGCGGCGCGCTGCTTCTCTCGACCCTAAGCTTGCCATTTCGTTTGGGACAGGGTAGTTCGCGGATACCGATGCTGAGGCGGCGTATTTAATTGGTAACATCGCGTTGATTGCGAACTCATATGGCTTACGGATCAATAAGGATCAATGACATCAGATGGGTCGCACGCCTCTGTGATCTTCGAAGGAGTTGAATTCCAGCAAGTGAAGGAAGTTGGCAGCAACGATGGAGATCCACAGCAGAATCGGACAGGCTTCTACCGCTTTTGCTTCGCTTGGCGGGTGTCTGTGGAAGAAAGTCAACGTATCGATGGCGACGAAGATTCGGCTTTTCCGAGCATTGATTATTCCTATTATATTATACGCCTCGGAAAAGTGGACACTGCTCAACTCGGACCTGGTGAAACTCGTCTTTCCAGATGCTATGCTTGCGCCAGATCCTCGGTATTACGCTTTGTAATGCATACACAACGAAACCATCAGGGAGCGATGTCATCAGCAACCCACGATCGAGGACCAAGTCCAGACCAGACGATTGCGATGGTTTGGACACCTATGCAGAATGGACGAGAGCCGACCACCGCACAGCATGCTATGGAGGAAACGTCCAGTGTAGTGGAAGATCCAACGGACGGCCCCTAAAAAGACTTGACTGAAACAAATCGAGGATGATCTGAAGTAACAACGGTGCAGTGTCCTTAATTCTAGATCTATTGCTACGAATCGTTCTGAATGGAAGCGTATCGTTCAAGCCGCTCGAGCTCCCATGGCACCCACAGCAGTGTATTGGCTGCCATCCCGCTCCGCCAGACGCCAGCTAACGGGATGAGTGAGTGAGTGAGTGGTTTGATGGATAAAAAACCTTATCGCGCCCGAGCCAAGAGTACTCGGGATTCTGTAGTCATTTTGTTTCTATTGTGAGTACACAACGCAAACTCGAAATTTTTTCGAATGTCCAAATGCAACATATTTGAATCTCGGACTTCCTAACATATTCAGGGTTTCAATTTTCGGTTTTAGTAGCTTTGTCGATTTTGTCTGAGGCGAATGCGACCATGTCCGGAAGGTCGATTGGAGTCCGCACGAAACACAGACGATTAGCAGCACAAAACTGCGCACGAGGTCCCCATTCTCAGCCGGAATAATCAAACTCAACTAAAGCGTGAATATATGGGGTGCGCCGAGAACGCTGACAGTACATCGCTCCCATCAGTCCTCAGTTTAGGCTTCAGACATTAGGAGAATGCGCTGAACTTGGTACGAGACTCGACATCAGCCCAAGCTCACTTCTGAAATTTCTTCCATGCAGGAAAAAAGCATGGAACGCTATTCCTTCACAGATTGATAAGATACTGTTAACTGAACTAACGGGTTCTAGTACGCTTAGGTTAGCGGTTATTGACCAACGGCGATGAGATCTGGAATGTTGATCTCAGCCCTGGACAATTTATAACTTGTAGACAGGAAAACCGTTTTTTCGGAGAATTCATGGGAAAGAACCGGAGATTTTGGGTCATGAGTAGGTAGCTGATTCTGTTTTCTACACCGACGGGTCGATACGAGATATGGCGAAGTCGATTCACCTTGGCAGTACAAACCTACTTGATCAACTCAGACAACTGGGGGTCCGATTCGGGCACGATAGGCTTTCGATTCGACTAAAAAGCGCTGTGGACGACGACATAGCCGCGTACTTTCCTAGCGTCTTGTGACCTAGTCGTCGTCGAAGTGAAGAGCACGTGCCGCAACAGATAGACGTTCCACTCGGCTACGACACGCTTTCGATTCGATTACGATGCAGTTTGGACGACGAATGAGCCACGATGCCCTTGCTTGGACACATTGATCGATCGGTCCACAATTGATAAGGCGCCTATCAGCCGCACAGCACGTATATAAAAGGGGCCATCCCATAGGGAGCGAAGTTGACCTTTCGGGGCCGCTCCTGGAAGGGGACTAAGAGTCACTTTCCTGACAATTTTTGACCGCCGAGGGGGTTTGCCCCTCCCACCGCCCTCAGCGGGGGTACTGCCTCGCTGTCGATTGTGGCGAGGATGGTGTCCTCCTCGCAGACTGCGGTGGGGGTTACCCCCTGCTGCGGGCCGTGACGAACCATATCCTCGTTGGAGCAGACCCGCACCCGTCGAAGGGGTGGGACCCGCACTCACATACTTTCATCACGTGCTGCTGCGTGGGAAACGGGGGTGCGGCAAAAGTTTTGCTTTCTTGCGCCATGTGCTTCTTTCGAACAGGCCACCACACGCTTCTCGAAGCAGCACGTGCCGCTGTGAAAATTCCTTTCAACTCGACTAGGTATCCAATTAGAAAGCCTATCGTGGCCGAAGCGGACCTCACCAGTATCTGAGAACTTGCAGTCTCCTCCAGAATTATGCGGTTTTTCTTGTTTCAATGGTTTCACATTCAAATGGATATTCTGATCTCACAGTTGACCCAGATCACTCCCCCCCTTGACGCTTTTCTACTATCGCTATCTAAAGTCAGTGTTCACGACACATTGCAATCTCGATACTTCCAAGGTTTACGGTGCGCTACATAGCAAGGCATGCTTAAAAAGAAGGCGAATGCGGTTTTTCCGTGCCAAAATAAGCCCTCCTTTGCTTACGTAGACTTCTAAGCGTGGAGGAATTGACGGCTATCAAGGATGATACCTATCAATGCAATCCAGCGATTAACTAACCTATCAGTACTTCCTTAAAGGCAGTGTTCACGATGATTCTCGTTTCCAAGTTTTCCACTCAAAACAACGCATTGGCAACCAAGTGTTACCAAAATCACGAAGAAACGGCGAGAAACGCACTAAAACGTCATATTTCAGTGACATTATTCTATAGCCTGGACTAGTTGTCCGGTTGGATGAACATGTTCGCGGTGGTTGTCACCGGTAAAAAATGGGACTAATCGAAAATGGAAGAATATTTTGGGCAAAACAGTATTAGTTGGGGCCCGAACGAAAGAACGGAGCAACACAGAATGGAGAATTGCAAAAGGCGGGTCCACAAAAGATTTCATTGTCACAACGAGCAGTTCCATTGATACTTAAGAGGCGGGCTGATACTTGAGGATTTCGTGCCCTTCTGGTGCGTTTTTCTCGGTTTCTTTGTCACTTCAGTTCTACTCGGGTGCCAAACAATCGATTTAGCGATTAATCTCAAAATCGAAGATTATCGTGAACACTGCCTTTAACTGGATCACTTCCTGTTATCTGACTGTTCAATTGTTCACATTGAGGGGGAAGAAATGAGCCATGAGGCGTTCCGCGAACTTCAAAACGCTTGTTTGCAGCCGTTAGTTGGCCTTTCTTGGCTCGCTTTCTACCGTTCTTTCAAAACTGTAAGCCTAGGATCCTTCTCGCCTAACATTTTACTATGGGAGGTCACCGAGGATGATCACCGTGTAGCTGCCCTTAACATTCATTCCTTGCTATCCTCAGCTTGTTATCTGTTTCTAGCACTTTATTTTTACTGGTCACGGTCAAATCACTATTGATAATTGTATTCTGGCTACATGTTAGCTTAACGTCACAGTTGCCATGTACCCAAGAATGTTACTACATGCTGATTGAATAGGTCGATGTACCTCCCTTAACCAGCAACTGCCTTATAGAGGTTTGATTCTCCTTAATTTACTTTGCGGGCATAATAATTGTATCAGTACTTTCATGCATGTTAGTTTACCATATCTCATAACTTGGAGATTGTTCTCCGTTGCTCAATATCAGTGCGATCGTATGATATGTGTTATTTGTCATCAGAGCGCTAAATAACTCAGGTTGTTCAGTTGTCTGGCTAATAATTCCACATAGAGGCAGTGGTCGCCATGAAAAAAAAATTGTGCAACAAACCATGAAAAACAGTTTGATTCTCAAACGGCTAAAACACCACGAAGGTTACGCGCCATGAAATTTACAGTTCGTGCACACGCGCACAGCCCGCCCAAAAAGATCGAAGTCTCACGCTGAGAAGTCAAGTCATTGACCTTTACAGCCAGAAATAAATCCAAATATAGCGAATAAAAACAGCTGACAAATATTAGGTTGATGCAAGTTTACGGACTTTTTGCGACTTTGAATAAAAAACATTCATTTCAAAAGCAAACAGGGCTTACCCAAAAAATAATCCCCATCACATTCAAGGATCCTTCGTCACCGTTTGGGCAGATCATGAATTCCCGACGCGAACAACTCTGGCCTCTCAGAAAACCGCCGCACCCAATGCATGTCGAATATATTGCATGTCGAATTGCATTGCTCCAGACAGCGGTTGGACGTCTCCAGCGGCGGGGTGTGCCAAGTACCCCAAACTTGGGTAATTAAACCGGCGACGCTATCGGCATCTCAGCCAGGGATGTGCGGCAAACGAATTTGAGATTTCGGCAAACGGCAAAAAAGTCACAAAATGGCCGGCTAACGACAATCGCCGCACATTCCCGATCTCAGTCCTTCCTTAGGAGAGCGTCGTATGCTTGCCTTTTTTGGAAAATTGTTTTGTCATCGAGTTGAATGTGTATCATGCACGCATTTGACGCCCTATTTGATGGGGCACATGCTGTAATTTGACTCACAATAGGAGCACGTGCTCTCCTAGCAGTACGTCCCCATACTGTGCTCGAAAGAGCTTTGTCTTCGAATTGGACGCATATTCGACACGCATTGAATGCGGCGATTGTGTGAGTGTTTCGAGTCCAAGTATTCTTCTAGGGCCATTTTGACTCCGTCATCGTTAGTGAACTGTTTTCCATCCAGGAAGCGCTACATGGAGGGCGAGGAAGAACTTCCCAGCCAGGTCCAGCAGTTTCTGTTCGCCTTCTTCACTACAATGCTCGGCCGCACGAATCTCAGATAACCCGACAGAAACTGCTGGACCAGGGCTGCGCTCCTCACCCTCCATATAGCCCAGATCCTGCCCCTTCCGACTACCATCTGCTCAGCTCGATGCAGCACTTCCTGGCTGGAAAACAGTTCACTACCGATGACGATGTCAAAATGGCCTTAAAAGAATACTTCGACTCGAAACAGCCAGAGTTCTACGCGTCGGGAAATCAGTGATCTGCCCAATCGGTGGCGAAGGATCCTAGAATGTGATGGAAATTTTGTTGGGTGAGCTTTGTTTGTTTTTGAAATAAATGTTTTTTTATTCCAAGTCGTGAAAAGTCTGGAAACCTCTGCATCAACCTGATGGCTCTGGCATGTGCGCTTCGAACAGCGTACAGCTTACTTCGCTGGTGACATTGATCTGTTTCGGACACGATTCCCGGTGTTAAGGTCGTCTAGTTCCAGCCTCATTTCAGCTGACTCCTTTTTTTTTTGAAGCCTATCCAAATTCATGGATTTCTAGATGGAGAATACCAGCTATACTTCACCACTTCGAGGCACAGCAGTTCCATAGCTGTCCAGCATAACCCGCCTTTCCCTGGAAGACGGATTGTACCCGAAACAGCATCCCAGCTTGTTTCTGTTAATCAGAAGAAAACAATCTCGCAAACCTTTATTGCCGTACAACGCAAACAAATTACAGTCCACGCCCTCAACCTCTACGCGATGGCGACTGAAACTGTAACTCACATCAGAAGCGCGTGAATTAGATCCAAAGTCGAATCCCGACCGTGGCAAAAAAATCGGTTTTGGATCGAACGAGAACTGCGGCCTCCCTAAACCTTTTGGAAACATTACAAAGCAGTGCAATGCAACATCGAAGTCACGAATCCTTCAGGCTGCTACATTTATAAGAGTCAAGTATGAACCCGCGGTCCTCATTTAGACATCTTGCTGAGCGGGAAATCCGCGCTCACCTTCACGTTGCTCTACACCAAGGTAGCGAAAGGAGACGTGATAAGGAAACAGCGAGAACGTGGGCAGAGAACCTTATCCTAGCAAGAAGTCTAAATCAGTACCGGGCCTGTTTAATAGCCCTAATCAGGCGCGACACCACAACTATGGATAGAGCCTCCGCATCGGGCGTAGACGTCTTGGACGCGAAAAAAACACGAGCTCACCTTACGTATGACTGTCTTACTCTGTTCCAATCGAGACTGCCGATAGAGCCCAAAAATACACAAAAGCTCCCTTCACGTCGTTGAGCTCTCCATAATCGCACCGGATCGGAGCCGGACAACTCAACATTATCCATACTCAGGCAAACTGGGGCGTCGACAACAGGCTGATAAGTTGTCATCTCGTAAACCGCTACCTGTTGACAAGTCAAATCGCGCGTATTGTCAGCCTGAGACCTGCCCGTTGCCCAGCGACGTCCGCCTGTTGTCGGGCTGTTGACAACTCGATGTGTCGCGTTTAGCGGCCTATTTAGCAGCAGTTCACATCCTACAGGAATGTTTCATCTAGCTTAGGTACTACTTTTTACCGACACGCGTCGCGGTCGGCACTCTAAAACGCGTCGTGGCCGGGTCGCCCAGACTCCACTGGGGTCAACGCCGGATAGGCAGCACCTCCAGATGCTCGGCGGGACCAATGTACCGCAAACTTGGGTAATTAAACCGGCTGGGCTTTCATCATTCACAGCATGCCTGAAAAATGCGTCGTATACTTCCCTTGTATCTAGAGCGTTAGCTGTGCAACAGCTCGACATCGACGAGATCATAACTCTCCGCTCTAATTGCTGTGCAACAGCTCGACATCGACCAGATCATACGGCCCCGCCGAATATCGGCGCGTTGGCCAGCGGTGACTCATGGTGGGCGGATCAACCTGTTGTCGACGCCCCAGTTTGCCAGAGTAGATAAAAGCGATGAACAACCAGGAAGTACATTCGAATTCTGCGACTCCCCCCCCCCGTTTTTTTTTCATAGCACGTTCTGATTTTTGTTGGCAGGACTCTGTTGGTAGTCACCCATACTTGCGGTTCCAACCAGGAACGCTGCGGAAGTTTCAATCGCGAGTACTGTCTCTTTGGGAAGACAGGAGAACTGACGTTCCTAAAACTGTAAGGCATATAGAAATACTAACCGATTCTGGCAACCGGGATATTGTGCTACTGTAATCTTCGATTATCCATTTGTATTGCACCATGGAACGCTAGCATTCTTTACGTATACGGGAGTAAACTGAATCTTAGCTCAATGACTCGTTAATCCGAAAATTGGGCGTGGATGCATAGTAGTGACGCGCACTGTTTTTAGAATATGGCAGCCGTTATCCGAAAACGCACCCGAAATGTCACTGACGCAGGCGCAAGCCGAGAAACGCCACACTCAACGGGGCTCCTGAAAATCAGTCCAGGATTTCACTCATAATTTTACAAGCATTTTTCGCATTTCGTAATAGGGCCACTAGCGTTGCAGCTACGAGCGGAAGTTATATCAGGACTCAAGTAAGGAAACGAATTTTTCCAGACCTCTCAAAACTGCCTTCGGAAAACAATTTTAGTAGTGATACATTCAGATGTAAAACACCGAATTCTATGGAAACAAGATGTGAAAGTAAAAAGGGTTCTAAAACATTCAGTGTGAAAAGTTTTATATTAAAATTTATAAAGAACTCAATCATGGACTCAAACATTTTTTCAAATGCCCCGTCTAGTGTGGAGCCTCTAGCTTGCAGATGCGTGCATGAAACTGAGTTCGTTTTCAGATACGGACAGTCATATTCTAAATAGAGTTTGCGCTATAGTTGTACACGAACGAAATTTTCGAAAAATTTTCGAAAGATTTTTCGAATTTTTTTCGTTCGTTCGAAATTTCGTCGAACGAAATTTTTTCAAATTTCGTTCGTTCGAAATTTTTTCGAACGAAAAAATTTCGATTTTCGTTCGTTCGAAATTTTTTGGAACGAAAAAATTTCGATTTTCGTTCGTTCGAAATTTTTTCGAACGAAAAAATTTCGATTTTCGTTCGTTCGAAATTTTTTCGAACGAAATTTTTTCGATTTTCGTTTGTTCGAAATTTTTTCGAACGAAAAAATTTCGGTTTTCGTTCGTTCGAATTTTTTCAATTTTCGTTCGTTCGAAATCCGATTTTTCGAAATTCGTTCGTTCGGAATTTTTTGGAACAAATTTCGAAATTTTTGACAAATTTCGAAAAAAATTCGAAATTTTCGACGAGTTTCGAAAAAAATACGAAATTTCGAAGAAAAATCGAAATTTCGATTTGTTTCGAATTTCGTTCGTTCAACCTCCATAAAGAATACCGGTATGGAGCTTCGGGGGTCGGACCTGCTCCGCGCGCGGTCGCGGCGCGGCCCAGCTAATCACTATCCTTTCAGCCCCATCGCAACACTCACTAGCGTAACGAATGAGGAATCAATAAGTGCAACTATACAACTAAACAACTTCTTACATTGAAACAATGAAAACAAGTAATTGCAAAGGGAGATTAACATTATTGTTAAAAATCGCATGTTCGTCGGGCTGCACGTGTTGTGTTCATTCACGGGGTAACGCGCCAATATTACGCCATTTTTTCCGTTTTCCTCCGACACTGGCGGCGGTCTCCTACGGGAGAAAACGACGATCAATGTCACCTACAGGAGCTGTTTTGCACTATGGATGACCGAACTTGAGCGAAGCGGTCTCCCACAGGACATCGTGTCGCATCGCTTCGATTGGGTCACCTAAACCACAAAACAGCTCCGGTAGTTGACTGGGACCACACACGTTGAACGGTTGATCAAACCCGCGCTGCCTCCGAAGCGCCTGTGCGTAGGGTGGGGAGACGATTTGCCCGTCGTAGGTTCGCACAGGCGCACCCGTCATTGATTGTTTGGGTGCTTTGGAGGATCGAATTCCCTCCTTCATGATAGTTGAAGGAGGGTCGCTATTGGGGCTCTATCCTTAATAGTAAGTAATCTTTGCCGCTGACAAGTTTGTCAGCGGGAAGCATGAACTTCATGCTTTAAGTTTGAGCAAAAAAAAACTAGGCGGGTTTGGCATCATTCTTGCACACGTTATTTGAAATTCCCTCCAAAATGAGATTTTGTTCAACTACCGTGCAAGGCTCGGTCTCCTACAGGAGACAGATAGGACTCCTGCATGAGGCAAACAGGAGTCCTATAGCTGATGAGGCTGGGACTCCCAGCCGACTCCCGTAGGAGACCGCCGCCAGTATCGGAGTCCTTGCTATTTTGGGCTGCGAATGATTCAAGTATTATTGGCATTATTCCTGCGATTTCTTCGGGTGCAAAGCTAGTTGGTGAAAGCCATTGACGTTTCAGTCATGAAAATGAAGCACGATAGATTTAGTCTCCACGCAGGGAATTTCTTCCCCCTGAGCAACGGTGCAGCCGCAGGCTGCACCGTCCACATAGGGTTCTAACTGATTCCCACCCCCGAAAGACGATAGATTTAGCCTCCACGCAGGGGATTTCCTCCCATGAGCGACGGTGCAGCCGCAGGCTGCGCCGTCCACATAGGGTTCAGACTTATTTCCACCCCCGAAATACCAGATACACGATAGATTTAGCCTCCACGCAGGGGATTTCCTCCCATGAGCGACGGTGCAGCCGCAGGCTGCGCCGTCCACATAGGGTTCAGACTGATCTCCACCCCCGAAATACCCGATACACGATAGATTTAGCCTCCACGCAGGGGATTTCCTCCCCTGAGCGACGGTGCAGCCGCAGGGTGCACTATCCACATAGGCCTTTGTGAAGCATGGTCTCACATTGTATGTTCTTCCGGTGTTGGTGTATTCTCAAGGAAAAAAAGCGAATTTCAATTGTATTTTAAAAACTTGGTATTTGGAAAAAGTAAACTCCAAAACGAAAAAGTGCACCGGATTGTATAAGTTTTCTGCAGGATGGTTGGAAGCAATCATTCGATTTTCTCCATTTTCTAGTTTATCTAACGGTCTAGTCCGATATGGCTAGTAGTTTTCACACTGATTGCTGCTGTTGTGTAAAAAATTTACGGCTAATACGCTTTCTTTGTTACGTCGAACGTCATGATGACGTCTTGGAACGCTTGTGCTCATTTTTTATTCACATCCGGTTTTTCTCTCATGCTCATGAGATTGCATGTATTAAACACTCAATGTTCAGGTTATATTCACGTGTGGCTCGTTTTTACTCGTTTGAAAGCATCCAAGTTATAAAATCTATTAAATAATCGGCGTTCTGGTGGCTATTGACGATTTTTGAGTGAATTGCTCTCAAAATAATACTCTGCTCAATTTCGTATACGAAACCATCTCATATGTTGACATTGCTGACGATTGGTGCACTGCCGAGAGCCTTTGTGCCGAGGGATTGCTGCCGAGCTGTGTTCAGCGCATGTCCGCGAGCGGAGCAGGTCCGACCCCCGAAGCTCCCTACTCGCACGCCCTCCATAAATTCGAAAGTTTTTCGAACGAAATTTTTTCAATTTTCGTTCGTTCGAAATTTTTTCGATTTTCGTTCGTTCGAAATTTTTTCGAACGGAATTTTTTCATTTTTCGTTCGTTCGAAAAGATTTCGAACGAAAAAATTTCGATTTTCGTTCGTTCGACATTTTTCTCGAAATTGTACAACTACAGTTTGCGCAACCAAAACTGCGCATATGTGCCCTCACGGTATTGAGAAGGCTCCGCCCTTATAGTATAGTGCTCTTCAGCTTGCACCTGCGTTCATAAGTTTTCTACTTCAATCATGGAACAATCGGCGGAATTAAACGGAGACATGAAGAACACCCCACTCGATCGCGGTAGTCATTTCCTCAGGGGGTGGGGGGTGGGGGTGCTAAAATCAGGGGGTCGAACCAAAGCTGACTCGTATCACACCTCGCGGTTGTTTTACCAACTTCACTTGATGGGATGAGCTACGGTGCTAGGTCTCATGTTGGCACAATTTTACTTAGCTCAAGGATGTTCGCCAATGTATGCCAATTGTTCCACTCACCACCCCCTCTTCAAACCAATGTTGCGTCTGATTTCTTCACGAGCTTCCAAAGAAGGCAAAAATAACGGAGACGCAGACGAACAACTTGCTACGTTCTCATTTTTCGCAAGTGCGGAATTAGAATCAGAATCTTCCCCATTCAGTAGTGTGAAAGCTGTTCATGTTCTCACACACAAATTTTAACCCACCCCCGGGCCAACACCAAAGCAAAATCGGAGCATTATACACAACCTGGTGGGGGGGGGGCAGGGTTCCCCACAACAAATATATCTACTCTTACCTCAGACAAATGGTGCAATCGCAGCGGGAGGGGGGGACACTATGCTACCGAACTTGGCCACGGCCATTTTTCCGCGCCGGAGACTCCCTGATTTTGGAAGGGGAGGAAAACCCGGTTTGGTATTCGCCTTGGAAAAAAGGACGTGGCGAAACGCGATACCATAGCGGTCACCCCTGTGCGATAGCACAAGACGCCCCCATAGCGCCCCATCATAGCCTTCTAGTCCAGAGTATCGCGCTCCTCAGCTAATCAACAGTTACGGTAGCGAAAGATCCCGGGTGCTGATATCCGTTGCTCCATAGTGATCCCATGATACAATGAGCTTACCATACCACGCGTTATAGGGTGTTGACTGTTATGATTATGCAGTTGTGGATAAATTGGACTTTGGACCAAAATGTCTGCAAATGGCGGTGAAACAAAGCACTATGAAAAGCACTTCTGAACAACTGTACCTCATCAATATCTGTAGAAGTGCTGAGTGAAAAGTGTAATCGTGCAATCGTAAACGCTGCTTGTCGTGCCGCTCTCGACCATATATTGGAACCAGTTGGTCGCAAATACGTTACGAGAGTCGATCGATGGAATGAGCTATAAGCTGCGATCTTTCGACTCTGCGAAAGACGTCGAAATGAGAAAATTTCGCAAAATGACTGACTAATAATGATAAACAACCGTCAAGCGAACTGCAGGCGTCCTTGAACGATTTTGGATTTTCCTAGCTGAGCGGAAAGAAGACGAGCTCGTGGGGATCGAATTGTGATGGATT
This sequence comes from Aplectana chamaeleonis, assembly GCA_029168955.1. Classification (NCBI taxonomy): domain Eukaryota; kingdom Metazoa; phylum Nematoda; class Chromadorea; order Rhabditida; family Cosmocercidae; genus Aplectana; species Aplectana chamaeleonis. The sequence continues at coordinate 262,977 of JAPDOI010000573.1, forward strand.
GTGGTGTGGTTCGCGACTGACTGATTGAACGATTGAACGGACCATTGGACATGGGTTTGGGACGCGGATTTCGTGATCGTTGACCTCGTCCTCGAGCGCAACTCTCAAAAAACAATTTTAGAGACAATCAACACTGACATATTTATATATAAACAAAAACACACTGCTACCACTCCAACAAAATATATAGACTGAAAACTGCAAACGAGCATTAAAAACCTCTTATGAATGGTACGATTGATAAACAACAGCTAAAGTCGCAGCATGATAAAGTCTCCAGGTATAGGTTTCAAGACCACGTAAAAACACAACACGTTCGAGCTACACTGCGGATTTGAAACAGAGAACCGAGAACTTAGACTAATTCTTAGTTTGCAAATATAAATTACTAAGAGCCCTTCCACATGTTCTCGACACGCACACAAACATACAAAACGACCGCAACACTTACTTTCCCTTTAATCGTCGCGCTCAGAATCACTACGGTCGCTGGACGATCGACGTCGTTTTCCGTTTTCTTCAGGACTTCTGCTGCGGCTTCGATCCGATCCACTTCCACGGCTGCGTGAACGTGATCTTCGAGGTGAACGATCTCCGCTATCTTCAGGTGATTTCGCCCGACCATTCTGCAAGCAAATCATGTGGGTGACAAGAACCAGAGGATTGAAACTGGTAACCGACGCCAGTCCGAACGATGTCCAAAAAAGTCCGATTTCGCTAAATCACATGAAAATTGTTTTTTATAACCTAAACTTCGTCAACTGTCCACTAATACCTAACCGTGGACTGATTTAGACCTCTCGCTAAAAGAGCACTCTCCGCCCAAATTCCCGCCTTTTGGTATGCATGCATAGTAAAACTTTGCAGTACCTTGCCTAGAGCAGCTGTCTCTAAAAAGTTACTAGCGTTTTTAAAATTTCGCAAAAATGGGGACCAGAATTTTTTAAGGTGTTTTGAAAAAAGTTGTGTATTTTGCTCCAAAACTTGTAAGTAGGGATAATCCAGGGTGCTGAAAACGAATCTAGGGTCCGTTTGTCGAAATTTTGAGGTTTACTGCCGGTTACGGTGGTTAATATTCCATTTGAGGCACAAACCCTGCCCTAATAGTTCAAGAATCGGCAAATGGACATCGAATTCGTATTCGCCACCCCAAATAACCCCCGGATACCAATTTTGAGACAAGACGTTGACAAAACTACCGTATGCCCGTCACATCCTGCAGAAAATTGGCAAACGAACCTCAGGATTCGTGTAAAGCACATAAAATTACCCCCAGAGAATGATTTCGAGACACATCTATCGATAAAATTAGGAATTCGCGGAAGTGGCGTTGTGCTCTCGAAATTTTTTTCCGCTGGGATGCTTCGAGCGAATTAAGCCAAACACTTTGGAAAAATCGACAAATGAATCTGATTCTTGATCAGCGCCTCAAAAACCTGGGAAAATTCCAAGTCATATCTGGTACATCTTTCATCTTTCAAAACCCCTAATTGATATAAGTAGCCGCTCGACCAAAAATCCATGTAAGTCCAAAACACTATCAGTCTGCACAATGTTCGAAAATGTGGTTTCGTCCAAACTTTGCTCAGAGTGGTTGCTTTGCGCACTGAACACGGCTATGAGTTCCATTTCCAGATTTTCGAAAGTTTACTGAGCGTTTTGAAATGTAAAAAAGCACAATTTCTCGGAACCAGCGGCTAGGGAAGGCGTACTTCGCAATTTTCCTTACATATAATAAGCGGTTTGCTGTATGTGCCCAGGAAATACTAGCAACACAATTCGCTTAAGCAGATACGATCTACGCTTTGTATACTTCCCTTGTGAGCTCACCAATTGCTTGTCAGTACGCCATCACAGGTGGCAGCCTTGGCGAACAGAGAGTATGCTTGACTACACGACACACCTCCCTGGACTTCAATTGAATTAACGGAGCTTGCCTTCCATATTGCTTGATGATGGTAAATATAATTGAACATCCCATCTCTGCCCAGTAACTGAACCAAAAAGCGACCCTTTGGGAGAAGTCGTTCAACTCACACTCCGACCCCACCCCAATCGAATGTGCCATTGAACGAAATGATATCAACAGCTCTCCAAATCCTACCTTCTCACTTGGACTAGGGCTTCTCGACTTGCGGGGTGAAGGAGTACGATCAGCACTTTCCCTTGATGAGCTGCGAGTGCGTTTTGCTTTTTTAGGAGATGGGCTGACAGACAAGTCCCTCTTACTGTCCTTAGCAGAGCGTTTTGCAGGCGACATCGATCTGCTCTGGCTTCTTTCCTTCTTGGGAGATGGGGTTCTGCTTGACGTCTTCTCCGGTGAGCTTTTGGGTGAACGCTTGTCACGCTTTGGAGATCTGCTGCGACGTCTGGAGCGGCGCTTCTTATCTGGAGTCCTGCTACGGCTTTTCGAACGACTCGAATCTCGCCTTCCACGAGAACGTCGTCGCTTTGGTGGAGAGTCGCTTCGACTGCGTGAGCGGCTACGTCCTTTCCTGAAAATGCATGATTAGTGAAGACGCTCTCTTGACAGAAAAAGCATGGCTACCTCGGACTCCTGCTGCGTCGGCGATCACGGCTACGTGAACGACTACGTCGCTTGCGATCACGAGAACGAGAGCGGGAACGATAACGATAGATGTCACTGCCGTGAGGACGTCCTTTAGCGATCTCCACAAGAACCCTAAAAATATGAAGTGAAGTTAGCGGATGTAGGCACATTCGCACAGAATGAAGCGAGCCGGGCCGCCCTAATCACGGTCAAGCGGGGTCGCGACGCGACACAGCAGCAGTGGTGGTGGTGGTGGTGGTGGTGGTGGTCGTCGTCGTCGTGGTGATGGTATAAAATTTGGTGGGGATCGTACGTATTTTTGCAAAAAAATCGAGTGGGAATTTTTCTTCAAAATCGTCAATATTTCCAAAAATTTTGATTACCAGAAGTCGTAGCTGCGCTGGGGTGCGACGCGACGGCACGCCGGGTCCTGGCCCTATCGGACGTTGAAGGTGTGAAATTTTCAACGTTTACCATTCGCATGGGGTGCGGAAATTTAGCGATTTGGTCCTCACCAAGCGTTACATTGCACGTTGAACACCCAAATGAGCCAGATTTGTATTCGATTCAACGCAATCCCCGTTTTGAATTCGACTGGTCGCTGCGGCCATGCGAGATAAAACTGCTTCTTTTTCATCGCACATGATTGAAAAGCGCTCCTAATGCGATCGCTTCATGGCAAACGTCCTTCATCGCTGGGCCGCGGCGGCCAACTTCCGTAGGGGTCTACAGAATAGCAGGGATCGGGAAGTGGTCGCCGAGCGTCAGGCTTGACGCGACGACAAAAAACATTATCGACGAACATTATCGACGCAGCGTCGGTTCCCGCTCGCTGGATGTGATGCAGGGCAGCCGCGGCGTCACAACACTGCGGTGCCTCCTCGCCGCCCTTCATGCTGCGTCAATCGCCCCGTAGCCGAATGTGATCGATATTGCATGACCCAGCGTTGTTCGTCGCTGCGAGCAAAGCCGCGACTTGAACTCTGCAGGGACTTGTGTTTTACCCCCTTCACCGCCGTGGTAGCGATTATCAACAATAGCTGATCATCCCTCCCTCGCTGCCAATTGGTGGGATTAATTTTGACCCAAAAAATCTATTTCTGAATTATGGGGAGCCTTGTGAAAGGCTGTAATTTTCCGGAAATTCGGGTCGCCAGATGAAAACATTGGAGACTTAAAGGCATCGTACACGATGAAAACCATATTTGGGTTTTTGATGTTTTCGTGTTGTACTATCCCTATAGTGACTAACGGTAGCAAAACGCCCCCTCAAAAACGTCAACTTTTTGAGAAAAACCCATTTCTAGAAAGTTCATAGCAAATTTGAATTTCGCGCCGGCATCAACTTGGAATAGTTGCGCAGAGAATGCAAGGAACAGTTTTACGCTTCGTTCCTTGGCGCAGCGTTGGAAGCAATTCACCGAGGATGCCGCTCAACTACGACTTCAGCTGAATCAAAATGGGCTACCCACCTGCTGCGTCCAGTGCTGCCGGCTGCTTTCGATCGATGCCGAATTCGAAATTGACTGGCGTGTGTATTGCGCCCTACGACGCGTCAAGGCACGCCCGCCGTCAGCAACCCAGGAGCTTTGTTCCTTGTAACAACGGATCGACCCCAAGGCCGGCCCCTCAAACCCAGGAAGCCAATTTGAGGTAAGCGAATCTTCAATCAGAGACGGTTTTGTAACTCCAAACTTTCTGAGTGACATTGTCATGGCCCACTAGTCCGAATGAACGCATAAACCCAAATTCGGTTTTCATCGTGGACGATGCCTTTAAGGAAGTTCGGTGCCGGTCACTGGGACCCGACTGGACCCAGCTTGACCCCAAACTGGTTGATGAACCGACAATTGGGCCAGCGAACACGTCATTGTTAGCGAGATCACAACGGCGCCGTCCCACGTTTCGCCCTCCACAAGCGGTAACCAGTTCTGAAAATGAACGGGGACGTGGAGTAGAACCAACCAGGGGTTCCACGCTTCAAACAAGCCCAAGTAATGTTTCACACGCGAGTCAGAGACTACAGAATTCCAAATTTCCAATCACGGTCAAGTCAGAGAGCCGGGACCCTTCAACACCGAATTATCGGACATAGCACAACTGTACGTAAGAGTTCAGGAAATCGCGCGATTACAGGCCCAGCGTTCCTCTGTTCCCTGTTGGAACACATTGCGATATACGGTGTTGCGACTAAACGAGTGAATGCCCGCAAGAAGCCGCGTCCAATACGACGAAGCGCTGGGAAACATCTGCTTCGTCTTTCTGGAAACTGCGCACGAGATGTCGTACGTTCGTGCCGTGGCAGTGTGGAGGAAAGAAGATCACCTCCGTGCAAACCGTCTTCATCCCCTCCACGAAAAGGGTTTTGTCATGGGAGAAGTGCTGACCGGCAGCAGCTCTCCATCGGATTCTCCTGCTAAAAGATTCTCCTGCGGTGTGGAAAGAAATCCTGGACCTGCTCAGAAGTACCCATGCGCCACGTGCGGCAAGGATGTCACATGGAGGAAAACAAGCGTCCAGTGCCAAAGGTGGGTGCACCTCTCCTGTCCGGGTCCCAGCTCTGTGAGGCATAACTCTTCTTTTCGATGTGTTTTGTACTCCTCACATACCACCTCTGATTCCTCCAACTCCGATCGCCCCCTTTCCATTGCACATATAAATCTCAACGGCTTTCGTGCCAGGCTTTCTGAGCTCTCTCTCTCTCTCTGTTTGCACGTACTTACCATCAAGACGTGATCTTGATTCAAGAAACCAAGCTCTCTCCATCCCCTGCATATCCTCATCCCAATGTCCCAGGCTATAATTCTTACCATGCTCCAAGGTCAAATCTTGGCGGAGGAGTTTCCACGTTCATATCATCTACTGTTCCCTCACACCTCCTACCTAACACTCCCACGGACGGTACTCTCGAGTACCTCCCGGTCCACCCCCCCTTCCTTTAAAACTCCTTTCTCTTTTCAACATCTATATTCCCCCCACCAACTCAAGCCCCTCATCCTATGATCCTACTCCACTCCTTAGGCAGCTTTACGACTGCTCCCTCTCATCTTCAACTATATTTGCGGGCGACTTTAATGAGCATACATTTCGATCGTCTTTTGGCTCTGATGCTAGAGAAAATGACGTCGAAGAATGGCGGAGTGGTGCGACCTGGTCATCTTAAACGATGATCAGCCCACTCGTCTCCCTGCCAACGGTCGATCTTCTAGCCCAGACATCACTCTTGTATCTTCCAACCCCTCCAACGCTTGCTCATGGTCATCTCAACAACATTGTCCAGTGATCATGTTCCCGTCTTTGTGCACATCGATCTCTCAAAATCTCTCGCTCCCTATTGTGGTGTTCGACAACATGCTTATCTTAATTTAGGCCAAGCAGACAGGTGCCTGTTCAGCGAGGTTGCGCTACGCCTAGCGGCTGATTATCCGTGGCATGGCAATGAGCACCAAGAGGAGCACCACTTGTCTGACGCAATCAGCAGGGCCATGAAGGCGGCTATTCCTGTTGCACGTTAAGACGTTCTATTTAAACGTCACCAGAGAAATTCTAAAGATTAGGACTAGAGATGCCAGGAGAGCGGCCGACCATCTAGACCCTGTCGCTGCTCAGCTTAGTGACGAGATCAGAAAAGATCTAGACAGGCAAAAGAAAGAAGGATGGGAAAAGTTCACGGGACAATTGGATTTCGAGGCGGGCAGTGCAGCTACTTGGAAGGTACTATGGAAGCTGTCTGGAAAGAGCTCGCCAGCCACAGTCTCCACCATTAAATTTGACAATAACGTTTTCAAGACGGGAAAGAAAGCCGCCTACTCTCTTGGAAAAAGCTTCTTTGTCACAAGTACACGGCGTGGTCCGCAGAACGCTCAGCTCTTGCACTGTTTCCCAAAACTGGAAGACAGCCAACGTCATCCCCTTGCCGAAGCCAGGCAAACCTCAGTCGTCAGTAAGGAGATATCGTCCCATTAGCTTGATGTCACCTTCCGCTAAGGAACCCGAAAAGCTTATTGTGGAGAATTTGGCGGAGCCCAACGAGAAACAATTGTTTCAACACGGGTTCAAAAGGCTGCATTCTACAACGACAGCGTTGTTAGAAATTACTAGCTATGCAATCGACGGGTTCAACGCTAGGAAGCCATTGAGAACTGTAGCTGTCGCTTTGGATCTCACCAAGGGTTTCGATACGGTTAACCTAGGAATCCTGTCAAGAAAAGTTTGGAGCCGTCAATACCACCGTGGCAAAAGCGCTGGATATCGGCCTTTATCAAAGGTCGACGAGAGAGTCATGTTACAGAGCCATGTCTCCAACAGTAATCCTATAGCAGCTGCAGTCTCCCAGGGCGAAGTTTTATGGCCAGCTCTCTTCGGTCTGTATCTCGAAGATATGCCTGGAAAACCACAGGATACCAAAAATTGTCGCGTACGCCCATGACATAACAATCATATGTAGAGACCGGGATATACAAGTACCCGCCAGGAAGATCAACGAGTACCTGAAGACGCTGAAGAGGTTCTTCGACGACAAGATGCTAAAGATCTCCGCATCCAAGATATCAGTATCCGTCCTCACAACGGACCCATCCGAGCATAGAGCTCATCCGGAGGTAGAGTGAGATGGAGACCATCTGCCCGGTGATCGATTTCCAAAACTGTACGATCTTGTGCTCGATCCGTCGTTCAAGCCCTAGGCGGTACCTCATGTGGTAGCAGCAAGGAAACGATACTAACGACGTATTAGGCGATTCTTCAACCCGCCATGGAATACGCCGCACCGGTTTGGCAGCAACTAGTCTGGGAATCTTCTTGGACTAAGATGCAACGCGTACAAAATGCCGCTCTTCGCATTGCCACCGGATGTGCAATGAGTTCCCCAGTCGAGCATCTCCATGCGAAAGCCCGCCTATTGCCTGTGAAGGAGCACTGTCAGCTCCAAGCCCAACGATTCCGTATCAATATTAGCAACCAACCCACCCGTCCTGGAGAGTGCTAAACCCCGTTAGAAAGAGAAAGACAAAAGAATGCCATTTGCCGATGCTCCAAGCAAAGTTAACTTGCAAAGATGGCACGACTCACAGCAAGAACGACTGCGTCTTCTGCGCGAGGAGCACACCAAGTTCGTACGCTGTCATTATGAAAAGGCCGCGGTAAATCCTATACTAGGAGGAGTATCGCCCCCAATCTGCACATCCGAGTCTCAACTCGGAAGAAAGGCAAGATGCACACTAGCATCGTTGCGCTGCGGTCACTCGTCAATGCTCATGTTCTACGTCAGCAAGATTGACAGCAGCAAATCTGATGTTTGTCCCGACTGTGGTTCCATCAGCCATAACACTGCACATTTATTTACTGTCGCTGCCGAGATGTCGTACGTTCGTGCCGTGACAGTGTGGAGGAGAGAAGACCACCTCCGTGCAAACCGACGTCAATCCCTCCGCGGAGAGGGTTTTTGTCATTGGAGAGGTGCTGTCTGGCCGCAGCTCCCCTGAAGATCCTACTACAAATAGCCGGCGTCGAGAGGAACCCAGGACCCGCTCAGAAGAAGAAGAAGTACCCATGTGCGACATGAGAAAGAAATGTCACTTGGAACAGAACCAGTGTCCAGTGCTTCGAATGCCAAAGGTGGGTGCACTTCTCTTGTTCGGGTCTCAGTTCTGTGAGGCACCACGATTCTTCCTTTCGCTGTATTGTGTGCTCCGCCTCCAGTAACCCTAATTCCTCATCTACCAACCGCCCCCTCTCTATTGTACACATAAATCTCAACGGCCTTCGCGCCAAGCTCTCTGAATTATTTCTCTTCACCCGTACTCATCACCCGGATGTTATCATGGTTCAGGAAACCAAACTCTCTCCCTCTGCCACCTCTCGGCATCCAAACATCCCGGGCTACACTGCTTACCATACTCCTAGGTCATCTCAAAGAGTCGGAGTCTCTACTTTTGTTCTGTCCTCTCTTCCCTCTTACATCTTTCCAAACACCAGCGGATGGCACTCTCGAGTACATCCCCATCCATCTACCTCTAAAAACTCCACTTTCTCTTTTCAATATATACATTCCTCCTACATCTTGTACACCAACATACAACCCTATCCCTCTACTCAAGCAGCTGTATGACTGCTCTCTATCTCCCTCAATTGTCTTTGCGGGTGACTTCAATGCTCACACGTTCTGCTCGTCGCTTGACTCTGATGCTAGAGGAAATTACGTCGAAGAATATCTCCCTGCCAACGGGCGATCACCTAGCCAAGACATCTCCCTCGTCTCTTCCAATCTCTCTAATGCTTGCTCTTGGTCGACATCCACAACTCTTCCCAGTGATCACATTCCTGTCTTTGCCGATATTGATCTCCCTAACTCTCTCGCTCCCTATACAGGTGTTCGTCATCATTCTTATCTTAATTTAGGCCTTGCAGACTGGAGCCTGTTCAGGGAGGTTGCGCTTCGCCATGCGGCTGGTTATCCGTGGAATGGCGACGTACACCAGAAGGAGCGCCACCTATCTGATGCATTCTTGAAGGCTATGAAAGCTGCGATCCCTGAAGGTCGCGTGAAGACCTTTTTTCCCAATGTCATCAGGGAGACTTTGCAGAAGATAAGAACAAGGGACGCAAAGAGAGCTGCAGATCACCTTGACCCAGACATCGCAGAGCTGGATAACGTGATCAGGAGGGACCTTGACAGACACAAGAAGGAAACTTGGGAAAAGTTCACTGAGAAGATGAACTTCAGAAGTGATGCAGCAGCAACGTGGAAGGCTTTGAAAAAGATCTCCGGAAAGTTCACCTCCGCCAACAATTCCACGATTGAGTTTGAAGGTGGAGTCTTCAAATCAGGGAAGGAGGCCGCAAATGCTCTTGGGAAGCATTTTTTCATCACTAGAACCAAAAGAGAGAAGCAGAACAGAATAACTGTACGGGAACTCTGTAAGTTGCCTCTCATGGATGTAGATGATGCAGTCACGCCTGCACAGGTCGAGAAGGCAAAAAAGGTGATGAGCAACTCGAAGGCATTAGGGCCAGATGGTTTGAGCCCAGCGGTCCTCAAGGGACTGGCCAATGGACTTCTGCTCCTTCTCGCTGACATCATTAATACTTCGTTTCGCACATGTACATTCTCCGCTGCCATTGCCGGTCCCAAGCCCGGATGAGAAAGGAGGAGGGTTGGCCCCCCGTACTACCGACGGGCTGGAAAACTTAGGTGGTAACCATGGAAAGTCTCTTAGGAAACAACGAAGAAGCTACCGCATCCGGGGCAGCCGATGCGCCAACACTAGGGATCCAGGGTGTTGGTGAGAAGAATACTACTGGCCAAAATGGAGGACGACTGGTGACACCTAAGGAGCTGAGGTTCGAAGCATGGAATAAGCGAACGGGACACTGCGTCGGTCAGAAAGAGATAATATCAAGAGAGTTGTCAAGGTCCAACATATCGATTGCTGCACTTTCCGAGCTGAGGATGAGCGGATGTGGAACGGTGACCATTCAGGTGCCGGAGAGTAGCGAAAAGATGGTGCTGTACTATTCCGGTGAGGAGGGACATCGCAATGGTGTTGGATTTATGCTAGGCAGTCGCGCAGCTGGAAGCGTTGTTTCATTCGAGCCGATTTCTGGCAGGATCGCTGTTCTTGTTTTGAGCGGAACAATCAAGACCCATGTCGTGTCCATCTGTGCACCAACGGAGCCAAGTTCTGACGTTGACAAGGAGGAGTTCTACACCCAACTCCAGGACGTGCTGAATACTATCCCGGAAACCGATGTCACCATTGTAGCGGGTGATTTCAACGCAAGAGTCGGTAGTGACAGAACAGGCTGGGAAGGTGTGTTGGGCAGGTTCAGCGTGGGCGAAATAAACGACAATGGACTACGCCTACTTTCGTTCGCTGCGTTCAACGAGCTTGCCATCGGTAACAGTCAATTCCGGTACCCCAGGAAGCATCAGTTAACATGGAGGAATCCAACTGGACGAGATGTGGCCACCTTGGACTACGTGCTGATAAACTCACGTTTTAGATCATCACTGAAAGATGTTCGAGCCATGAGAGGGCCTGATTGTGGATCCGACCATTATCTCATGCGTGCAGTAATGCAGCTTCGCTTACGACGACCTAGGCGTGAGGAGCCCCCTAGAAAGAAACTAGACTGGTCACACTTGCTGGCGCCAGGAACAAAAGAAACATTCCAACTCGAGCTGTCGAATCGGTTCGCGGTTCTGGAAGATGCCTTGTCTGTGGACGAGCACGAGAAGCAGACAGTTGAAGTCGCTTTTGAACGCACAGAGCCTCTCTGCCCTGTTATTCGACGGCGAACGCAGCCTTGGATATCGGACGATTCTCTCCGTCTTGTGGACGAACGGAAGCGAGTGAAACTAACGGACTTTGGACGGTATCGGCAATTGTCTCAGGAGCTTCGTCGAAAGTTGAAGGAAGAGCGGGAGTCGTACTGGAATAAGGTAGCAGACGAAGTGGAGGAGGCAGTTGGAAGGAACGACTATCGCACATTATGCAGTACACTCAACCGTCTCAGAAAGAAGACCAAACCCATGAGCGATTCCATCAGTAATACGGATGGGTCTTTTGTGCGATCAGCAGATGAGCGTCTGTTGCGATGGAGGCAGTTCTTCAGTGAACTCTATACTCACGATGCGCCACAAGGTCCACTGGCCCAACCGATACTAGTTGAGGTACCAGAGGAGACAGCGCTTGACTCGGAACCCACTGCGGAAGAAGTGAAAGCGGCAATCAAGTCGCTAAAGAATGGAAAGGCGTCCGGTGTTGACAATGTCACGGCTGAGATCATCAAGGCAGGAGGAGATGTTCTACTGCGTCAGTTGCATCAGTTAATCACGCGCATATGGCGGACAGAGAGCGTGCCATCTACCTGGAAAAAGGCTATTGTCGTGCCTATCCATAAGGGCGATGCCAGAGACTGCAAAAACTATCGCGGGATCAGCCTGTTGTCGATTGTTGGTAAAGTCTTCACGAGAACTATCCAGTCCAGACTTCAACGCCATCGGGAGAGTACCTGTCGCGAAGAACAAGCAGGCTTTCGTCCGGGTCGAGGATGCAGCGATCAAATTTTCGCCCTTCGTCAAGTTATGGAGGAAAGGATCCGCTGTGGAAAGCGCGTCGTTATCACCTTCATAGACTTCAAGTCGGCATTCGATTGCGTGCACTGGCCCGCCTTATGGAGATCGATGGAATGCGAACACATGCCAGGAAAAATGGTGAAGCTTCTGCAGGAAAATTATAGAGGCTCGACTAGCTGTGTCCGCGTCGGCAACAAGCTATCCGAAGAATTCAGGGTCGATGCAGGCGTCCGGCAGGGAGATGTGATTTCGCCGCTCCTCTTTAATACCGTGGTCGATGCTATTATGAGAAATACCTTCGAAAATAGAAGAGGGGTCCAATTTGGCGATAACGATTTTGTCACGGATTTGATGTTTGCGGACGACAGCGCAGTGTTCACCGATACTGACATGGAAGCCACGCTTTTGTTGAATGATATGGCACAAATCGCGGAATCGTATGGGCTGCGGATTAATAAGGAGAAGACTAAAGTCATGACGTCGGACGGTTCACGTGCTTCTGTGTTCTTCGAGGGAGCTGAGCTTCAGCAAGTCAAGGAGTTCAAGTACCTCGGATCGGTGGTGCAAGAGCGAAAGGTAGTGGCTACATCGTAGATACTGTGCAGGATCGGGCAGGCGTCGGCTGCTTTCGCTTCGCTGGGCTGGTGTTTATGGAAGAAGGGTAATGTGTCAATCAAGACAAAGATCCGGATGTTTCGCGCGCTCATAGTGCCAATCCTACTGTACGGGTCAGAGTCGTGGACGTTGCTGAAGTCGGATCACAGCAGGCTGGAGGTCTTCCAAACGCGGTGTTTGCGGCAAATCCTCGGGATAACTTTAAGAGATCGAATACGGAACGACGTTATCCGAGATACTTGAGACCATCAGCCCAAGATCGAAGAACAAATTCGAACGAGAAGGCTGCGATGGTTCGGACACGTATGCAGAATGGAAAGAAACCGACTTCCGCGCAGATTGTTATGGAGAGAGCGCCCTGCACTGTGGAAGGTTGAGAGAGCAGCCCCGAAAAAGACGTGGTTGAAGCAAGTCGAGGCGGATCTGAAGTCCCAACGGTGCAGTGTCCTTAATGCTAGATTAATTGCTGCGAACCGTACTGAATGGAAGCGTATCGTTCAGGCCACAAGAGCTCCTATGGCACCTACAGCAGTGTACTGATTGAGAGGTCATCCTGCTCCGCCAGCCGCCAGCTAACGGGATGAGTGAGTGAGTGACATGTACATAACCCCAAAATTGGAAAGTCGCTCGTGTGATTCCACTGCCGAAGCCGGGAAAGTCAAAGTTGCCGAAAAACTGGTTGTGGAGGAGCTGGCCGAACACAACATCAAGCGAAAGCATCAGCATGGTTTCAATAAATCACATTCCACCACTACGGCCTTGTTGGAAATTGTGAGCTGTGTCCTGGACGGCTTCAATGCCATGAAACCTCGTAAAGCAGCCGAATCATCCATCGCGAAGAGTACTAAACCCGGTTAGAGAGAGATGTATCAGAAAGCCTTTCGCCGATGCTCCGTCGAAAGTAGATGTGCAGAGATGGACCGAAGCACAACAAGAACGCCTCCGTCTCTTGCGCGCGGAGCATACCCGATTCGTGAAGGAACACTTGAGCAGAGCAGAGATGGAACTTGGCAGGCGTGCCAGGTGCACCCTTGCATCGTTACGCTGTGGACACTCTCCCATGCTTATGTCATATTTGCATAGGATTGATAACAGCAAACCTGACGAGTGCCCTGATTGCGGTAGTCAAGGGCATACTACTGCGCACCTGTTCAATTGCCCGAAGAGACCGACTACATTAACGACAATGGATCTGTGGACGAACCCTACGCCAGCGGCCGAGTTTCTGAACCTATGACGGAACCTGCAAAGAAGAAGAAGATTTACTGTCCGGTGAGACCTACCACGCTGACCACAAAGGATCTATGGACGAATCCACTAGTGATCGCCCAGTTTCTTCACCTAAGACAAAACCCTCGACGTGGCTGCAAAGAAAAAGCTGCGCAGAGTAAGATCGCTGGGTGACCTTCTGATGGGCTGCCGTATTGAAGGTTCGCTGCGATCAATCAATTTAGCACTTCATCATAAGGTTTATGCGCGTCGAGAGCACTTTGAACCGCACCGCGCCACGATGCCACACTGCTCATCCTCTAAAGAGTGTACTCTCTATAAAACGTCGAAATTCACATCATGCGATGCGCTAGCGGCGCGCGCGACGCCTCACCCTTTGTTTGCCCTCCGCTCTCTCACTGTCTCAAGCCTGCGCTCCGCACCCGCACGCGTAGGAACCATGTAGATTTCGCCGTTTTATAGCCTGTGGCCTTCCGTGGGACTATCATTTTAATGCAGGCATACCGATCCCACCGTGGCAAGCATAGGAGTGCCTCGAGCTGATTTCCGCGTTCATGATATCTCAGATGTAATGAAAAACTCATACCTGTCACCCAGAATAGATCTGCCACTCAACTCTTCCACAGCATCCTCCGCATCCCGTTTGCTTTCGAATTCAATGAAAGCAAATCCTCTTTTCATTGCGATATCTGTAATCCGACCATATCCTTGAAAGAACCTGCAAATCACGAGCTCAAAGTACGTTCGAAGGGCAGAAATCAATAAAGCGCAAACCTCTCGATATCGGTTTCTCGAGCTCGGAACGGAAGACGTCCCAAATATACTCGCGCCATATTATCCAAGCTGAAAGCAACGTGTAGTCATATCCTGAGTCCGATAGCACAGAAAAATCGACGTGGCGAACAAAGAGATGCCCATTTTGAAGAAAATTTCATTTTTTTTTCACCACAAATAGATGCGCGCACGCAGCTCTCCCTCGGCGGACCCCTATCGCTGTGTCCGCCATCCCTGCGCACACGTAAGCGGGAGAGCCACATGATTTTCTTCCAGAAAAAGGGTAATTGGCTATCAAATTCAAGGAAAAAGTTACAAATGTGCGAAATTACTTGTTTAGTGACCCTCGCCCTCCCCCGAAATGAAGGTTGCTACTCATAGTCAGCAAAGAAAGTTCAAGCAGAGGTCTGATTAGAACATCTAGACTGGTTCATTTCAAGTGAACTCCTGCTTTCGATTAACACAGCGCGGAGCGGTGGCTTTTTCGTCGGAACCTCCTTATCACTAGTTACATTTCACCGAGGTTCATCGCTCCGCTGCAGGCGATAATCGAAATTCACAGGTCACTAGGGATTTTCCAGAATCTACCTGGGAGAAGATCAGGTTTGAGCAGCGTTGTGACCAGTCACAAAGGGGGTCGTAAAATTTTAGGAAAAAATGATAATTTGGGGAGGGGGGTAAATTGTTGGAGTAGCCCTGGACCTCACGAAGGCGTTTGACACTGTCAATCTCTCTAATAGCATCCCGATCGCTGCCGGTGTCCCTCAAGGAGGAGTCATATCGCCTGCTCTGCTCAGTCTTTACCTGGAAGATTTGCCCGTCCCCCCAAGTGACATCAAAGTCGTTGCGTATGCGGATGACATCACCATTCTGTGCCGAGACAGAAACATTAATATAGCTGCACGCAAGATCAATAGCTACCTCATCGTTCTGAAGAACTTTCTCGATGATACGATGCTCACTGTCTCTGCCGCTAAATCATCTGTATCAGTTTTCTCCACTGACCCTGAGGAACACTGCGCTCACCCCGTTGTGAATTGGGAAGACGCTCGTCTGCCTGCCGCACGTTTTCCTAAGCTGCTCGGCCTAGTATTGGATCCTTCGTTGAGGTTCCACAAGAATACTGAGCAGAAACAGGCTACAGTGAAAGCAAAGCTCAACGTCCTACGTGCTCTGGGAGGAACGTCGTGGGGAAGTAGCAAGGAGACAATTTTGACCACCTACAAGGCAATATTGCAGCCGGCGTTGGAGTACGCTGCACCGGTATGGCAGCACATGATATCGGATTCATCGTGGACAAAGATGCAGCGAGTCCAAAATGCTGCTCTTCGGATTGCCACAGGGTGTGCTAAAAGCACCCCAGTGGAACATCTTCGTGCTGAAGCCCGAGTTCTGCCTGTTCAGGAGCACTGTCAACTCCCAGCGCAGCAACTGGTTATTAATATTGTCAAGCAGCCTGACCACCCATTAAGAAGGATCATGAATCCCATGAGAGAGAGACATATCAGAAGGCCTTTTGCGGATGCTCCCGAGAAAACCAATATACAAAGATGGACGGACTCCAAATGGATCGTCTGCGTCTTTTACGTGCGGAGCACACCAAGTTCGTCAGGGATCACTTGAGTAGGATGACCGTCAATCCCATATTGGGGGTTGCACCACCCATAGTCAGCGACACCGAGATGGAACTCGGTAGGCCGGCTAGAAGTACCCTTGCCTCGTTACGCTGCGGTCATTCCCCTATGCTGATGTCATTCTTGCATAAGATCGATCGCAGTAAGCCGGACGAGTGCCCGGACTGTGGTAGCCGTGGCCACACAACTGAACACCTATTTGAATGCCCAAAGAGGCCTACCACTCTTACAACAATGGATTTGTGGACGAATCGGGTTTCAGTCGCCCGTTTCTTGAACCTTTGACAAAAACCTTCCTGCGGCTGCAAAGAAGAAGAAGGGGGTAAATTTTTTGAAGGAAAATAGGCATCCACACGTCAGCCGCGACCGAATGTGATCCTAAAAACATTACCACAAGTTTCGCTTCTCTTCAAAATTTGACACTAAATAAAGCTTTGAAATATTTTTGGTCCTGGGGGGTCGTAAAAATTCGGGGAATTTTTGAAAAAAAAAAGAAAAATGGGGGTCGTAGCCGCGTCAAAAATCGCCACAATGACCTGCTCAACCCTGGAGGAGATTCCCGGCTCACTTCCTCTCTTTTGTCCAGCCTTCGCTGAGCCTATGACTGCTCAACGGCGAGAAAATTGGGGGGGGGGCAGGGTGTCACTCCACCGGCAAGAGGTCCAAAATAGAATCATATTACTCCGCCTCATGATTGAGAAACCTAGGGTAAATATTCCAAAATCCCATTAGTTTTTCGGTTTCGTCTCTCATATGGTTATCTTATTATTAACGTTTTGAAGCTTTTGAAGAATCGTTCTATTACTCAGCGCAAACTTTTGAATTTCCAATGACAGGCTATTCGCATTTCCGGCACAGATTTCCAGTGCAAGACCGAAATATTGGATGTAGTGAACTTTCAGACCGCAATCACAAAACCCAGCCATCTATAGTCTACAGCAATGGAAGCAGGACCTGGTGAGGTTGCGAGCTCGTCCTAACATATGGTAGTTTGTTAGTGGTATCACTCATCTTTCCGAAACACTTGTGACAGATCGGTGAGTCTGCGTTTTCACCGATATGACTGCTGCTGTAGAAGGCAATAAAAACAGGTGAAAAAGAGAAACTCACCGACCAGCCTGTTATTTCGAAAAAATGAGTGACAACACAATCAGACTACCGTATGTTAGCACGAGTACGCAACCACACCATGTCCTTTTAACATTGCGGTAAACTGTAGACTAAACTGAATTGAGGCCTTCACAATCTCTGATATCTTACTTTCAAAACCATTCCCACTTCCCGATTCATTTTTTTCCAGAAACTGTACAAGTTCGGTATCGCTTCCGTTGACACGTGCTTTATGAGAAAGAGAGACCAATGGAAATTGACCCGTTAGGCTTAAATTAGTGGTTCCTGATTTCCTTGCCGTAAAAACAATTCCACTACACGAATGATTCAATCTTCATAACGCTGGGGAATCTTGGCTTTTGAAGGATCGATAAAGTCAACGTCTCAGGTAAAAACAAGTAAGCTCTGAGTGATTAAAACCGATCAAAACAAATTTCTTGTAAAGTACCTAAATGAACTCCGCGCATTTACCGTGAATAACAGCAACATCAAGTTTCAGCTCTGTCTTTTCTTGGTCATTTGAAGTTCGCTAAAGTTCCATCGAAAGTTGTCCCATACAAGCAATCTTTCGCTGCCGAGATGTCGTACGTTCGTGCCGTGGCAGTGTGGAGGAAAGAAGATCACCTCCGTGCAAACCGACGTCAATCCCTCCGCGGAGAGAGTTTTTGTCATGGGAGAGGTGCTGGCTGGCTGCAGCTCTCCTGAGGATTCTTCTACAAATGGCCGGTGTCGGAAGGAATCCAGGACCCGCGAAGAAGAAGAAGAAGTACCCATGTGCCACATGCGGCAGAGATGTCAATTGGTATGGAACCAGCGTCCAATGTTTTGGATGCGAAAGGTGGGTGCACTTCTCCTGTTCGGGTCTCAGTTCTGTGAGGCACCACGATTCTTCCTTTCGTTGTATTGTGTGCTCCGCCTCCAGTAACTCAAATTCCTCATCTACCAACCGCCCCCTATCTATTGTACACATCAATCTAAACGGCCTTCGGACCAAGCTTTCTGAATTATCTCTCTTTGCCCGTACTCATCACCCGGATGTTATCATGGTCCAGGAGACCAAACTCTCTCCCTCTGCTACCTCTAGACATCCAAACATCCCGGGCTATACTGCATATCATACTCCTAGGTCATCTCAAGGAGGCGGAATCTCTACTTTTGTTCTGTCCTCTCTTCTCTCTCACATTATTCCAAACACTCCAGTGGATGGCACTCTCGAGTACATCCCCATCCATCTACCTCTTAAAACACCACTTTCTCTTTTTAATATACATATCCCTCCTTCTTCCTCTTGTCCCTCAACATACAATCCTATCCCCCTTCTCAAGCAGCTGTATGACTGCTCTCTTTCTCCCTCAATTGTCTTTGCGGGTGACTTCAATGCGCACACGTTCTGCTCGTCGCTTGATTCTGATGCTAGAGGAGGTGACGTCGAAGAATGGGCGGAGGAGTGCGATCTGGTTATCTTAAACGATGGCCAGCCCACTCGTCTCCCTGCCAACGGCCGATCATCTAGCCCAGACATCTCCCTCGTCTCTTCCAATCTCTCTAATGCTTGCTCTTGGTCGACATCCAAAGCTCTTTCCAGCGATCACATCCCTGTCTTTGTCGATATTGATCTCTCTAACTCTCTTGCTCCCTATACAGGTGTTCGTCATCGTTCTTATCTTAATTTAGGCCTTGCAGACTGGAGCCTGTTCAGGGAGGTTGCGCTCCGCCAAGCGGCTGATTATCCGTGGAATGGCGATGTACACCAGAAGGAGCGCCACCTATCTGATGCTATCTTGAAGGCTATGAAAGCTGCGATCCCTGAAGGCCGCATTAAGACCTTCTTTCCCAATGTCACCAGGGAAACACTGCCGAAGATAAGGACAAGGGACGCAAAGAGAGCCGCAGATCATCTTGACCCAGACATCGCTGCGCTGGATGATGAGTTCAGGAAGGACCTTGACAGGCACAAGAAGGAAACTTGGGAAAAGTTCACTGAGAAGATGAACTTCAGAGATGATGCAGCAGCAACGTGGAAGGCCTTGAAAAGGATCTCCGGAAAGTTCACCTCCGCCAACAATTCCGCGATTGAGTTTGAAGGTGGAGTCTTCAAATCAGGGAAGGAGGCCACAAATGCTCTTGGGAAGCATTTTTTCATCACTAGAACCAAAAGAGGGAAGCAGAACAGAATAACTGTACGGGAACTCTGTAAGTTGCCTCTCATGGATGTAGATGATGCAGTCACGCCTGCACAGGTCGAGAAGGCAATAAAGGAGATGAGCAACTCGAAGGCATTAGAGCCAGACGGTTTGAGCCCTGCAGTCCTGAAGAGACTGCCCAGTGAAGTACTGCCTTTTATTGCTGACGTCATGAATACATCGTTTCGTACATGTACTTTACCCCAAAATTGGAAAGTGGCTCGTGTTATTCCACTGCCGAAGCCGGGAAAGTCACCATCCACGGCTAAAGGGTACCGGCCGATCAGTCTGCTCTCACCCATCGCCAAAATTGCCGAAAAACTGGTTGTGGAGGAGCTTGCCGAGCATAACAGCCAACAGCAGCACCAACATGGTTTCCGTAAATTACATTCCACCACTACGGCCTTGTTGGAAATTGTGAGCTATGTCCTGGACGGCTTCAACGCCATCAAACCCCAACGTACTGTTGGTGTGGCCCTCGACTTAACAAAGGCATTTCACACTGTCAATCTAGGCCTACTACCAGAGAGTCTGTTAAAGTCTACCATCAAGCCATGGCAGAAGCGGTGGATAACTGCCTTCACTAAACGACGTCGGGCAAATGTGCTATTCCAGGGACATGTTTCCAACAGCATCCCCATCGCCGCTGGTGTCACTCAAGGAGGAGTTTTATCGCCTGCACTTTTCAGTTTATATCTAGAAGATCTGCCCGTTCCCCGTCGAGACATCAAGGTCGTTGCATACGCGGATGATATTACTATTCTGTGCCGAGATCGCGACATTAAGGTACCCACCAGTAAGATCAATGACTACTTGATCGAGTTGAAATGTTTCTTCGATCGCAAAATGCTCACAGTCTCTGCCTCCAAATCGTCCGTCACCGTCTTTTCCACTGATAATGCAGAGCACAGAGCCCAACCTATGGTGAAATGGGACGAAACTCAATTGCAGGCCACCCGATTCCCCAAGCTGCTTGGACTCGTGTTGGATCCTTCGTTGAAGTTTCATAAGAACACTGAGCAGAAGCAAGCCACAGTGAAATCAAGACTCAACGTCCTGCATGCTCTCGGTGGAACGTCCTGGGGATGCAATAAAGAAACGATCCTGACCACGTATAAGGCTATTGTGCACCCCGCCTTGGAGTATGCTGCGCCAGTCTGGCAGCACATCGTGTCGGACACCTCTTGGTCCAAGCTGCAGCGCGTCCCAAAATTGTGCTCTGCGAATTGCAACAGGCTGTTCTAAAAGCTCTCCAATAGAGCACTTACATGCCGAAGCTCGCATATTGCCAGTTAGAGACCACTGCCAACTCCAGGCGCAACAAATGTACATTAACATCGTTAAGCAGCCGAATCATCCTTCGCGAAGAGTACTAAACCCGGTGAGAGAGAGATGTATCAGAAAGCCTTTTGCTGATGCTCCGTCGAAAGTAGATGTGCAAAGCAGAGATGGACCGAAGCACAACAAGAACGCCTCCGTCTCTTGCGCGCGGAGCATACCCGATTCGTGAAGGAACACTTGAGCAGAGTTGCCATAAACTCCATCCTGGGAGTCGCACCTCCAAAGGTCTGCGAGACAGAGATGGAACTTGGCAGGCGTGCCAGGTGCACCCTTGCATCGTTACGCCGTGGACACTCCCCCATGCTTATGTCATACTTGCATAGGATTGACAACAGCAAACCTGACGAGTGTCCTGATTGCGGTAGTCAAGGGCATACTACTGCGCACCTGTTCAATTGCCCCAAGAGACCGACTACATTGACGACAATGAATCTGTGGACGAACCCAGTGCTAGTGGCCGAGTTTCTGAACCTATGACAGAACCCCTCTCTGTGGCTGCAAAGAAGAAGAAGCAATCTTTCACTGAGAGGTATGGCCGATAGTTTTTTGTGAATATTCAAACCTCACAATATTAAAAAAATAACTCGTGCAAACTGGGGCTGTATGCACATCTCTCCCCGCGAAGGCCATCCATGATTGGTCAATTTCGGCTGATGACCAATCACAGAGTGGCTTCGCGGGGACGGGGACGTGCGGAGAGAGTGTGCATACGGCCTCTTGGCTCCCTCAAACGCCACGTTCGAATTGCCAAATACATACCCGAGTACCGGAGGTCTAATCCGGTAAAAGGTGTACTTTTAAAAGTTGTACTTCAAAATTGCGGACTACGCGAGACAGTATGCGGTACTGCATCCCTGGACTGTCTCGTCTTGGAATGAACTGAAGCCGAAAAAAAAATCTGATCATTTTGCCTATGCTAGCTGGTGCTAGCTTGCCTGGAAACAGACACAAAAAAGGCCATCGTGATGAGGAAACCCGAGGATGCACATCCTGACTGGTTTGCCGAGGAATACTCGGCAATACTCATCTTTAGTACTGCGGACTTCGCTGGAACGACTCCATGGCAAGGAGCCTGGACACTCCTTCTGCAGCAGGTAGCTCGTGGAGCAGAACTGATCGGGTTAGCCGGTCCACAGAACGACCACGACTGGAAAAGATCGGTTTTCTCTTGCGGGACCTCTTCGAGGAAACCGTGGAACAGCGTCCTTCACTGCGAAACCGTCTACGATGTCTGCTGCCAACCCGCTCACAACAAGAAATGCTTTCGCCCGGCTTCCGTACGGCTAAGTACGAGAAAGGGAAAATCTTCACACAGAGTACAGCCAAAAGGTTCTGGTCGGCTACGATCGCGGAGCATTCGGCATTCCTATGCATGGACCCATTCGTGAGGACCGACCAGCAGCATGTAGCTAAACGCATGAACGAGCCTAAATTTTCTGTTCGAGGGAAACCTCGTTTTGGTGTACAACACTCCAGAGGCGGTTATGCTTCTCAAGCGCGGTCGCCGTTGATTAATCGACCAATCCAGAAGATCGGAAACAAAATGTACAGGCTCGTACCGGTCGAAGAGAAGTTTCCAGCTCGAAATCCCGCTAGAGGACGTGGCTCCGCATCCTACAGGTCTTGATTCGGCGTAGTGGAAACGCCTACCTCTCGGGGGCCCCCATGTCATGTATGTAATCTTCTAATAATACGTTGTAACACTTTTCTCCCAAGTAATCTCCTTTTGTAATAAATTGCACGTGGTTGGTCCCTAATTCGTTTGACCCAGTTGTCCTTGACACTGCACTGATCACTTCCGGTACACCAGACAGTGCCATTTCCGGTGCCGCCTCCTAGGGCTGTAGCCAGCCCTATATAAGTCTTCCCATAAGGTAGATTTGATTCTTGCTCTTGTTTGTTTTTTTTTGTTTTAATAAACCTTTGTGAACTCTCTCTCTTCTTGTTTCAACTCTGAAACTCAATGTCCTCCGCTTGTCCACTGGGAAAAAACCACTAGACGAGCTCTTCTGCAGAATCGTAGAAGAACTCTCTCCCCTCAGTAGAGCACCTCCCTTGGATTACAGACCTCTATTCGATATGTACTTGTAATAGAGGGTGCACTTCTAATCCTCAGACCTATTTGATATGTACTTGTAATAGAGGTGTACTTCAAATAGACGTGTACTTCTATTAGGGGAAATACGGTAGATTGCACACATTGACCTTCCAGAACCTATTGGTCTGCAAAAGAACAAAATTGAAGAAGTTGAATAATGGGTGAATTAGTCTAGAAATGATATGATCGGTGATATGCGACTTATTTTAGAGTGATTTTAACACCCGTGCTCAATCGAATGCCCTCGTGGCATTTTTTTGAATTTAGTTGCATGGGTTTATTGCTCAAAACCAAAGCCTCAGTATGTGCATTTTCTGCCTTTGTAAAACTTTAGAGTGCACCTAACGCGATGATAATACATTTTCGGCCATATAACACACCGAAACACTATTACGGTGCCCGTTGATCATCACTCCTACGACGCGCCAATGTGCGCTGCGCCATACGACGAACGGCGCGCTTGTGTGGGATATTAAGCGACCAATACGGGCCAGACCCCCTCCCGTCACCACCACGGACTGTAACGGCTAGATAAATGGATGATTTTCAATTTCAATCACGTCTGTGTTCCTCACTCTATTGCCGGTCTATCTCCTCATCCTGTTTTCTGGGCTCCATAACATTGCTCACCGCCACCGTGTGGAAGAGTCATCTGCACCATACACGGCAAAATGGTTATCGCTAGTGGCATAAAATGAAGACGGCAATTAAAAAAAAACAAGACGCTGAAGCTAGGACTTTTCAGGCGTCACCGTCTACCGATACAGACAATCGTTTCGGGACCACCTGAAAATCCACTGGCAGCAAGCTAAGACACAGCAAAGAGCAGCGAACCACCGTGGAAGCAAAGTCAGGGTTCTTGCAGACCTGTTCTGCTGATTAAGAATGACACAGTTTGCGTAAACTTCTCCTTGGCAGGTACCTAACATGATATCGAGTTTCCAACACTGATTTACGTGCGATTGTGTGCCGATGCATAAGTATGTTAACGTCTGTGACCCTAAATTAACCGGAAATTCGCTCAGAAAAGTATTGTTCGACGCTGAACACAAGTTTGCTATCATTTTTGCTAAATATGGGTACATGTGTACTTTCCGCTCTCTAACCTGTTTTAGTCCATATTGCAGCCTTATACTTATGGTCTATTCGATTTATCGAAATCTCACTAACTAATAAACTGCTGACAAACAAAAAAGGGGCCCAAACACCCGTATTCGCTGTCGCAAGTGATTTTCTGGAGCACTCGCTTCGCTCTCTCGGCTTGCTGCCAATTGATGGCAAAGCGGTCCCGCCACGATTGTCTGTAACGGTAGACGATGACGCCAGAAAAAGTCCTAGCTTCAACGTCTTGTTTCAAATAATGCCCCAGAACATGCTAGTTTACTTGATTTCACTTGAATGCTGGGATGTCACGCGACGCAGAATACACGGGTGAGCACTGTCCGCTCCCCCGACCCTATGGTAGAAATGGTGGGACGACCGCAATGCTCCCGAGATAGCGAGATATTGGCTGCATCGCACACGATTACAATATCAAACCGCAGAAATCTTCCATCGCAGGCTGGCACAGCGGCGCAGGGTCTTCGTTGCAGGACAATCTGCCATCTTGCCGCATCCACAGTTGCGAAAGGCTCCGCGTTGCTCTAATTCCTCATCGCGGAAGGCCGGCATTCTTACGAAAGCGGTGATGAAAAACGGTACACGAAGCATATGAAACGAGATTTTAGTTTCCCGACGCACAGTTGTGTACTGGTTTCATTGCTTTCAAAGAAAGTGAGCCGCAGATGGCCTAAAATGCACACTCTTGGACAAAACGATTAATTTACTCCCAGATTCTCAAAAGGGATACTGCAATAACTTCCAACTAAAATAACTAGTAATATACAAATAGCTTTTCGTAGTTTAAATTTGATTAATGACTTGTCATCAGTATGACGAGTGCAGATTGGCCGTAAACACAATGTGATATGTCCACAGTCGGACAATCTACACATGAAACGGGCCCGTTTTGATGGCATGGTATTCTCGTATTGGTTAAACGCTTCCAAGGTTTTAGGATAGAGGCTGAAGCACCGGAGGAGAAAATGGGGGCAAAACACTCCGACTTTTGAGAATGACTTGAAACCCAGGGGTGGGCGAGATTCAATCGAAAGTGCTTATCTCCATCTGGGAATATTTGGCAATAATGCCCAACTGTGATAAAAAGGAAAAAAAACGCATCGCATCAACGCCTGAATATCGCACACACTAGAGCTGGTCCTGCTCCTGCTGTCTCCTAAAGTGTTCATCTCGATGTTATGTTATGTTAACTAAGATTTTAGTAAAGTAAGTTGTGTGTTGAACAATAGTAATAAGTGCTGTCATTCTTGTGTTTGAGTAGTGCAATGCACATTCGGTAGCGATCCAGCGCAGAGTAAAGGACGGTGTGGAAACGGCAAGATGGTCCCGCAACGAAGACCCTGTGCTGCAGTGTCAGCATACGGTGGAAGATTTCTGTGGTTTGAGGATTGTAATCGTGTCTGCATCGCGGCTTTCTAGAAATAGGATACAAACCTTCAGTCCTCTTTATCAAACAATAAGCGTCAATAAAATGTGCTATCCTAGCGAGAGGGGCCACTATGGCACAATTCACTTCGCCACACCCATTTTACCGAGCACCTACCCGAGGTTTTCCGTTGTTGCCTACGGAGCTTGACCTTTTGGCTCCTGGTCGTGGCGGGACCAACTGGGGCGACGCACCTCTAACCTTCACAGTACAGCACTGGTGCTGAAATTCGGTCAGTGTCTTCGCCATTGTTTCTTTCTGTGATTCAGAGCTAAGAAGGAAGATAACTAGCTCTACAATAAAGAAAATTGAGGCGAATTACCACTTTTTTGAGATTCATGCACGGTGTCAAAGTTTATCCAGACACTATATCGCCTTTTTCTGAATTCTGGATATTTCATGACGGTATTCAAACGGTTATCGCGACTTGTTGAGAGCTGATAATTAAGGGTGGATTTTATAAAAATGACACATAGTATCTTGACTTACTTGACTTAATCGGTTGGCTTTCGCCTGACGCGGTCATTCCGCATCTTCACCGAGGTGTGCCGTCCTAGTAATCAGCCGTGTCCATTTTTCACGGTCTTCCGCCACAACTTGAACACATTCCATCCAGCTGTCACTATTCCGTTTCCTGCGAAACGAAACATCGTGCCTGAACTGTCTTTCGATGCCGAGTGACTTCAAATCCTCTTTAACCACATCCGTCTAGAACTTTCGCCTACGCCCAGGTGGCCGTTTCCAGACAGGATTTGGAAGCATTCTTGAAGCGTGTTGTACGAGACGATCCGGCGTTCTTCTTAGTATATGCCCGAGCAGTCGACGTCGACTTTCCATTGCTGCTTGAGATGGCGTTAGGAGATGCTGGCACCTCCCTCGTGTCAAGCGTTTATGTACTGCGTCGATTTCCTTGTAAAGGTCTTCGTTATGGCATACACGCGGCCAGAAATATTCAAGCAAACGCCCTAAAGCTTCATCTCCGTGCAATCCAACCTTTCCATCTGCGTCTTCGGTGCTGCCCACGTCTCCGATCCGTACATCATGATAGGGCGAATAGCGGATAGGTAGACGCGCAACTTGACTTCCTTCGCGATGGTGGTAGACCACAAACACTTGGTTAGAGAATTAAATGCAGACGTAGCTTTCGCACATAGTTGTCGAATATCCGCTGCATAACTACCATCGTTCTTCAGCAAACAGCCCAAATAACAGAAATCGTCCACCAGTTCGATACGTTGTCCGTCCACACAAACTCCCGTTGAAGGCCTCTGAGAGACCCACATCTGCTTGCATTTGTCGGGACGAAGTCCATAGGCTGCGGCATACTTCGAAACGAGGTTCACAATCCTTTGCAGTTTTGCGTTGTTTTCAGCGAATAACACGATGTCGTCGGCATACTCCAGGTCGACAAGGGAGCGTCCTGATGATGTTAGGATCACATCCGCAGGAAACTGTTCTGCAACTCTACGCATAATGTCATCAACGGCGAAGTTGAAAAGAAAAGGGTCTGCAACGGCTTCTTGCCTTACTCCTGTTTTCACCTCGAAAGCTGACGTAAATCCGACAGGTGTACGAACTGCTGTTGTTCCTTTGTTCATTTCCTCGATTAACCAAACATACTTTTCCGGGACTCCATCTGCTCGCAGATCATTGAGCAATCGATCACGATGAGGAGAGTCGAACGCGGCTTCAAAGTCCAAAAAAGCAAGCTGTAATGGCTTCGAATACTGCTGCCACGATTCAATTACTCTTCTCACGACGAACACTTGGTCGATGGTCGATCTTCCAGGTCGAAAACCGGCTTGCTCATCTCTGGTCGTTCTTTCACGATGTTTGATAAGTCGCTCGAGAATGATACGTTCTAAAACCTTGTACATGACACGAAGTAGAGAGATTCCTCTGTAGTTCTTAGGATCCGTGACGGATCGCTTCTTGTGAAGAGGAACGATGATCGCATGTCTCCACGAATCGGGTATCCTTTCGCTCATCCATATAGCACGGATGCTGTTGGTCATTTCACGAATCCCAGACGGAGGAAGAGCTTTCAGCATTTCAGCAGTGATGTTGTCATCTCCACCTGCCTTTCCATTCTTCATTTTCCGGACACAACCCAAAACTTCAGACTCAGTCGGCGGTTCCTCACTGACATCGTAATGTGCTCTCTGAATATGCGGGAGCTCAAGTACTGATGGCGCTGGACGATTCAGTAGTGAACTGAAGTAATCCTTCCATAAGGCAGCGTCGCATCACCAACTGCAACTCCATTGGTAGTGTTCAAGACAGGAGAACATCTCTTCGTCTTCCCGCTATACTGTCGCAGCAACGTGTAGGCTTTCCTCGGATTCTATAGTATCTAAGTATGTTAACTCGTCAATTCTGAGTGGAAATTTCACCATTACCCTAGTTAAACTGTGAGTTTTAAACATGGAGTTTTCTGGGGGCTTCAGAAGACATTGCGCATCATTGTCTAGGCTTTTGACATTGTGGCGAAATGCTTCCACATAACATGTCCTTTAAACACCTTTCAGGCATGATTAGCCGGGGCGGCGGCCAGGTGGAACGCCGCGCGCGGCTGGGAGCTTGCGTTGCATATCGCGTCGCGGCATACCAGCAAGCGTTGATTGAGTCATTTCCCTTCAACGAGATGTTTGGAAACGCTCATATGATGGGTTCAGTGCAAGAAGTTGACATAAATGAGGTTCATAGAATCGAGTGTCTATCGGTAAATTATGAATGACTTCTTTTGCGCATGATTTCTGTGAATATGGTACGTTCTAATAGAGATCACTAAGATATCCATATTTCTGGGTCATTAACAATGAGATTCGATATCCTAGCTACCCAAGACGTTTCTCAAACTTAAAGGCATCGTACGCGCTGAAAACCATGTTTCGTTTTTAAGCGTTTTTGAGATTTTAGCCCCCTATAGTGACTAAAGGTATCGAAACCCCCCCCCAAAACGTTGACTTTTCAAGAAAAAACGTTTTAAAAACTTCTGAAAATCATTTGAATTTCGCGCCGGCATCGACTCGGGATAGTTACGCGGAGGGCGCAAGGAACAGTTGTACATATCGTCCATTGGCGCAGCGTTGGAAGCAATCGCTCGTTATGTGACGAGAAATTTCCAGTCGATAATGCCACTTTCGTCCGACGGTGCGTCAGCGTACTGTGGCATGCCCTGTACTTAGCGGCACGACGTTCTGCTCAAATATTGCGAAAATGCCAAATGACTGACGGAGGGGCCGGCCCCTTTTGACGGAATTCCTTACTTTCCACTTCCTCTATGCTCACAATGGCACGTTTTTGAGCAGCCAAGCTCGTTGTACGTTCTCACAGGGGCCCGAGGAAGGGATTGAGCATAAAAAATGGAATGTGGATTTCAGCGCGTACGATGCCTTTAAATGCAGCCATTTTGTTTATGTTGAATCCTTGGTTCATCGACGAATCTAAGATGGTACGCCGCGACGCAATACGCGTCGCTTGTCCTCGCTGCGCGCGGCGTACCATCCTTCCCGTACCCGATTAGCCGAGAGGCGGCATTTTTTGCAACGGGGTGGACCTATTGTAGGATTAAAATAAAGCCTTTTTAATGGGGAGCTGCCATAGAGTCCAATACGTTCCCGAAGAATATTCGGCGTTTATATCGAAATTTCGCCCACTCCGTGACTGAAAGCTATGGAAAAAAATTTAGAAACGTTCTGCATCTATACCGCAATATCCTTACAACTACAAAAAGCCATCAACAGGGTCGAGCAGGACTGGCTAGCTTGCTAACGGGGGTGGTAGAGACTTTCGGAAATTTTTTTCAGAGGGGATAGTGCATTTTTGGAAGGGAAAAAGTATGTTTCTAGAAGAAAGGTTATAGAAAATTATGAGAAATTCGTTGCACAAACCACAGAAATAACTTAGTCGAGGTTTTTTTTTCAAATCGCTAGCGAAAATTCCCCGAGCAAAGTAGAAAATTTAATTCGAAGCATTTTAAATGTTAGGAATGTGAAACATTTCAATACAATACCGTTGGGATCCTAGATTCGGCCGCATTTTTTGCGACGGGGTCGACTGCGGCGCGGTCGTGGCGCGCCCCTACTGGCGCATCGCCATAGCACGGTTTTCGCACAGTTACTCATGGTAAGAGGAAGTGTCGTGAAGGAATAATTGCATATATTCGTTTTAAAGCATCAACAACTTGTACAAAGCTGTCATAAATAAAACATCTGCTGGTTTCGCTAGTTTCAAGGGTGTCTGCCAACGATCAAAGTGAAACGAGCCAAAGGTTTTCCTCGCGGGGACTAAATCTGCTCTCGAACCGGATGTTGCCAATATATCTAGCCAATCAGAGAGATTTTTTAATGCTTCAGTAGAAATCGAGTGCAGATACCTCATAGGTGCAACTGAAGACGTCTCACAACGGCTATAGTAGTCTTGCCATGTATGCAGTGGAGCTGCTTACTGCACAGCACCCATCTGCTGGATCCAAACGTCACTTTCGGGGAAATGGTTGAACTTGATAGTAAACGAAAATATATGTAGTAAGTATAAACCTCCTCAGATTACCTTTCGTAGAATTAAAATGAAGCCTTTTCCACCGATAGCCCAAAACGTTCCCGGAGAGTATTCGGCGTTTATATCAAAATTTCGCCCACTCCGTGACTGAGGGCTACGGAAAAATTTGAAAAACGTTCTGCATTCACACCGCAATATCCTTGCTACCACTAAAAGCTTCTACCAGCAGGGTCGAGCAGGACTGGATAGCTTGCTAACGGGGGTGGTAGAAATTTTCGGGAAAAATTATTGAGAAGGATTGCGCAATTTTGGAACGAACAAAAGTAAGGGTTGGCTAAAAAAAGAGGATATAGAAAATTTTGAGAATTTCGTCGCATAAACCGCAGGAATATATCTTAGCCCAGGTTTTTTTTTTCAAAGCAGTTATGGATATCGGTTGCGAAAATTCCCCGAGCAAAGCGAAAATTTTAATTCGAAACATTTTACATGTTGGGAATGTGAAACATTTTAACACAATATCGGTGGGACCGTGGATTTTTCCTAATAAGTCCTTATAGTCGGTCGGGACTACGTCAAGAACCTTGCCAGAGGGCTGCTGGACCCTGCCTTTCAGCTCAAGCTAGCCTATTTCGTTATTTTTAAAGCGTATTTGACTTTTCGCTTACTAACACTATGTTCACCACTAGCGGGACACTTAACGCTAGCAAGGAACAATTTAGTATACATCACTCCTTAGATTCTTCTTTGATTAGACCCCTTATTCCGTCATAATTCTGCGATATAAAGATTGTGTTGTAATCTGTATCGACATTTCATATGATTCTCTATCAAAACACTTATTGCTACTATATTGCACTGCTTTTAGATAGCTAGTACACCATTATGCCTGAAAGTAACGAAGGAAAGCGAGCGCTGGCAAGCGCCTGTATGGGCGCGCGGCGACCGCGCCGCAGTCGACACCGTCGCAAAAAATGCTGCCCGTAAATTCTCCCGAATAAAAAGTTCTCAAAGTCGGTTGCCTTTCAGCTCAAGCCCGACTATTTCTCATTTTTAAAGTGAATTTGACTTTTTGCTAGCTTACACTAAGCTCACGACTAGCAGGACACTTAACGCAAGCAAGGAACAAATTTGTATCCACCGCTCTTTGAATTCCACTTTGATTAGCCCTTTCATTCAGTTCTCGTTCTGCCATATTGAGATTGTGACGTAATCTGTGCCAAATTTTCATGAATCCTCATCAATACAGTTGTTGCCACTATACGGCACTGCTTTTCACTGACAAGTACACCGCTATGACTGCATGTTACGTAAAGATACCTCTAGTCGCCGTCGCGCGGCGCGGTATGATGGGGCGCGCTTGTCACATCCACACACTGCTAGTCGCATGGTGATGAAACAAACAGGAGTGAGGAACAAGATAAACGGTTATGTTTCTCGTCATAAATTGATTCAGGTCACCATCCCATTTGACATCTGGATGGGCACTATGTTCCTTGGTGTTCGTTGTGAACACTGAAACAGAGGATTTTGGGGCAGAGACTGTGAGCATCATATTATCGAAGAAGAGCTTCAACTCGACGAGATAGGCGCTGATCTTGTTAGCGGCTATCTGCAGGTTACGGTCCTGGCACATGACGGTGATGTCGTCGGCGTACAAAACAATCTTTATACCCTGTGGTGGCTCGGGTATATCCTCAAGATACAGCCTGAATAGGGCAGGGGACAACACTCCGCCTTGCGGAACACCGGCTGCTATTGGAATACTATCGGATACGTGATTCTGGAACAGAACCTTAGCCCGGCGGCCTTTCGTGAACGCTGCAATCCATCGCTTCTGGCATGATGGTAGCGACGACTTGAGCAGTTTCTCGGACAGCAGTCCCAAGTTAACAGAGTCAAACGCTTTGCTCAGGTCGAGGGCGACGGCCACCGTTCTCAGGGGCTTTCTCGTGTTGAACCTATCGACCGCAAAACTCACGATCTCCAATAGAGCAGTAGTAGTAGAGTGAAGTTTCCTGAACCCATGCTGATGCTGCTGTCGCTCATTTTGATCAGTCATCTCCGTCACGATCAACTTTTCAGCTAATTTAGCGACGGGCGATAACAGGCTTATTGGTCGAAACCCTTTTGCCGTGCTTCGGGACTTTGGCTTTGGCAACGGTATCACATTGGCTGTCTTCCAAGCTTGGGGTAAAGTGCAGGTTCGGAAAGAAAAGTTAATGACAGGGTTGAGCAGGGTTGTGACCCGGCACAACAGGGGGTCGTAAAAATTTTGAAAATTTTAGGGAAAAAATGAATGATTTTTGATGTTTGTAAAGTTTTTGCAAATGCATGGCCCTTTGGCGTCCACACTTTAGTCGCTAACGAGCTTGATCCTCAAAAATTGATATTACAAACTTGACTTCTTTTCCAGCTTCGCCTTTCAAATAAAAGCAAAATCATTTTTCCGTCCCGGAGGGTCGTAAAATTCTGGATTTTTTACAAAATTCTGGTCAACGGGGCGGGTCGTAGCTCCGCCGAAGATCGGCACAACGGCCTGCTCAACCCTGGTTAATGATATCTGCAAGCATCGGTAGAAGTTCCGTGGGAAGCTTCTTCAGAATGGCTGGGGAGATACCGTCAGGTCCGATAGCCTTCGAATTCAGCATTTCTTTGCTAGCCTTCTCTACTTGTGTGAGAGTAAAGGCCTCAGATGCGTTAGGGTCTACGAACGCAAACGAACCGGCTCAATTGTTGAGCCGCGAATTGAATTGAAAACTGCCTACCTGTAGCCACTTCTTCCATAAATAGGGGTCAATCGTTGCTACCAATCGTAACTTGTCCTCGTATCGGAAACAATGCTGCTCATGAACACCGTGCAATTTGTTTCGTTAGTCAAAAACAAGATTGTCTCGAAACTAGAGATAAAAAAAATCTAAACAATTGCGAGCTGATTTAGTATGAACTGAATCCTCATAACTAATAGATACAGTAATTGTCCTTGTTGGAAGCAATCAGTGGAACGTCGAGTCGGCAGACTCAGATAAATCTTACATCGTTAAGTGGCAGGGAAGATGCTTTTGCAATGTGATGGGATATTCAGAACTTAGAATTTGAAGATTCAAAAACCGTCGATTTTTTTCCAGAGCAACGTTCACTGTCGCCTCCGCGACGTATGCCCCTACTCTTGGTTCTGCACGTGCCTGTATAATAGAACGGGCATTTCCTGTAAGCATAGACATACCGTTAAGACCTATGGCGACCTAGTTCAGCAGGACAGTACTGTAGACCTTTGCGATTTTGACTTGGAAGCCGACAGAGAACTGGGTTATCAAAAATTGCATTCCATAGCAAGCGTAAGTCTCACACTGCTCAAATCACTCAAAAAACTTGGCCTAAATGAAATAAGGAAACTGAAGAAACATAGGCCAAGGACTGATATTGATGATCTACATGCTTTAGTTCGAGATATGAGACAGAGCCCGCTACACGATGAAGCTGGACGGTCCTATGCTTCATGAACAAACTTTCTAATGAAGGAATATGTTGTTAATTACTGATTTGTTGCGAGCCTATATAATATATTTTGATACATTAGAAGCTAATGTTGAATACATCATTGAACACGTGTAGAGGAAAGAAGCGTAAAACCGTGAAATTCCCTGTGAATGAGCAAGTTGTCATCATTAACGAAATACTTAGGTGTTGTTAATTCAGCACTTGTTGGTGTGGTCGCTTTCCACTACAATTGAAAATTATCTCTAATAATGGATCCAATGTCAGCATTTATGTATCCCAGAACAACGGTATGCGATATGAATCAAAGCTGTGCCAGCATTGGCTTCACCACTATGCGACTAGCGGTGTGTGTGTATGCCTGCATGGTATGACAAGCGCTCTCCATCATACCTCGCCGCGCGACGGCGACTAGAGGTATCTTTACGTAACATGCTATGACTGAAAGTACTCTGGCATTCAGAGCGGGGCAGCCGCGCAAAATTGGGTGCACTCGGTGCATTGACTCCTGCGCGCGTCTACCCCCGCCAGGAATTGTGGGCGGAGCTCACTTCGGAGGATCCGCGGGACCAAAAAGCGCGACCCTTGGCTGGAATCCAATTGAACGCACTCTTTGACTTTGCGGTGACTTTTGTACTTCTTTCATTCCTACCTTCATTTTCACCACTTCGCTTATCGTGTTTCCCGTTTTGTGCTCTATGGAATACCATTCCAGAAATTTCTCTGGTGTGACCCTCCCACATATCTAGATGTACTTAGATACACTGGTTAGTTATTTTTCGTCGCTCTTTTTATGGAACTGTTACTTCAGCATGAAGATGTGAATTGAGGTTCTCTTTGCCTGAAGTTGAACTGCAAAATTTGAAGTCGTTAGCAAGTTCTCCACTCTGGGTTAAAGAAAATAGGTGACTCTGTCGATATTAGCAGCGAAACTGAAACTGGACATAATCCGCTTCATTTTATCTTACTTTCACGTTCTCCAAAAGTCGTTTGATGACCTTTACCTTGCGCATCACGTCGCTGCATGGCCTGCTAATTATCTTCCGGGCCTTTGCCAATGGGAAGGATGGCCATTTGGCAAGGGGAACACTTATCGCTAGACCTGCTCCAGAAAAAAGAGGGTTACGAAACAGAGGCCGGCAGCGCAACCTACCGTTTGATGCATTTCCACGAAAAAGAGGTGTTTGAGTCGTTAGGTTTCCTTCATGAAATATGAAGAGAAGCAGGAGCGCAACATTGATTTTCCCACATCATTTCTCAAATAAGTCCTTTTTTCGAACATACTATTGTGCAGATGCTTGATTTTTAGAAAGGAGCGAGATGGGCTCGATTGGATCCTTACACAAAGATCAGAAAGTTCGCTGAATAGCTGTACATGTAAGTATAAGTTCCTACTACAGGACTGTCGCAAACCTTCGATACTCAGTTACAAACAGATATCTATATTGCAGAATCGAGCCAAAAACCTTTGTTTGAACGTTTGGGCAATGAAGGCAACTGCTTCACTCATGCCGAATGCACGGTGAGCTTGTATGAATTCCTTCACTATTTCAATCATTGACTTTTTTCTGAATGTTGAAACTTCGCCATTCTAGGCAAGATGTGCGCTCGTAAACGTACGAGTGAGGAATAGAGCACTCGGCTGATCCCTTCAGATGTAAGATCTATTTTTGTTCCACGATTTCGCACTCCAAAATATGTATTTTAATTCTAGTGCTTACCCTTTTTTCAGCGTAGAGCCAAAAGGCCCCGTCTGGGTGATGGTAAAGGTGAGACGTATGTCAACGAGGAAGGACTGTGGACACAGATTTGGGAACAGCGACGACTCTCCCCTTGTAATTCATTTAATACATGATTTTTGATTTCAATTTTCTTCTCTTGATTGTGCCTTATAAATATTTGCGGTCGTGATTACATTCCACGTGTCAACTTCTCACAGTAATTGCGTCTCAGGCTTTTAATTAATACGTGGTTTGCATGGAATTGCTGAGAAAATCCAATATTGCGAAATTTCTCTTTGAATTCTTCTGGGGTTTTGTGAAAGCTGTCGTTGTTCTTGAAGTTTCTCCGTTGCGTACATGAGCAGTACCTTTGTAGATGACAGTGGATAGTTACATGTATTTGAATGGATATATAATAGATTGTAGTAACTGTACAATTATTTGTTGTGACTGTTTCCTGCCTTTCCCAAGTATTTTGTGTCTTGTCCTCACTACTGCATCATGTTTCTTTACCTATTCCATTCAAGCCTAATGTGACGGTAATGATCAGTGGTGACATTGGTAGCTGTATAATTTCTCTATGTGATAATAATGAAATAGTGATCATAGTGTTGAATGAATTCGAAAAGGTTTTGGATTCCAACTGAAATGGTGTGTGGATTCGTTTGTAAATAAAGCTTTTTGGACATTTCTTGCCATCACAGCAGACAAGAGCGATTCTAGTCTGCTGGCGGAACGCCGATACCGTAATCCCTGCTATAAAATTAAATGCGTCGCTGCTGTTAGTTGCAGACAAACAACTGAACTGACGGCGACAAGCAATTATTCGTCTATTGCATTACTTGGTGGCTGGAATTTACCTAGCAAAACACTTCGGCTAATACGTTCCATACAACAGCGGAGATAACCTTTCTCCAATTTCTGCTAGCCAAATGTCTATGATCGATCACTGGTGAAGAGATCGCCGCGTCGAACACATGTGGCACGCACGCAAGCGAGGAGGTAATGATCCTGTCACTACCTCCTCGCTTGTGTGCGTGTCCCGTGTGTTCGACGCGGCGATCTCTCGAGCAGTGATCGACGATATATCACGTCAACTAACGAACCGAGCAAGAGCCACCGTATCATGATTGATAGACGAGCCGGTTTTTTTGTAAAATGGGCCAGTTTAGAGTTAATCAAAATCGTTTTTTTAGGAGACGTTTTTCTAGAGATTCAGGTGCAGTACAAAATATGACGTAAACTCTTTTTTTTTTCTAGGATTGACGGGGAAGTTATCATTTATTCCAAGAGTTATACTCTTGGAATAAATGATAACTTTTAGTTACTATACACCTAATACTGTAGAAGAAAAATACCGTGCCGTGCCGATTGATTCTACAAAGAACCGTATTTGTCTCGGCATCATATCCCAGAAACAGGAATAACAACAACTAGCAGATAGTTTCATTGACAACATAGCAACTTCACGCTACATCAGTCAAACATAGAAGCACACTCATTCAGTATCGTGCAAGGTGCTTCTTGTCCCTCTATCATTTCGATGCTTCCGAGAGATATTAAATGGTAATCCTCTCAAGCCGCACAGAATTCATGGATGCATCTTGCACAACACGGAATTACTTAGTTTTTACTAACCAGACAATCGTCTCGTACTTCCCATTTTACTTGCAGCTGCCCTCTGTCAGTTGACAGTTTTCGAATTCACCTTCATCATACGGACAGCTTTTTTTCTTTTCGATTAAGATATTCAAGTCTAAGGCGAAGCTGGTGTGCTATCCTAGACGGATTGGAGAAACCCAGGATTCGAGAAAAATTAAATAAATGAGCAATTCATAGCTAACGGAGTATTTATCTAGAATTCCTAAATAACTCAGATTGATGGTACAAAACTAGTTCCGGAACTCGAGATTGCAGGGGAAAGAGTGATACCTCTTTCAGAAATCGTTGAATTTCACCATGAATCTGTGAAAACAATGACTGATAACGCTATCAGACATCTGATATAGGCAGGGATTTTCATTATCAAGCATGAATTTTGAGTGGTCCCCGAACAGGCGCAAAATTACTAGTCGCCGTCAGTTCAGTTGTTTTGTCTGCAACCAACAGCAGCGACGCATTTAATTTTACGGCAAGTGTTACGGTATCGGCGTTCCGCCAGCACACTAGAATCGTTCTTGTTCACACAGGGTTGAGCAGCGTTGTGACCGGCCACAACAGGGGTCGTAGAATTTTCAGAAATTTTTGGGAAAAAAATTAAAATTGGGAGGGGGGTCGTAAAATTTTTAATACGTGACCCTTTCGCGTCCACACGTCAGCCGCGACCGAACTGGACCCTACAAAATATTACAACAACTCTCGCTTCTCTTAGAAATTTGACACTAAATAAAACTAAAAAAAATTGGTGCCAGGGGCCCCCTAAGGGGGTCGTAAAATTTTGGGAAATTTTTGGAAAAAAAAAAGAAAATTTGGGGGGGTCGTAGCTTACACAAAAATCGCCACAACGGCCTGCTCAACCCTGTGTTCACAGCAGCATTGGGATGTGAAAATTGGATGGAGAGGTTTCAGTTGTTTAGTGGTACAAGAAAAAGCAATTCACAAACAAATTTGTTAATCTATTAATGATCGAAAGAGGGGATCCAGCAGCTGCTTTTAATCAAATCGGGTCACCCGCGAGAGGAAGCCATGCGTGCGGCTCGCAACGCGTATCCGCCGATCGGACACCCCGCGCTACCATAATGGGAACCACACCGGCCGTAGAGTTTTGGATGTACTCGCAATTGGTCCCGCGGAGTATGCCGATAAAATGCCAGAGTAAGGACGGAAACCGTGCTCTGGCGATGCGCCAGTAGAAGTGCGCCGCAGTCAACCCCGTCGCAAAAAATGCGGCCTAGCCGAGATACCCGCTTTCAAGTACAATTTCATAAGTGTCCATAATCGGTAACAATAAAACAGGCGCCCCGCGCCGCAGTTGGTCCCGCCACGACCAGGAGCCAAAAGGTCAAGCTCCGTAAGCAACAACAGGTTTTCCTCCATAGCCGAAACAAAAAGTCATTGAGGCACGGAAAAATGGGTGTGGCCATGTGCAATCCAACAGTGCCCCTCCCCGCTACGATAGCATCGAATAGAGAGTCATGCAGAAGTTCTGAACTAGAGAACCACACGAAAACATGGGATGAAGCAAATCAATGACATAGAAAGCCGTACCAGGCCACGCACGCCGACCGAATGAGGGAGCCGACCGGCGCGAAACTCGGAGCGACGCGTGCGGTCGCCACGCAACGACTCCGCCCACTCATTCGTATAATCTCGTCCCAACCGACAGCATCGCCACGCCCACATTGAGAACGGTTCAGCAGTGGAGGAGGCTGTATTACCTCATTAATACTCGCAAATTACAATAACCCCTAGCATGTGGCGATATCAAACTAGTTTCTAAGTGGCAGAATCTTAATGGGAGACGATACAAGTGAAGTGAAGCAGACAGCGCTGGGTTTCCAAAGTTCGTTGGTTAGGAGGTTCATTTCTTGTCATCTTTATGAGAATTCAATCAGTCGTCCCTCCGGGTTTTTAAGGCTAAGGGGAGACAACTCTCGCCAGCTAGCGAGATTTCTATCCCAGTAGTCCAAGCACGTATTCAATAATTATGAGCTCAAGCTCTTCAAGGGACGGAGCGAGGACTTTAACTCGTTTTACGGTACAGTCATGAAAATGAAACGAAAAGGACAGTTTAACCCATTCCGAAAATGGGAATCAGCGTCGTCAAATGACTCATCACTCCTCGGACGAGTTTTCGCTTGCTCGTGGTTCCTGATTCAGGGTTATTTTCGAATATTCCTGGCACATTGCCAATTGCTGGCGAAAATCGCCTTTCATTGCTAATCGCTTTTTCAGAAAAGAAGATTTTCTCCTTTTCATTTTTCCACAATTTTCGTTCAATCTAAGTAATGAAATTATGCCTGCATGTGTGACAATAATAATGATAATAATAGTTTTCTCTTTGATATTGACAGCAGGCGTGTTTTCTTGATTTGATTTGATTTATTACACGGTAGAACCGTGTGATAGACAAACAACAAAACGAAAATACCTAAACGGCAATTGAAAAAGACTAAAGATAGAAGACAATAATAAAGCAAGTCGATAAACTGACTACGAGGCAACTTCGGCACCATGAAGGAATGAGATCTTATAAACATCGCTCCTGGGACAACAGATAACTCCCAAGCGCATTTTTGGATTCAGTGAACTTCCCAACTACCAAACCTGACCGAAGTAATTTGTTGAATTCATACCCCCTCCTATTGACAAAAAATGTCTTATATTCCGCCTGGCCCCAAGGAGCCCCAATTTCACCGGCGCTCCCCTGGTGGTCGACGATCTCAGGTTGATCAGCCGGCTAGCCGTGATACCAGCACTACTACGAATGATTTTATACATCATTATCATTCTTCGATTTTTCTATTGAGTGACAGGGGAATTCATAGAAGTGTTTAAGGCTCTTGCGAAGTCATAGGAACTGTTGGCTCCATAACATTGCTCACCCGCGTGCGTGCGCGTCGCGGTCCGGTGAGTGTCGCGCGCGCGGTGAACGCTAAAAACACACCACCGTTCGGGTCTTCAGAGCTCCTTACGAGTAAAAAGCTATCGATTATGACAAGAAGTAAACGTAGGAAAGCTAATAACGCTCCAGGACATGCCAATTTATCTGATTTCATCTAAAAACGGGGATGTCGCGCCACCGCCCATCACTTCGCGCGCGACGCTCACCGACCGCAACGCAGCGCGCACGGGTGAGCACTGTCCGCCTCCCGGAACTGTTATGAGGACTTACAGGACTTCTTCAAATGAAGGTTTGCTGGTAGAGTCTTTTTTGAAATTGTGCCGTGATTGCAGGACGTGCCGATTACGAATATCACATATATAAATTCAGTTCATCGGTTTTCGTTTTAGCGAAAAACATCCGGCTCCGTGCCCACCTGATGGACTCCACTGACTTCCAGCTCAGGGTTGTGACCCGGCGCAGCGAAGGTCGTAAAAATTTCGAAAAACTTTTGAAAAAAAAAACTTGGGGAGGGTGTCGTGGAATGAAGGGAGAAAAAAAAAGGAAATTACTTCAAACTACCTGGTAAGCTAAAAGGTGGAAAGCAAGTACTTCTAAAAAAGTAGTTGAAGCAATGTTTCATCTCGGAGGGGGGTCGTAAAATTTTTTATAAACCTCCAAAGTTTTGGTCAACAGGTAGGAGGGTAGTAGACCTGCCGAAAATTGGTGCAACGGCCCGCTCAACACTGTTCCAGCTTCAACGTATGCTTCGGAAACCTGGACCGGCATGCATGAACGCAATAGAAGATGAGGGGAATCGCGTCGCACCGCGCGCGAGAGTAAACGTCGAGCGCTGAGACCCATGCGCGGAGGGAAGAGCGAGAGAACGTTCAGCGCGGAGGGTCCCACGCATGGGGTTTTTAGACCCTGTGCTAGCGTGTTCATGCATGCCGCCCCTGGGCATTACGCAAGCAGGTTGAAAGTGCGGTTCGCGTCTCTCAGCGCGCATTCGAGAAGACGAGTCTCGAATATGCGAAGTCGTCGAAAATCAGGTGGACCGGACACGTAGTCAAGGTTGAACTGCTAAGCCTAGGCCGTTGCGCCTTTTTTCGGCGGAGCTATGATCCGTTGACCAAAATTTTGAGAAATTTCCAAAATTTTTGCGATCCCCGTCTGAGATGAAAAATTCCTTTAGCTTTCTAGGGTGATAAAGTTGAAAAAAATCTATTCAGTGGTAAGCCTAATATTTTCTCGCCAATAACTTTCAAAAAATCTATTTAACTCTGCTACCAAAGCTACTGATGGGGAGAAAATTCTCTTTTTCTCCAAAATCTTTACCCCCCCCCCTCGTTGCGCCGAGTCGCAACCCGGCTCAACCCTGCACACAATGCTTTTCGAGGATGACCGTTGAACAAGAGCCGCAACTAATCGATTACCGCAGCACTTCAAGCGCAATACTGGCCGTCCTCCAATACCATGGTCGGACTTCTCCACCAAGAGCCTTGACGAAAGGAGTGAGAGTCATCGGTTTCATAGAGCGAGTAGGGTTTCCTAACCAACTATGCGGCTGCCGAGATGCCGTACGTTTGTGCCGTGGCAGTGTGGAGGAAAGAAGATCATCTCCGTGGAAACCGACGTCATCCCCTCCACGAAGAGGGTTTTTGTCATGGGAGAGGTGCTGGCCGGCCGCAGCTCTCCTTCGGATTCTCCTGCAAAGGGCCGGCGTGGAGAGGAATCCTGGACCCGCTCTGAAGTACCTATGCGCCGCGTGCGGCAAGGATGTTACCAGGAGACATACCAGCGTCCAGTGCTTCGGATGCCAAAGGTGGGTGCATCTCTCCTGTTCGGGTCTCTGTTCTGTGAGGCATCACAACTCTTCTTTTCGATGTGTTTTGTGCTCCTCGCCTACCAACTCTGATTCCTCAAACTCCAATCGCCCCCTTTCCATTGTACATTTAAATCTCAACGGCCTTCGTGGCAAGCTTTCTGAGCTATCTCTCTTTGCACGTACTTACCATCCAGACGTGATCATGGTTCAGGAAACCAAGCTCTCTCCATCCCCTACAAATCCTCATCCCAATATCCCGGGCTATACTTCTTACCATGCTCCAAGGTCAAATCTTGGCGGAGGAGTTTCCACTTTTGTATTATCTACTCTTCCCTCACACCTCATACCTAGCACTCCCACGGACGGTACTCTCGAGTACCTCCCGGTCCATCTCCCCCTCAAAACTCCCCTTCTCAGAACTTTCCACCCTAGCTATTTCCGCCTTATAAGTATGTAGTCTGATAGCATCATGCTACATACCATAAAGACGCAAATACCTAGAAATAAAGACGCATGTATCATCATTCCTCAAAGACGCATGCAACAAACGCTGAACACGCAGGCGCCTTACATTAAAGGCGCATGAATCATTCCTCAGAGACGCACGCAACAAACGCTAAACACGCAGGCGCCTTACAACAAAGGCGCTTGTATCATCCCTCAAAGACGCATGTAGCAAACGCTGGTCACGCAGACGCCTTACATCATGTCTGCGTGCCCAATAGACTTTAGATATCAAAGCCTCGTAGGGGCGGCGGTTGTGGACGCGAGAGAGACCACCGACCTATTAATTTCAAATAGCGACGACGTGCCCTTATGAGGCGCGCCGTACATCGCGTGAGGTTGCAATCGATGTTCAACATGTGCATGATGATGATAACTACGGCAACGGCCCAATCTTCGTGGGCAAAAACACTAATTATCTTCATATTTGACTACGACAAGTGCATTAATGGATAGCTTAATGTTCCTACGTTCTTGTAGTTAACAAATAAAAGAACAAACCAATATGACATTGAGATTATTACTGATTATTATTAAATACCTATGAGATTTGACCTTCCTGCAGGAAGATTGTTTCATACCTCGAGCTCGTAGATACCTTACTACAGAGAAACG
Organism: Aplectana chamaeleonis; assembly: GCA_029168955.1. Lineage (NCBI taxonomy): Eukaryota > Metazoa > Nematoda > Chromadorea > Rhabditida > Cosmocercidae > Aplectana > Aplectana chamaeleonis. The sequence goes on from JAPDOI010000573.1 coordinate 305,346, forward strand.
TTGTTACTGCAATAGCGGCCATTATTTTGGCGTTTTTGGCCCAAAAAAAACGCTAAAAGCATTTTTGCTCTTTTTCCATAACTCTATTCAAAAGGGTCCATTTGGGAATCTAACAAGATATTGGGAATCAGCATCGTGTGCTCTTTTTTCTGGAATAGCACATGGCTCCCTCTTCAACAAGATATGTATTCAAAATTAGACAGGAAACAATCAACCCGATTCGCGATTTCGCAATCAAGGCACTTATGATCGAATGTGTCCATGCTGTTACGCCTAAATGCTTTGTACAAAGCATGCCAAATAGTGCAAATGCTAAAAGAGGGTACTCTCGATCCTGATTCCAAATATTTCTTCGGATTCTCAAATTGACCATTATGAACAGAGTTAAGTCAAAAGGGCGCCAAAAACGCTTGTTTTGCGTTTTTTCGCGGAAAACGCAAAAGTTATGGCCTCATAGTGCTCTTCTAGACCCGTTTCTGTACGTTTTTAACTCTAATGCGGCAGTGAGCTACCGATTGTTTTGATTTTCGATGAAATTAGGGAGACGATATTCACCGTGGACACGTAACTGTGCGTAACTGAATTTTGTATTTTCGTGAAGCGCGAATCGTAATTTAGCGAAAATGAGAAATTTATAGTCGACCTATACTTTTGCACTGCGCTGTATACCAGGAAGAATCAGGTTGCCTATGTAAGTTCAAACCGAATTTCAGGGCGTGAAATTGCGGATCGCACGAATTTCCGTGTAATATGTGGATTTTGAGTTTTAGATTTGACGCCGACAAAGCGTTAATGTACGCGCGGACGAGTATACTCGTCGTCTACAGCTCCGCGGTTTCCTTATTTTTCACGAACACCGCGAATACTTGAGAAGCCCAGGATGTGTGAAAGTCATGTCTAGGATCAATGTCCCGACTTCAGTAAGCACAAGACAGCAGTCGTACGCTACCGCCTTGTTTTGAAATATAGTTAGTAGAATCACGAACAAAATGAAAATCTGAGAAAGTTTTCTTATCAGCAAAAGACATGAACTTATCGGGGAAAGGTGAAATGTAGTGTTTATCGACGAGAAATCAATCAGTTGTGAACGACGCACTCGTCATAAACAATTTGAGTAGCTTTATTGCGTCTAAACGGTTTGTTACTTGCGTCTTTGTGGTCTCTTCCGAAAGACGCACTTACCATACACGCCCCCTCGTATGTTACTTGCGTCTTTCATACGTGCAAGTGACAAGAAACGACGTCTTCGACCCTGTAAAGACGCATGTAACAAGGAATCGGGCTAATTAGACGCAACAACCTAGGCTGGAAAGTTCTGAGTTTCTCTCTTCAACATCTATATTCCCCCTACCACATCATGCCCTCCATCCTATGATCCTATTCTACTCCTCAGGCAGCTTTACGACTGCTCCCTCTCATCTTCGTCTATATTTGCGGGCGATTTTAATGCTCATACATTTTGCTCGTCTCTTGGCTCTGATGCTAGAGGAAGTGACGTCGAGGAATGGGCGGAGGAGTGCGACCTGGTCATACTAAACGATGATGAGCCCACTCGCCTCCCTGCCAACGGCCGATCTTCTAGCCCAGACATAACTCTTGTCTCTTCCAACCTTTCAAACACCTGCTCATGGTCTACCTCGACTACATTGTCTAGTGATCATATTCCTGTCTTTGTGCACATCGATCTCTCAAATTCTCTTGCTCCTTATTCTGCTGTTCGACAACGTTCTTATCTCATTTTAGGCCAAGCAGACTGGTGCCTGTTCAGCGAGGTTGCGCTCCGCCTAGCGGCTGACTATCCGTGGAACGGCAATGTGCATCAAAAAGAGCACCACCTGTCTGATGTAATCCGCCGGGCCATGAAGGCGGCTCTTCCTGTTGGCCGCGTTAAGACGTTCTATCCAAACGTCACCAGAGAAATTCTCCAAAAGATTAGGACTAGAGATGCCAGGAGAGCAGCCGATATCTAGACCCTGTCGTTGCTCAACTCGATGACGAGATCAGAACAGATCTGGACAGGCACAAGAAAGAAGAATGGGAAAAGTTCACGGGGCAGTTGGATTTCAAGGCGTACAGTGCAACTACGTGGAAGGTACTACGGAAGCTATCTGGAAAGAGCTCGCCAGCTACCGTATCCACCATTGAATTTGATAATAACGTTTTCAAGACGGGTAAGGAAGCCGCCTACTCTCTTGGAAAAAGCTTCTTTGTCACAAGTACACGGCGTGGTCCGCAGAATAGAGTGACAGTTAGAGAGCTGTGCCGCCTCCCGCTCATGAGCACGGTCGATGCGTACACTGTGGCGCACGTAGAGAAGATCATAAAGGACATGCGAAACTCCAAAGCTGTCGGTCCCGACGGCATTTGTCCTGCTGTACTGAAGAAGCTCCCGACTGAGATCCTCCCACTCGTCGTTGATGTGATTAACACTTCATTCAGCTCGTGCATTATTCCCCAAAACTGGAAGACAGCCAACGTCATCCCGTTGCCGATGCCAGGCAAACCTCAGTCGTCGGTAAAGGGTTATCGACCCATTAGCTTGATGTCACCTTTCGCTAAGGTAGCCGAAAAGCTCATTGCGGAGAATTTAGCAGAGCATAACGAGAAACAATTGTTTCAACACGGGTTCAAAAGGCTGCATTCTACAACTACTGCGTTGCTAGAAATTACTTGACTTAGTGACTTAATCGGTTGGCTTTCGCCTGACGCGGTCATTCCGCATCTTCACCGAGGTGTGCCGTCCTAGAAGTCAGCCGTGTCCATTTTTCACGGTCTTCAGCCACAATTTGAACACATTCCATCCAGCTGTCACTATTCCATTTCCTGCTAAACGAAACATCGCGCCTGAACTGTCTTTCGATGCCGAGTGACTTTAAATCCTCTTTAACCACATCCGTCCAGAACTTTCGCCTACGCCCAGGTGGCCGTTTCCAGACAGGATTTGGAAGCATTTTTAAAGCGTGTTGTACGAGACGATCCGGCGTTCTTCTTAGTATATGCCCGAGCAGTCGAAGTCGACTTTCTATTGCTGCTTGAGATGGCGTTAGGAGATGCTGGCACCTCCCTCGTGTCAAGCGTTGATGTACTGCGTCGATTTCCTTGTAAAGGTCTTCGTTATGGCATACACGCGGCCAGAAATATCCAAGCAAACGCCTAAAAGCTTCCTCTCCGTGCAATCCAACCTTTCCATCTGCGTTTTCGGTGCTGCCCACGTCTCCGATCCGTACATCATGATAGGGCGAATAGCGGATAGGTAGACGCGCAACTTGACTTCCTTCGCGATGGTGGTAGACCACAAACACTTGGTTAGAGAATTGAATGCAGACGTAGCTTTCGCACATCGTTGTCGAATATCCGCTGCATAACTACCATCGTTCTTCAGCAAACAGCCCAAATAACAGAAATCGTCCACCAGTTCGATACGTTGTCCGTCCACACAAACTCCAGTTGAAGGCCTCTGAGAGACCCACATCTGCTTGCATTTGTCGGGACGAAGACGAGAGTCCATGGGCTGCGGCATACTTCGAAACGAGGTTCACAATCCTTTGCAGTTTTGCGTTGTTTTCAGCGAATAACACACTGTCGTCTGCGTACTCCAGGTGGACAAGGGAGCGTCCTGATGGTGTTAGGATCACGTCCGCAGGAAACTGTTCTGCAACTCTACGCATGATGTCATTAACGGCGAAGTTGAAAGGAAAAGGTCCTGCTACAGCTCCTTGCCTGACTCCTGTTTTACCCTCGAAAGCTGACGGAAATCCGGCAGGTGTACGAACTGCTGCTGTTGTTCCTTTGTTCATGTCCTCGATTAGTCGAACATACTTTTCCGGGACTCCATCTGCTCGCAGAGCATTGAGCAATCGATCACGATGAGGAGAGTCGAACGCGGCTTCAAAGTCCAAAAAAGCAAGCTGTAATGGCTTCGAAAACCGCTGCCACGATTCAATTACTCTTCTCACGACGAACACTTGGTCGATGGTCGATCTTCCAGGTCGAAAACCGGCTTGCTCATCTCTGGTCGTTCCTTCACGATGTTTGATAAGTCGCTCGAGAATGATACGTTCTAAAACCTTGTACATGACACGAAGTAGAGAGATTCCTCTGTAGTTCTGAGGATCCGTGACGGATAGCTTCTTGTGAAGAGGTACGATGATCGCATGTCTCCACGAATCGGGTATCCTTTCGCTCATCCATATGGCACGGATGGTGTTGGTCATTTCACGAATCCCAGACGGAGGAAGAGCTTTCAGCATTTCAGCAGTGATGTTGTCATCTCCACCTGCCTTTCCATTCTTCATTTTCCGGACACAATCAAAACTTCAGACTCAGTCGGCTGTTCCTCCCTGACATCGTAATGTGCTCTCTGAACATGCCGGAGCTCAGGTACTGATGGCGCTGGACGATTCAGTGGTGAACTGAAGTAATCCTTCCATATTGGCAGCGTCGCATCACCAACTGCAACTCCATTGGTAGTGTTCAAGACAGGAGAACATCTCTTCATCTTCCCGCTATACTGTCGCAGCAACGTGTAGGCTTTCTTCGGATTCTTCTCCTCCCAAGCCTTCTCGAACTCCTTAGCTCTACACGTCCACTCTCGTTCGCGGTCACTTTGAAGCTGCCGACGCAACTTCCTCCTCAGACGCTTCTCCTCCACGAAGTTTCCTGCAGTTCGGAGAGCACATACTCTGTTGTAGGTAGATGTTGTTTCTTCTGAGACGTAGGCGAACTTCTTCTTAGGCTGTACAACCGGGAGTGCCTCTTTCGAAGCGTCCTGGATGCACTTGACAAAAGAATCCGCGTCGCAAAGTTTCTTCTTAGTCCGTGCTCCGATGTGAATAGAAACGCGTTGTCGGAAATTCCTTCTGCACTCTTCATCTCTGAGACTTGTCATGTCAATCCTCTGGAGAGGCTGAGCCCCTCGCTTCCTCTTATGAATCCTCGCAGTGAAGTTCAACAGAACAGGACGGTGATCCGAATCGAATGCGACATCCCACACAGCTCTAGATCTTCGAATGTCCGATACTGGAATATTCCTCGTCAGGACATAGTCAAGCTGTAGTTTCAAAGTTGTCATCTTCCGCTTCCGCTGCTCTTCTGGAGATAGCCGGGTTGGTCCCTGCCACGTAAGCTGATGGCGGCGATGATTCCTCTTGAATGTCGATGCAATAATCAGACCACTGCGTTCACAAAGTCGACAAGGCGGTAGCCATTGTCCGATGTTTGCTCCACTGGGTAGAACCATTTACCGAGTACTTCGGATTCCTGATCAAGTCCCATCTTCGCATTTGCGTCAATCCCCACGACAACAGCATGTTGACAAGGTATCCTGGCCAGCAACGTATTGAGTTCCTCATAAAACGCATCCTTCGAATTGTCTTCGGCGGTTTCAGTGGGCGCATGAGCACTCACTATCCACAGATTGAATCCTCTGTGATCCCGCAGTCGTACGAATGCATTCCGGCACGACGTTGAGCCAAACTCCTTGACCATACCATTGAAATCCTTCCTTACAGCTATTGCACAGCCTCCCACTCTCCTATCGTCAGCGTTACCGCAGTAGATGGTGTACTCTCCGACGCTGATGACGGGTCTATCCTTGAGGCGGGTTTCCTGCAAAGCAGCAAACGGTGCATGGAAATAGCTCAGAAGTCTGGATAGCGCAGTTCTTTGGATATCACTCGACAGCGATCGACAGTTCAGGGTGGCGAAATTGTGGCTTGTGGCCAAAGACTCCATGACTCCCTAGGTACGGATCCTAAGGTGTTATGGACCAGAGGCCTTAGTGTGCCGGACGGCGACACCTTTATGCAATGTGCGGTATACTTTCGCGATATAGTTGTGCACGCTATATCGCTCGAACGTTCCCTGTGTACACTCAAACGTCTGCTGGGTTCAGTAGAAGCAGGGGCACCAACGAGCAGGTACCAACAGACTTGTATACACACCCCCGCTAGAAATTACTAGCTATGCAATCGACGGGTTCAACGCTTTGAAGCCATTGAGAACTGTTGCTGTCGCGTTGGATCTCACCAAGGCTTTCGATACGGTTAACCTAGGAATCCTGTCAAGAAACGTTTTGGAGTCGTCAATACCACCGTGGCAAAAGCGCTGGATATCGGCCTTTATCAAAGGTCGACGGGCAAGAGTCATGTTCCAGAACCATGTCTCCAACAGTATTCCTATGGGAGCTGGAGTCCCCCAGGGCGGTGTTTTATCACCAGCTCTCTTCAGTCTGTATCTAGAAGGTATGCCTGAACCACCACAGGATATCAAGACTGTCGCCTACGCCGATGATATAACAATCATGTGTCGAGACCGGGATATAAAGGTAGCCGCCACCAAGATCAACGAGTACCTGAAGACGCTGAAGAGGTTCTTCGACGACAAGATGCTAAACATCTCCGCATCGAAATCATCAGTATCCGTCCTCACAACGGACCCATCCGAGCACAGAGCTCATCCGAAGGTAGAGTGGGATGGAGACCGTCTGCCTGCTGCTCGATTTCCAAAACTGCTCGGTCTTGTGCTCGATCCATCGCTCAAGTTTCATAAAAATACCGAGCAGAAGCAGGCTGTTGTTAAAGCTAAACTCAATGTTCTCAGGGCCCTAGGCGGTACCTCATGGGGTAGCAGCAAGGAAACGATACTCATGACGTATAAGGCGATTCTTCAGCCAGCCATGGAATACGCCGCACCGGTTTGGCAGCATCTAGTTTCAGAATCTTCCTGGTTAAAGATGCAACGCGTATAAAATGCCGCTCTTCGCATTGCCACCGGATGTGCAAAGAGTTCCCCAGTCGAGCATCTGCATGCCGAAGCCCGTCTATTGCCTGTGAAGGAGCACTGTCAGCTGCAAGCCCATCAATTACGAATCAATATTATTAAGCAACCAAACCACCCGTCCTGGAGAGTGCTTAACCCCGTTAGAGAGAGAGCCAAAAGAATGTCATTTGCCGATGCTCCATGCAAAGTTAACTTGCAGAGATGGCACGACTCACAGCAAGAACGACTCCGTCTTTTTCGCGAGGAGCACACCAAGTTCGTACGGTGTCATCTTGAGAAGGCGGCGGTGAATCCTATACTAGGAGAAGCACCGCCCCCAGTCTGCGAATCCGAGACTCAACTCGGAAGAAGGGCTAGATGCACACTGGCATCGTTGCGCTGCGGTCACTCGTCAATGCTCATGTCCTACGTCAGCAAAATCGACAGCAGAAATACTGATGTCTGTCCGGACTGCGGTACTATCGGCCATGATACAGCACATTTATTTCGCTGTCCGGTGAGACCTACCACGCTGACCATAATGGATCTATGGACGAATCCACTACTGGTCGCCCAGTTTCTTCACCTATGACAAAACCCTCGATGTGGCTGCAAAGAAGAAGAAGAACCAACTATGCGCGTGATAGGGACAAACGGAGATGTTACTGGCACCGGCTCGACATTGTCGATGATCAACGCGAGGACATGTGATACAGGTGTCGATTTGCGTATGTGGTGGGGGGGGCGATGAGTTCCAGATTTGAAGTCAGAAATATTGTACTCGTTGGTTGAGTGTCCATGGTCGACGCGAAATGGTTCGTCGGATCAGTTTTCTGCTGAAGACAGACTGTGCGCCGCATACATGTATTGAACAACAATGGCGTTCACTGTACCCTGTTTGGGTATCTCGAATTCGAGGTTCGCTCGATTCTTGGAAATTATCAGCGAGAAACTTATGACCAATCGCTTCTGAAGATTTCCCGTGGCCCAGCGGGTGTACGGCAATTTGGGTGAAGTCTCAATTTTGGCCTAAAATTCTGCGCATTTGTAGATTTTCGAAGTATCAGAGCAGACTTTCATTTCTGAAGGGCATCATACGCGCTGGGTTCTTGTAAGCTCTTGAATTTGATTATCACAGCAATGAGCGGTCGCATTTTCGTCGGAACATCATTATCACCAGTTATTTCATCGAGATCCACCACTGCGCTGCTAGTGAAAATCGGAATCGAAATCCGACTAAAGATTCTTCAAAGTTTAGCTGCTGTTCCCTTCTGTTAGCATAGGAATAGCGAGCTGCCGAGATGTCGTACGTTCACGCCGTGGCAGTGTGGAGGAAAGAAGATCACCTCTATGCAAACCGACGTTACCCCCTCCACGAACAGGGTTTATCGTCATGGGAGAGGTGTTGGCCGGCCGCGTCTCTCCTTCGGATTCTCCTGCTAAGGGCCGGCGTGGATAGGAATCCTGGACCCGAAGAAGAAGAAGTACCTATGTGCCACATGCGACAGAAATGTCAATTGGAATGGGACCAGCGTCCAATGCTTTGGATGCCAAAGGTGGGTGCACTTCTCTTGTTCGGGTCTCAGTTCTTTGAAGGATCATAACTCTTCTTTTCGCTGTGTTATATGCTCTTCACCTACCGACTCTGATTCCTCTTCCTCATATCGCCCCCTTTCCTTTGTACATATCAATCTCAATGGCCTTCGTGCCAAACTTTCTGAGCTCTCTCTCTTCGCACGTACTTACCATCCATACGTGATCATGGTTCAAGAAACCAAGCTCTCTCCATCCCCTGCCCGTCCTCATCCTAGTATCCCGGGCTATACTGCCTTCCATGCTCCAAGGTCAGCTCTTGGTGGAGGAGTTTCAACCTTTGTTTTATCTTCTCTCCCCTCCCACCTCATACCCAACACCCCCACGGATGGTACTCTCGAGTACCTTCCAATCCATCCCCCTCTTAAAACACCCCTTTCTCTTTTCAACATATGTATTCCACCCACTACCTCATGCCCCCCATCTTACGATCCTGTTCCTCTACTTTAGCAGCTAAACGACTGCTCCATCTCTTCCTCAGTTGTCTTCGCGGGTGATTTTAATGCTCATACCTTTTGCTCGTCACTTGTTTCTGACGCTAGAGGAAATGACGTCGAAGAATGGGCAGAGGAGTGTGACTTGGTCATCTTAAACGATGATCAGCCCACTCGTCTCCCTACCAACGGCCGATCTTCCAGCCCAGACATTTCTCTTGTCTCGTCCAACCTCTCTAACTCTTGCTCATGGTCCACCTCAACCACTTTGCCTAGTGACCATGTCCCCGTTTTCATCCATATCGATCTCTCCAACTCTCTCGCTCCCTATTCTGGTGTTCGTCAACGTTCTTATCTTAATTTAGGCCGAGCAGACTGGAGCCTGTTCAGTGAAGTTGCGCTTCGCCCGTCGGCAAATTACCCGTGGAATGGCGACGTGCACCACAAAGAGTGCCATTTATCTGACGCGATCGGCAGAGCCATGAAAGCGGCTATTCCTGTCGGTCGCGTCAAGACTTTCTATCGAAATGTCACAAGGGAGATCCTCGATAAGATCAGGACAAGAGATGCCAGGAGAGCGGTCAACCATCTGGACCCCATCGTTGCTGAATTTGACGATGAGATCAGAAAGGATTTAGACAGGCACAAGAAAGAAGAGTGGGAAAAGTTCACCGGGCAGTTGGACTTCGAGACGGACAGTGCAGCTACTTGGTATCAGAGGCCTCCTGGACCAAGATGCAGCGTATACAGAATGCCGCACTTCGTATAGCTACCGGATGTGCAAGAAGTACCCCAGTCGATCACTTGCATGCGGAGACACGATTATTACCAGTAAAAGAACACTGTCAGCTCCAGGCCCAACAATTTTTTATCAATATCATAAAGCAACCCAACCACCCCTCATGGAGAGTCTCCAAGCAAAGTAAATCTGCAAATATGGCACGATTCACAGCAAGAACGAACGACTCCGTCTTTTGCGCGAGGAGCACCCACAGTTCGTACGGTGTCATCTGGAAAAGGCGGCGGTAAATCCCTTCCTGGGAGTGGTGCCGTTCCGGGTCTGCACATCCGAGTCTCAACTCGGAGGGAGGGCCAGATGCACCCTGGCATCGCTGCGCTGTGATCACTCTACTATGCTTATGGCATATGTTAGCAAGATTGACAGCAGCAAATCGGACGTTTGCCCAGACTGTGGATGCCACGGCCACGATACGGCACATTTGTTTGATTGTCCGGGGGGACCAACCACGCTGATCACAATGGACCCATGGACGAATCCATTATTGCTCGCCCAGTTCCTCAACCTATGACAGTACCCTCGACGTGGCTGCAAAGAAGAAGAAGAAGGAATAGCGACAAACGGGCCACCGATTCGCGTTCAGTGCCCTTGATAACTGCCTTGCTATAGTTTTGAGCCGGATCCTCAACAATGGTTTCGGAGCTCCTTTAATTTTATCGCTGTCCTTTCATGAAGTTTTGAGGACGTTTAGAAATTTGTTCAAAGTAAACGTGTGAGAGGTGTTCGGCCAGGGCATGGTTAGTCGAGCGGTTCTCCTAATTTTGAGCCAGTGGGTATGGCCTCGCACCGTCACCATTTCCTTGCCGGCTTCTATATAACCAGCAAGGAAACAGGGATGGGGCGAGGTGTAACTTGAAACCAATAAAAAGAAAGAACGTGACGAGTTTCTTGGGCAGTGTATGATAGCCATACGCCCGGGCAGGGTCGGACAATGTCTCTTGTTCCGTAATAATGGGGCCTCTATGATGGCGACACCTCTTTGTTCATTTCCCAGTCGCTAGTTTGCCGATTGTGTCAGTCTGCAAGGCCTATTGGAGGGCTGACTGCACCGTTGAATTATGTTTGTAAGAACGACTTATTAAATGCATTCATTTTCAGAACCATGAAGTTAGTCCGTTTTTTGATGAAACTCATCCACGAGACCGTGACCATCGAGCTGAAAAATGGCACTCTTGTGCATGGAGGGATCATTGGTGTCGACGTGGCCATGAATATGCATCTGCGATCGGTGAAGATGACCCCGAAAAATAAGGATCCCATTAACCTGGACTCACTCTCAATTCGTGGTAGGTAGATTTATATAGTTCAAGTAAAAGTGTTCTGCATGTAGAGAATTTTGGCGTTCTTTTCTAATCATGTTTCCTATTCCAAGTTGTTTCTTTAGATGTCATTTTATATCAGATCGACTGGGTTTGAATTCATCAACAGGGCTCAGCGGGCAGTGTTGAGAAGGCCGTTGCGCCAACTTTTCTTGGGGGGGGGGCAACATTTCACCCGTGCGTGCTGCGTCGCAGTCGGTGAGCGTCGCGCGCGACGAGATGTTCGGCGACGCGACATCCCCGATTTTGGGTGAAACCAAATAAATTGACATGTCGGGGGCATAATTTACTTTCCTGCGTTCATTTCTTGCATCTGAACGCTTGCTACCCTCGGCTGCAGCTGATTGGCCGGCGGGCATCGGCTGCGTGCGGCGCGCGTCGAGTTTGGCTGGTTTGGCTGGCGCATTGCCAACGCCGTCGTTTCGAACGCTCCCATCGCCTTTCCATTCTACGACTTTATTAAGAAATGAAAAAACATACACAAGTATGTGAGCGAGCCTCATTTGTGTACATAAGCAGTGAATAGGATGCTCAACAAACACAGAAGTGGGGGGGGGGGGTAAGGAAGTGAAACCATTTGGCAAATCGTTTCCACGATTCAGATCTTAGCCTACTAGATCATAAACCTTTGGGTACTGTATATGGACTTAGATACATGCTGCTATGCTCAAGACGTCCCTCTGAATCACATCTTAAGGAGTAGGAAATTGAGAAAACTTCTCAAAGGTACTGAACGCTGAACTATAGGTGCCCTAGGCGCAACTTTTAGAAACGGCCGCACCATGGAACATCCCTCGTTAGGCTGGATTCTGTGCACAGAGTTTTGCACCTTCGCCCCCCCCCCCCCTTCCTCCAATCCTATGAGTGGGTTAGTCTGCCACCGAGCAAACTGTAGTGAAGAGCTTCTTCCTGAAGACGATGATAGAATAGCATCAGTACTGATTTACATCTCTTGCTGGGAGGAGACTATCCGCCCATTTCATTGCCGTTGGCCTATCATGTCAGCATTTGCTGCTCCTGTGATAGGTCAGCGGCAGTAAAATCTGCGGGGAACCCCCTCCCAGTAAGAGATCTCCTTCTTCTTCTTCTCAGCCATGAACGGAGCATAGCATCAAAGGCGTAGGAAGCTAGCTACTTCACACGGCTTCCACCATAGATCTCGAGCAGATAACATTGTAGGTCTGGCCGGACATGAAAATAGATGCAATGAATCATGTCAAGCACATTCATAATCAGGGCATCTATCAGGGACTGACTGATCAATCCGATGAGCGTAGGCCTTTAGATATGTGGAGTGGCCGCATCGCAGACCAGCGAGGATTGTTCGGGTGCGTCTCGGTAGGTCGGCTTCGCTGTCGTCGAATCTTGGGGGCACGCCGCTATAAATTGGGTTGGGCTGAGCATCAGACAGGTACTCTGCCACAAAGCGCGTATGATCCGCCATCTGGAGTCTTCTGCGGGAGAGCTCGGATGTAGCCCAGCGTTGTTTATCGACATCAGACGGGGAAGCATTGAGCGGCGTGCGTATGTTTCTTGGTTGGAGGCCGGACGACAGAAGATGGTAGTTTGGATGGGTCGGGCTCTTGACAATACTTACGAGAAACTGCTGAGACTGGAGTAAGCAGTGCTGTTTTACAGGGAGTAGGCCGTTTTTTTGATGAAGATGCGGAATAGGCGTCGATATGTGACATCCAGTAATAAGCCTGAGGGCAGTATTCTGTGCTCTCTGCAGCTTGCACCAAGAGGATTCAGAGAGATGTCGAGTCCAAATAGGGGCGCCATATTCCAAGACCGGCTGGTCCATGGCTCTGTAAGTCGTACGTAGTACTTTCTTCGTGCTGCCCCACGAGGTTCCAGCCTAGGCGCGAAGAATGATGTTGCGCGAGTTGCCAGAGGCAGCTCGTATAAGCGTATTTTCATGAAATCTTAAAGAGGGGGTCCAGGAAAACTCCCAATGGTCGAGGATGCTCAGACAGTGGCAGCTCGTGGCCATCCCACATGACTCTGGGATGGAGCCGATGTTCAATTCTATCAAAAAGGGGTCTTCCAAGCGAAAGAGGTTTGGATGGCGTCAGAAACGTTCCAACAAAAAGGGAACAATAGGTAAGTAGATTGAGGAGAGTCTACAAAAAGTGAACAATATTCTCTGAGAGTAATTTTTCTTGGTGAACACTTCTTAACAGCGGAAACAAACCGCTGTGGCATTTTACGATGATGAGTATAGTGTCTTTCGGAAAAAGGACTTCTATTCGTTTAACGAGATTTTACGGGATTACTCTTGCTTAATGCTGTATTTCTATTTTATTGTTTTGCTTCTCCTTTCAGCAAGACCTACCCGTCTGTCTAAGTCTTTGCGACGTCATCTTCTATTCTGATGGTAAGAGTTAGGTTTACATGCACATACGTTTAAACGGTTCTTGCGTAATCAAGACCATTATTGGAACCACAGAAAGCTTCCGTGTAGAACGCCGCAACGGTTTGTTTTCGCTGTTAAGAAGTGTTCAGCAAGAAAAATTACTCTCAGAGAATATTGTTCACTTTTTGTAGACTCTCCTCAATATACTTACCTATTGTTCCCTTTTGTTGGAACGTTTCTGACGCCAACCAAACCTCTTTCGCTTGGAAGACCCCTTTTTGATAGAAATGTTCACCTTTTATTGATATTACGAAGTAATATCTATGAAAAAATCTTCAATATTTTTCAAATAGCATGGATTGCTATAATAATCAGTAAGCAACAAACTTGTTGCGCATGCTACGAATTAAGCGCTACTCACTTTCCACGACGTCCTGATGACGTCATCAGATGTCCTATGTACTTTACATGACACCCTGATGACGTCATCAGATGCCCTATGTACTTTATATGACACCCTGATGACGTCATCAGATGCCCTATGTACTTTATATGACACCCTGATGACGTCATCAGATGCCCTATGTATTTTCGATGACACCCCGAAGACGTCATCAGATGCCCTATGTACTTAGCATGACACCCTGATGACGTCATCAGATGCCCTATGTACTTTGCATGACACCCTAGTGAAGTCATCAGATGCCCTATGTACTTTAGATGACACCCTGATGACGTCATCAGATGCCCTATGTACTTTAGATGACACCCTGATGACGTCATCAGATGCCCTATGTACTTTACATGACATCCTGATGACGTCATCAGATGCCCTATGTACTTTGCATCACATCCTGATCACGTCATCAGATGCCCTATGTACTTTAGATGACACCCTGATGACGTCATCAGATGCCCTATGTACTTTACATGATTCCTGATGACGTCATCAGATGCCCTATGTACTTTGCATGACACCCTGATGACGTCATCAGATGCCCTATGTACTTAAGATGACACCCTAATGACGTCATCAGATGCCCTATGTACTTTATATGACACCCTGATGACGTCATCAGATGCCCTATGTATTTTAGATGACACCCTGATGACGTCATCAGATGCCCTATGTATTTTCGATAACACCCTGATGACGTCATCAGATGCCCTATGTATTTTCGATAACACCCTGATGACGTCATCAGATGCCCTATGTATTTTCGATAACACCCTGATGACGTCATCAGATGCCCTATGTATTTTCGATAACACCCTGATGACGTCATCAGATGCCCTATGTACTTAAGATGACACCCTAATGACGTCATCAGATGCCCTATGTACTTTATATGACACCCTGATGACGTCATCAGATGCCCTATGTATTTTAGATGACACCCTGATGACGTCATCAGATGCCCTATGTATATTCGATAACACCCTGATGACGTCATCAGATGCCCTATGTATTTTCGATAACACCCTGATGACGTCATCAGATGCCCTATGTACTTTACATGACATCCTGATGACGTCATTTATAACGTTTTCGAAACAATCCAAATACCCACGAAAATAGTCTTCGAGTTTTAGAAACGAACACATTATTAAAGTTCAAAACCATTGGTTCTTCACAATTCTCAACCATTTCGAACTTTCATCGAGGCATGTCTTCTGTAAAATTGCATAGTGTTTATGTCCTGGTGCTGATATACGTATCCTCGAATGCCGTTTTCAGCGCTTCTGTAGCGCTTCAATAGCCTGCCGGTCACAGTATCGTGACCCGGCGCAACGGGGGGGCGGTAAAATTTTCGGAGATTTTCGGGAAAAAAATGAAAAATTGGGGAGTCGTGAAACTTTTGGAGAAAAATAGGATTTTTCTCCAAACCACTTGGTGAGGTAAAATGAGGTAAATTTGCCGATCAAAAAAGCTAAATCATTTTTTTCGTCTAACGAATGGGGTCGTAAAAAATTTGGAGTTTTTTAGAATTCTGGTCAACAGGTGGGTCGTAGCTCCGCCGAAAACTGGCGTAACGGCGAGCTTAACTCAGACCGGTCATGAGCGATACTCATCATGTTCTTCAAAGGCAGAGTCTAGCGAGGTCGCGACCAGGCATACCTGGGGCGGAGGGAGTGATTGCTAATATTCCGGCTCAAAAAACGAAAATTTGTGAATTTGAGGGAGGATCGTAAAAAATGTGAACTAAATTATCACTTACAAGCGAGGGGTTCTTGAACATTTCTCGCAATTTTCGAAAGCTTGTTTCCAGCGGGCCGGAATAACACCAGAACTGAAAGACGAATGAATAAGATCAGAGAGCAGTTCGTAATAGGATTCAGGAATATGTTTGAGATGAACAGCCGAAATCCCGTCGGGTCCCACAGCACGCGAATTTTTCATCGATTTGATGACCTTTTCGATGGCGGAGGGAGAGATGGTAGGGACATACAGTCGACTGAGCTTCCTGACTGCTCGCATTGTTCGTCTGTGTTGCCTATCCCGAGGCGGTGATGCAGATGCAAATAGTTTGCCGAGGAGACAAACAGCTTTGTATCCATGCTCGAGTCTTCCAGACGGAAATTCCAGCATGTTGCGCTCAGTACTCATCGTTTTGCCTGAAAGCTGCTTCAACATGTTCCAAGCTTTTCTGGCATCCACGGCAAAATCGATCGACTCGGTGAGCTCTTTCCAGCATTGCTGCTTGTGTTCATTTAGCAATGCGGTGATGTTTTCCGACAGCTGCTGTAGCGCTGGATCATTGGGGTCCGATCTTCGCTTGTCATCTCTCATAATGATTAGTTCACGCACTTCACTGGGCAGGTTCGGGTGAAAAGTCCTCACACGTCCAGTATACTTGTTCCAGATGGAATTTATTTCGAATATCCGACTTTTCGACTATAGTCGGATATTGCACATTTTCGAATATTCGACTTTTCGACTGTAGTCGGATATCACACCTTTTCGAATATTCGACTTTTCGACTGTAGTCGGATATTACCCTTTTTCGAATATTCGACTTTTCGACTGTAGTCGGATATCACCCTTTTTCGAATATTCGACTTTTCGACTGTAGTCGGATATCGCCCTTTTTCGAATATTCGACTTTTCGACTGTAGTCTGATATCGCACTTTTTCGAATATTCGAATTTTCGAATAAAAAGTCGACTTTTTTATCCGACTGAAACAGTCGGATATTCGTCCGATTATTCGATTCGGAACATGTAAACTATGCAGTATACTTGTTCCAGATGAAATTTATTTCGAATATCCGACTTTTCGACTATAGTCGGATATTGCACATTTTCGAATATTCGACTTTTCGACTGTAGTCGCATATCACACCTTTTCGAATATTCGACTTTTTGACTGTAGTCGGTTATCACCCTTTTTCGAATACTCGACTTTTCGACTGTAGTCGGATATCGCCCTTTTTCGAATATTCGACTTTTCGACTGTAGTCGGATATCGCACTTTTTCGAATAATCGACTTTTCGACTGTAGTCGGATATCGCACTTTTTCGAATAACCGACTTGTCGAATAAAAAGTCGACTTTTTTATCCGACTGAAACAGTCGGATACTCATCCGATTATTCGATTCGGAACAAGTATAACGTCCAGTAGGAATAGCAGCTTTGGTAGCACGTCCTATGGCATCCACTATGAACATCTCCTTGTCGTAGACTGAGCCGTTCCATGGGTAGCTGGCCGCCTGGCTGAGCAATACCTCTTTGAATAAGTCCCAGTTAGCCTTACGATAATTAGAATAGGACTTACAACGAGAGCCAGAGAACGGAGCAAGCAAACTATTAAGTGACAGATCCAATGATATAATTATGGGAACATGATCACTGGCCATTGCCACATCAGTAGACCAGGTACAGGAAATAGCTATCGAGGATGATACAAAGGTGATATCGGGTGAGGAAGGCCTACCCACTGCCGGTTGGCGAGTGGGAGAATCCTCATTGATGGGAACAAGATCACAATCATCAGCAAAAAGCTCTATGAGTGTACCTCTATTGTCAGACTCAAGAGGAGAAAACCACGAAGGGGAATGAGCATTAAAATCACCAGCTATTACAACCGAACTTGATGTTAAGGCAGCATGGACATCATGTAGGTAAGGCGTGGGATCAAATGAAATGGGACAGGATGTGGTGGGGGGTATATAGACATTGACAATATCAAGGGGGCCACTTTGTAATACAATATGAACTCCAAGATATTCAACAACATCATCATTGGGAAGAGTAATAAGGTGAGAAGGGATAGATGATTTTACAAATGTTGAAACACCACCGCCATGAGAAGTACGTGGAACATGATAGGATAGATAACCGGGGAGACGGGGGAGGGAGGAGGAAGAAATGTTAAGCTTGGTCTCCTGCAGGAGAATGACATCAGGTTGAGTGCGATCTACATACACTGGGAGTTCAGCAAGTTTGGCACGTAGGCCATTGATATTGAGTTGATAAATGCTAAGACCATGTTTAGGAACCCTAGGAGGATTTACAGAGCAAGACATACAACAGTAAGCATGAGTGTAGTCATCATAGCTGGACAACCCCGAACATTTGAGGTTCACCCAGCCAAGGCAACCGCCACGTTGAATGCTTGCATGTTTAGCAGATAGTCCGCAGTGACAGCAGGGATATCGCGGTGTATTGCTGCGCGGTCCCGGATTCCTCTCAATGCCAGCTCGTAGAAGTAGAATACAGAGGAGTGTAGCAGCCAGCCAGTTACACTCCCAATACGAAAAAACTCCACATGGAGTGATTGATGTTCGTTTGATGAGCCTCCATATGTCGACTCCACAGATCCACCACGCGTAGGTTGAACATCTTGGATCCAGTAAGAGATCTAAATAAGAACCATTACATCTAGCTTCTGGACAAAAAAATTGCCACTGAAATGAAGTAATGTGATCTGCACGTGTGGTATTGGAAAGGGATGAATGACAATACAAGCTTCACTGCTTATTCTCCAACCATTAAGATTCCATTAACGTTGTGATTATGTCGTTTTCATTCCTAAATGATTTAGCTAGGTGTGTTCGCCTATATTCCCTGTTGTATTCATCCTGTTGCTTCAATTACAACAGCTTACAGTTGATCGAGAAATCCTAAACAGGCAGCAGCGACTGTTTATCCACACGTGTTTCATCAAACTGTCTCGCCAGCGGAGGTGTTCCACGAGTTTCAGAGTTTCATCATGTTTCAACGTACCAACTTCTTACGTATTCACCACGATGAACCGTGTGGATAAACGGTCGCTGCTGCCTGTTTAGGACGACCGCAGTTGATCCCGTTCATGAAATTGAATCAGGGTCAGAATTCGGGCGGAAATTCGGAGTCATTGAATGACAAGCGAGGGCGGCTGTGGCGTTGGCAATGCGCCAGCCAGACGCGGCGCGCGCCGCACGCAGCCGATGCCCGCCGACCAATCAGCTGCAGCCGAGGAGGGTAGCAAGCGTTCAGATGCATTTCTTGTCACAAACGATAGCCGTTTACTCATATCGAGCGCGGAAGACTACTCTAAATCGTGGTGGGTTTTAGTGTTCGTTGTGAGCGCGACGCTCACCGGACCGCGATGCGTACGCACGCGGGTGAGCAGTGTCATGGAGTCCCAATTCTTGACGGAGCTTCGACCCCACCCCCCCCCTGCTGACCGAAATTTGGAAAAATGTTTACGATCTCTTTCGAAAAATAGACACCAAGTTCGTATTCAGTACACCGAATAGCCCAGGACGACTATTTTAGCCTTATTCTAGCTTGCCCCGTGGTTTGGGGAAAATTTCCTTTTACTCCGAACATTTTACGAGCACCTCACCCCAAATTTTCTTTTCTTTTCAAAAATTTCCACGACTCCCGTTGCGCTAAGTCGCAGTCCTGCTCGACCCTGTCAGCGAGGTTGTAAAGAAATTGAATACCCCGCAGTGACACGCTGGATCCTGCTTCCGATTACCGGCAAAGCCCCAAAAGAGTGGCTTCGCGTCGAAATTCGCTGCAGCGGGTTGTGTAGGAACGATGGGGAGTGCTACGCGGCAAAAACCGCGCCTCGCGATGGCAGTGAGGGTGGGGCGTCGTCTTCTTCTTCTTCTTCTGCAGTCTCAAAGTGGTTTTTTGTCATAGGTTGAGGAACTGGGCGGCCCCCAGGATTCGTCCAAAGGTCCATTGTGGTTAAGGAGGTAGGTCTCTTCGAGCACATGAGCAAGTGCGCCGTGTCGTGTTCGGGAGCACCACAGTCCGGGCATGGGTCTGGTAGGCTGCTGTCAGGGTTGAGCAGGCCGTTGCGACCGGTGACCAAAATTTTACGACCCCCCTGGTGAACAAAATTTTTGCGGAATCCCACTCCCCTGGGATGCAAAAATTTTCATGACCAAGATTTCTGCGACCCCCCCCCGAAGCTAATCTTCATTTAAACTGTTCAGAATTCAAACGCGACTTGCTACTCTTGAGAGGATTATAAATTGCCACCGGCACAAAATTCTCACGGTAAACGAAATTGATGATACCCAGTTGATAAAGGGTAGGGTATAAAAGAAATTGAGAGCGGTGTGTTTTCATTCACACACCGTCATTCTCCGGAGGTGAGCGGCTGAAGCTGAACACACTAGAATTAGGGAAACAGCCTCACCGGTGATAAAGATAACACGGTACTGGGGCCTACTCATGGAAAACTCTGGCAAGAAAAACTACTTCACTTCCGTGAGAATTTTGTGCCGGTGGCAATTTATAATCCTGTCTACTCTTGCCTCACTCTACTTTTCCGGGTGGTTTGGAGATGAACCCCATTTTCTCGAAAATTACGAACCCTCCCCCCCCCCCAAAATTTTTTTTCGAAAAAAAATCCGAGATTTTTACGACCCCCCGTTGCGACCGGTCGCAAGCCTGCCCAACCCTGGCTGCTGTCGATCTTGTTGACGTAAGATAGCAGAATAGAGTGACCACAGCGCAGCGAGGCCAAAGCACATCTGGCTCGCCTGCCGAGTCGAGACTCAGACTCGCAAACCCGAGGCGGTACTGCTTCTAAGATAGGGTTCACAGCCGCCTTCGTTAGATATCCTCGAACAAACTGGGTGTGCTCCTCACGCAGAAGACAAAGCCTTTCCATGTTGGAGTCGGCCGCATCTGTGCATGATCTCTGTGCATCAACTCTACGAGGAGCATCGGCGAACGGCGTCCTAATCGACCTCTCTCTAATTGGCTTCACAATTCTCTTTGTCGGATGATTCGGCTGTCTCAGAACATTAATATACATCTGCTGTGCCTGGAGTTCACAATGCTTCTTGACCGGCAATATGCAAGCCTGCGCGCGAAGATGTTCTATTGGGGAGCTCCCTGCACAACCGGTAGCAATTCTAAGTGCAGCGTTCTGTACACGCTGCGGTGGGGCGTCAGAGTGTGCCTGGTCCGAGCTGGTTGCGGCTATAGATATGTCGTGGGAAGGGAATGACTTTGATTTTTTTTTGTCGCTCGCATCGCTTGTCGACGACGCGAGTTTCGCAGCGATGCCACTCTGAAATCCCCTGAACATGGAGTTAAATGGGAGATAGCCGTCCTCAGCCTTGCTGGAGAGAGCACGCCTTCTGAATTTGTAGTGATCAGCCAACTTTATACAAAAAGTTCGCTTCATAACCATATGTACACCCAGAAATAGGAGTCTGTGAAAAAACGAAAACAAGGTCGCCATTATGCCCATCAGATTTTACCTAAGAAATGAGGATTCAGAGCCGCTTTTCGTTTTTATATTCCGGCTCGAACTTGTTTTATTATAACGTTTTCGAAACAATCCAAATACCCACGAAAATAGTCTTCGAGTTTTAGAAACGAACACATTATTAAAGTTCAAAACCATTGGTTCTTCACAATTCTCAACCATTTCGAACTTTCATCGAGGCATGTCTTCTGTAAAATTGCATAGTGTTTATGTCCTGGTGCTGATATACGTATCCTCGAATGCCGTTTTCAGCGCTTCTGTAGCGCTTCAATAGCCTGCCGGTCACAGTATCGTGCCCCGGCGCAAGGGGGGGGGGCGGTAAAATTTTCGGAGATTTTCGGGAAAAAATGAAAAATTGGGGAGTCGTGAAACTTTTGGAGAAAAATAGGATTTTTCTCCAAACCACTTGGTGAGGTAAAATGAGGTAAATTTGCCGCTCAAAAAAGCTAAATCATTTTTTTCGTCTAATGAATGGGGTCGTAAAAAATTTGGAGTTTTTTAGAATTCTGGTCAACAGGTGTGTCGTAGCTCCTCCGAAAACTGGCGTAACGGCGAGCTTAACTCAGATCGGTCATGAGCGATACTCATCATGTTCTTCAAAGGCAGAGTCTAGCGAGGTCGCGACCAGGCATACCTGGGGCGGAGGAGAGATTTCTAATATTCCGGCTCAAAAAACGAAAATTTGTGAATTTGAGGGAGGATCGTAAAAAATGTGAACTAAATTATCACTTACAAGCGAGGGGTTCTTGAACATTTCTCGCAATTTTCGAAATTTCGTTCATCAAGGAGGGGGATCGTAGCACCACTAAGGTCGGTGGCAACACTCCGTATGAGCCTCCTCAGAGGAATGAGGTCAGAACTGCGAGCTCGCTAGGCTTGAAGGTTGTTGTCAGGCAACTTGAGCCACTCCCGGGATGGCGGCTCAGGTGGAGCGTTATTTTGCTTAAATGCATGGCTCTGTCGGCTGGATAGCGGAGTATAATTTGTCAACGTGTTTTGGGGGTCCTAAAAATTTCACGCCAAAAAGAAGTTGGCCAAAATCAAACTTAACGTTTGAATTTGTGTATTTTTGAAACCAAAGTTGGGGTCGCATTTTTTGCTGAGGGGTCGACTGCGGCGCGGTCGCAGCGCGCCCACACTGTGCTTTGCAAGGGCTCGGTTCTCGTCATTGTTTCAAGCCATGGCAGCGTCTTCGTCAGTGACAAGCAGTAGGATATAGTGTATGTTTGTATAGAGAAAGGCTTGCGTGAAGTTTTGTGCTAGCCGTCAGCGCGTAGTAAGCAGCACGGAAACCGAGGGCGCCGTAGTTGACCCCGTCACAAAAAGTGCGACACAGAGTTGGTCTTTTGGCACTATTCAAAAGCGAATTTCCGAGTTTAGAATTCCATGTAGTTTTCTCAAGGGCAGTCTCCTTCTTCTTATCGGCCACAAAGGGCTTCTTCTCATAGGTGTAAAAAGGCAGCCACATCGCACGGGTTCTTCCACATATCCATAACTGTTAGAGAAGTCGGCCTTGCAGGACATGAAAATGAATGAAATGAATCGTGCCCTGGGTTGTGGCAGTCGACAAAGTCGTCGGAGATCGACGAGTCTATCTTATGGACGAAGGCCTTGAAGTGTGAGGAGTGTCCACATCGTAGACCTGCCAGGATGACGCGTGTACGTCTGGGTAGGTCCGTTTCGCTGCCATCAATGGGGGGGGGTGGGCACGTCACCAAATATTGGATTTAGGGGAGCACTGGAAAGGTATTCTCTGACGAATCGGGTGTGCTCCATTTGCAGTAGTCTGACGCGATTGAGCTCCGGCGTCGCCCAATGTTGGTTGACGATCCAAGACAGAGGCTGAAGTGGCGAGCGAATATGTTGGAAATGGGGACCAGATGACAGTAATGGGAAATTAGAGTGTGTGGGTTTCCTTACAATGCCAACATGGAACTGTTGCGACTGGAGTTGAAAATGCTGCTTTACAGGAAGCAGTGAACACTCTTGATGTAAATGAGATACAGGTGTGGATCTAGGGCATCCAGTGACTACGCGTAGAGCAGTGTTCTGCGCACGCTGAAGCTTGCTCCAAGAGGCTTCCTACAAATGTCTTGACCATATTGGGACACCATATTCCAGCACCGGCTGTACCATAGCCCTGTAGGTGGTTCGCAAGATTTCCTCAGAGCTACCCCATGTAGTGCCTGCTAGCGGACGTTGGATGTTGTTACGTGTGTTGGCAGCAGCAGCTCGAATACGTGTATTTTCATGAAAACGCAGTGACGGGTCCAGGAATACACCGAGTAGACGAGGGTGTTTTGATAAGGGCAGCATATTTCCTTCCCAAAGAACCTTGGGATGCAGCTTGTGTTCGGCAGTCACTGTAGTGCATAAGGTAACACTGGACTTGGTTGGAGAGACCTTTAGCTGCTTCAATTCCAGGAACTTAGCCAGACTGACGAGGTAATTATTCATCTCAGCATTGGCTCGATCGATGACAGGGTCAGTACAAATAATAGTGATGTCATCCGCATATAGACATAAGTGGATGTTTGGCGACGGCTTCGGCACATCAGACAAATACAAGGAAAACAGGCTGGGAGATAAAACTCCTCCTTGTGGGACGCCTGCCTTCAGGGGCACAGACTTCGACAAGTGTCCATCAAATTTCACACTAATGGAACGACTTTTGGCAAAGTTATCAGTCCATCTTTTGCACCAGTCGGGAATAGTAGAGTCCAGGATCGATTTGGACAGCAGCGGGATACTGACATTATCGAAGGCAGCGGTTAAGTCAACTGCCACGACTATACTTCTACCAGCTGGAGGTTTCATGTTGAAGCCAGCAATTATGTGTTCTGTGATGGACGTGAGTGCGGTGATGGTAGAGTGGGCCTTCTTGAAGCCATGTTGATGCATGTTATATCGTAATGCTTCTTGCAGGTGCGGGTTAATGAATTTTCCCGCTAACTTAGCAATGGGGGACAAAAGGGAGATTGGTCGATGCGAAGTTGCTTGATCTTCTGATTTTCCAGGCTTGAGGATGGGTAGAACAATTGTCTGCTTCCATCTAGCGGGAATGACACCTGTGCTGAATAACGAGTAGACTAGATCACACAGTAATTCAAGGAACTGTTCCGGCAAGTGCTTGAGATGAACGGCTGACACGCCGTCGGGTCCCTCGGCTCTCGAGCTCTTCATGGACTTGATGAGGGAAGACATCTCAGAGGCAGCTATGGCAGGTACATCTTGCCGGTTGAGCTTCCTTATAGACCGGAGAGTGAGCCTGTTGGATCGATCACGGCGGGACGTCGCTGAAGCAAAGTGTTTTCCAAGTCGACATGCAGCCTTAAAGCCGGAATCAAATTTCCCCGAAGGGAACTTAAGCATGTTGCGATCCGCTGCCAATTTCTTTCCAGACAACCGCTTAAGAAATCCTCCAGGTCTTCTTTGCATCAGTGGAGAAATTCAAGGATTCAGTGAACTCCATCCATCGCATCCGCTTGTAATCATTCAGCCTTTTGGGGATCTCATCAGACAGTAGTTGAATGCTGGGATCTCCAGGATCAGCGCGGCGTTTCTCGTCCCGTAATTCGATCAGCTCCAGGACATCTTTGGGAAGTTAGTGTGAAACGTTCTAACGCGCCTTGTAGGAATTGCAATTCTGGAGGCGTTGCATATGGCATCAACAATGAACTTGTCCTTCTCATGAACGGAGCCGGTTAGCGGATAGTAGGCTACCCGACTGAGTAACACATCCATAAACATGACCCAGTTAGCATTACGGTAGTTGGTGTACGATTTGCTACGCGAGCCTATGAAAGGTGCCAGGTGACTATTTAGAGACAAATCCAATGAAGCACATATGGGTACATGATCGCTGGCCATAGCTATAGCAGAGGACCAGTTACAGGAAACAGCAAGAGAAGATGATACAAAAGTGACATCCGGAGAGGACGGCCTGCCCGTGGAAGAAAGGCGAGTTGGTGCGTCCTCGTTAATGGCAACAAGATCGCAATCCTCAGCAAAAAGCTCACATAGTTCCCCTCTGTCATCAGGATCTAGAGATGAGAACCATGAAGTAGAGTGAGCGTTAGAATCGCCAGTAATGACAACAGAAGGCGAAGGGAGGGCAGTGTGCAAAGATTGCAAAAATGGAGTGGGGTCAAACGAATTGGGACATGATGAGATAGGGGGAATATAAATATTAACAATATGTATAGGGCAACTTTGCAATACAAAATGAATACCAATACATTCTACAACATTATCATTAGGGAGAGCTATAAGATGAGAAGGTATAGAGGTTTTTACAAACGTAGAGACGCCTCCACCATGAGATGTGCGAGGGAGGTGGTAAGACTTATAACCGGGGAGGCGGGGTAGGGAGGAAGTTGGGCTAAGTTTTGTCTCCTGAAGGAGAATGACATCTGAATGAAAGCGTTCAATGTACAATTTGAGTTCAGCAAGTTCGGCACGCAGGCCGTTGATATTGAGTTGAAAAATGTCTAGACTATGAAGGGGAACCCTAGGGGAGAGTTACAGCAAGAAATACAACAATAAGCATCAGTGTAGTCATCACAGCTGGCTAACCCCGAACATTTGAGGTGTACCCAGCCGAGGCAACCACCGCATTGGATGCTGGCATGTTGAGCCGATAATCCACAGTGACAACAGGGATATCGTGGAGTCTTGCTGCGTGGCCCTGGGTTCCTCTCAATGCCGGCTCGTAACAGTAGAATGCGAAGGAGTGCGGCAGCCAGTCATTGGCACTTCCATACAGAAAAAAAAACTCCTCATGGAGCTGTTGATGCCCGTTTGATGAGTCTTGATCTTGGTAGTCGACTCCACAGATCCACCACGCGTAGGTTGAGCATCTCGGATCTGGCAGTCTCTTCTCTGCAGATCCAAACTAGGTTTCTTTAGGGTGAAACACCCTTTTGTGCGAAAGCATAAATGTTATCTATGCACAAACATCCAAAAAGGAAGTTTACCATAATATAATAAACTCCTCTAGCTTTCTTTCTGAAAGGTGGTTTTTAGGTGGATCGATTTAAGCTTATACTATAGAACTTTTGCACTTTATCGTGCTAAAGAGCTATGAGCAGCAATCCTTTTGCTGCTATAATCTTTAGGGGTTAAAATTGTAACCATAACGGAAACACAAAAATCGTTTCAGTACCGTACTCCGACCCAGCCGGATATCAAACATTTTGTGTGTAGTTGCACTCAGAATCACACTGTCGTCGATCACTGGGTGGGGGGTAGCCGCGACGCTGCTGTGATTGCTTTATCATGAAAGTAGTGCGGTCGTTTCTTAGAAAACACAGTGGTAGAATTGGAGGAACAACTGCTCTGCACCCAAGATAGGGAGCTGAAAGCTGCACCGCGGCTTCCTGGAGATAAGGTACAAACCACAAACGCCCAGACTCTCGGCGGGGGAATTTTTGTGGTAAATGGCAGGCTGGGAGCGTAGAAAGCGCGTAAACTCGACATCGACAGGCCGGGACAGTTGAGTTAACAAGCCGGAGCAGTTCGGCCGCTGCGCATATACGCGCCGCTTTGAAGGGAAGAATATGTCTGTTTCGACAAATCGCATGACACGTTGAACGGCAGATCTGAACCCGCGCTACATACGATAAACGATTTTATCGCAACTCCGCGGCTGGCTTGAATAGCCAAGTTCATTCTAAATTTGCACTTTTTAGGAAACAATATTCGTTACATTATTCTGCCGGATTCACTTCCTCTTGACACTATGCTCATCGATGATGAGCCTCGCAAGAAGGCTGCCAGGGCTCGTGCTGGCGCTCGCGGCAGAGGTCGCGGCGGTCCTCGTGGAAGGGGAGGACGAGGTGGCCCTCGCGGCCGCGGTGGCCCTCGTGGGCGAGGTCGCTAATTCCGGTGAGTTCCAGCTAGATTTCTGTTAGTTATTCCTTTAACTGGTGCTGTCGCGACGAGGGATGGCCACTTGGCTATCGCACTTGGCCACGCCCATCTTTCCACGCCGCGATGATTCTCCTGATTTTTGAAAGAGGAGGGAAACCCCGGATTGGTGCGGCACGGTGTTGAAGTTGCGCGGCGGCATGGAAAATGGGCGTGGCCATGTGCAATATCCGGATTCGTATACATCTGTACGAGTCTAATTAAGGAGCCCTTTATTTGCGTGGTTCGCACCTTCGCTCACACTTTATTATCTGCGCTCGCACCTCCATCGTTTACAACGCCAGCAAAGCTCGTACAGAAGAGTCCTGGCGCTCATTTAAGTGGCCCAATATTGATTGCGCAAAGAGCAGATTAAGTGTTAACCCACTGGAGATTTCATAGGAAGTTAAGTTTAGTTTCATAGGAAGACGGAAGTTGAAAGATTGTTTTTTAATCAGCTGCTGTAATTGCAAAGTGGCGCAAGATATGAGCAAGCAGTGTAAAGCGAAGGCATTGAAGAAAAATATAGATTTGTAAATTGCTGAAAACAATGAATAGTAGAAAATAAAAATTTCACAATGGTGATTGAGATATGATATGTGACTATAATGATAAAGTGCTTCAAAATGTAAACAAGCAGAAAAGTGCTCAAGATGGCAATTTAAGTAATAAAAATGTAAATTGAAAATAAAAATAATGTTAAAAATAGTGATAAATAATAAAAAATTAAACCAGCATGAATAAAGTAAATTTGGTAGGAACGGCGACTTCGTGACGCAGACTTCAACGGAACTTTTGCCAAGGAACAATGTTTCTCACCTCATCCATGTGGTATGCGCAATACGTGATAAGATGGATAACATCTCTTTACTGTGACTTATACCGGGAGATGAGATATCACCGCTGGGCTTTTATCGCTAATTGTGAGTGCAAATTGCACCGTTATCACCAAGAAATGAAAATGTGGTATCGCCGGTGGGTCAGAAGTGAGAAATATTGCATCACTGGGTTTGTATTGCCTAGTTTTAATTGCACGTTATCACTAAGGAGTGTAAAGGTGGTATCGCAGGTGGGTCACTATGCAGTCGTATTTATAGGTAAATGTATAGATGTATATAGGAAATATTTTCAAAAAAATATTAATATAGGTAATTATATAGAGATAAGATATTTAACAGGAATGATCATAATCCCTTGAAGGTGCGTTGTGCACTTAACATCGATAACTACTACAAACATTTATGATTACAGTAATAAATCTGTGCGACGTTATAGAGAATGCAAGACATCGTGAACTACAGGTCAATAAATGATAAAAAGCATCGCTATTGGTGTGACAATGCGAATACATTCATCAAATGCAAACCAAACATCCACAGGTTTTTAAAATACCTTAAAAACTGTGTGAAAGAAAACAGCAGCAGGGAAGTTGTAGGTCAGAGTGGAGTACAGCGAGTAGAAATAGAATAGTTGCCCTTGGGCGAGTATACGCCAAGTTCTTGGCCTGCACCTCGGTCGACTCAGAATGGGATCAATATTGAACAGTTGGATGAGCGCTAGGAGTACTCTGTACGAGGTATGCTAGCGTCGTTATAGCGTCGGAGGTGCGAGCGCAGATAATTAGGTGCAAACAAAGGCGCGAGCAATGCTAATGAGGGGCTCCCTAATAAAAATCGTACAAACATCCTGTCTTCCCAATGGCCAAATGCCCCCCCCCGCCCCTCGCTGCAATAACACCCTTTAATTGTATTCTTGCAGGTGTCTGTCTTCTTACCTGTAGCGGAATTCTCGCTGGCTGTTGAGTTTGCGGTTCTTCGTTCCTGTGTGTTTTTTTGAATATATTCATGGTTTTCATGTTGTTATCTGTTTGGTAAGCGTGTTCAGGATCTCTGGATAAATATTTTTCTTGAGGCAGCGTGTTCAGTTAATGGCGTTTACAGGCATAGATTATATTAAGTCGAAGCGAACATTAACAATCCCTCCAGTAGTTGGATCGTAGGCTGTTATTTGACTAGATTAGTATCGGACGACCTAGCCGTTGCATGGTTAAAACGTCCGTTTCCCAATCTGATGTGCAGGGTTAAGCGGGGTGCTGCGTGATTTTTCAAAGTCCCCCCTCCCCTCGAAGAGCGATCTCTGGGCAGTTTATATTTGATTACTAAAACTAACACACGTCTAAAATTCATTCCGTGGTCGGACTCGAGCGTCTGAAACCTGAGCAATGCTACGATCCTTCCCTTTGGTGGCCAAAAATATCCAGAGTTTTTGGGATAACCACCTAATTATCATTTTTGGGCCGAACCTTTTGCGACCCCCCATCACCCGTTGGGGAATTTCGCAACCCGGCTTGACTCTGCCGATGTGGCTGATCGGCGGAGGTTTCGGATTGTGTCTTGCTTAGGGAGTTTTCGCCAACGTGCTGCGGCTTCCGCATTGTTTTCCTCTGATACTATTGTTTAGAACGCGAGAATGGCAGCTCCCTATGTGTGCGCTGCACTGAAACGTGTGGTCTCAGGGTAATCATGGTTGGCATTCCTCGGGATATCAACGCGCACTCAGAAGTTTTCGATAATGTTACGAGCAGGTTAAAATGCTAAAATCATGTTTCGATGGGCCTTATGAGCTCACAGAAACTTGCAGTTTAGTTATCGTTACAAATAGCGCTATTCGGCAGGCAACCTAGTAGACGTCGGAAGCGTGACAAATATTTGCAGGAACAACTAACTGAAAGGCTTTTGCAACCTCTTGCCTTATTGACCAGTTTCATAGTTTTCCACCCTTCACTTCGCTCGTGCGTTACACATCCTTTCTCAATTTTTTTCTTCACTGCTTATCAAATTTCTTGCTAGAAACCTGTTATCGTTTGCGTCAGTTTCGAGGCGAGGTAGCAAGCACCAGTAAAAAAAATAAAGCAGCGTGTTCAGAAGTCGGATTTTGACGGCTTTGTGGCATTTGATTAACAGAAATCTCAAATATACAACACTATTAGCAAAAAATTCCATGTGATCACAAGGTGTAAGCAAAACCAAACCTCTCCAGCCGCTTCGCGGCATATATGCTACATCCCGTTTATGCTTTTTCCGTTCAGGTGAAAGTGAAAAAATGAAAGAAACTCAGGACAAAAACACATAGCAAAATAAGAATCGCTTCTGGAACCCAGGCTAAGTACCTAAGACATCGTGCGCTCTCAAAATGACTCAATTCTTACTGACGATTGGCCGCTCGGAGCGGACCCGGACAGCAACCCGAGCGTCGCTGTCTCTCCGCTCCGAGCGAAAATCAGGCATCTACTCGGGCGACCGAGGTTGCTGTCCGGGCGACTGAGGTCCGCTCGAGGTGACGTCCGGTTGGATTTCCACCTGAGTTGTTGATAAGGAACACGAGCACTCCATGGGACGGCGTAAGCCGCGTCGTTAGAAGCCAGTTGCGCTTGATGCAGAGCGTGCGAAGCGTTGTGAGCTGTAAGTAGCTATCCATACAAACCGTGCGCCGCGTGGTAAAAAAATCAATAGCGCTTCATGCAGAGCGTGCGCCGCGTGGTTAGGCTAGTAACGCTTCATGCACATCGTGCATCACGTGGATTAAAGCTAGTAGCGCTTTATGCAAGCCTTGCGCCGCGTGGTTCAAAGCTAGTAGCGCTTCATGCAGAGCGCACGCCGCGTGGTTTAGAACTAGTAGCGCTTCATTTAGGGTGTGCGCCGCGTGGTTACAATCTGGTAACGCTTCCTTTAGGGTGTGCGCCGCGTGATTTAGAGCTACTAGCGCTTCATTTAGGGTGTGCGCCGCGTGGTTCAATTTAGTAGCGCGTCATCTAGGGCGTGCCCCGCGTGGTTTAAAGCTAGTAGCGCGTCATCTAGGACGTGCCCCGCGTGGTTTGAAGCTAGTAGCGCTCCATTTAGGGTGTGCGCCACGTGGTTACAATCTAGTAGCGCGTCATCTAGAGCGTGCCCCGCGTGGTTTGAAGCTAGTAGCGCTTCACCTAGGGTGTGCGCCGCGTGGTTTAGAGCTAGTAGCGATTCTTTAGGGTGTGCGCCGCGTGGTTCAATCTAGTAGCGCGTCATCTAGGGCGTGCCCCGCGTGGTTTAAAGCTAGTAGCGCGTCATCTAGGGCGTGCCCCGCGTGGTTTGAAGCTAGTAGCGCTTCACTTAGGGTATGCGCCGCGTGGTTTAGAGCTAGTAGCGCTCCATTTAGGGTGTGCGCCGCGTGGTTACAATCTGGTAGCGCTTCATTTAGGGTGTGCGCCGCGTGATTTAGAGCTAGTAGCGCTTCATTTAGGATGTGCGCCGCGTGGTTCAATCTAGTAGTGCGTCATCTAGGGCGTGCCCCGCGTGGTTTAAAGCTAGTAGCGCGTCATCTAGGGCGTGCCCCGCACGTGATTTAGAGCTAGTAGCGCGTCATCTAGGGCGTGCCCCGCGTGGTTTGAAGCTAGTAGCGCTCCATTTAGGGTGTGCGCTACGTGGTTACAATCTAGTAGCGCGTCATCTAGAGCGTGCCCCGCGTGGTTTGAAGCTAGTAGCGCTTCACTTAGGGTGTGCGCCGCGTAGTTACAATCTGGTAGCGCTTCATTTAGGGCCGCGTGATTTAGAGCTAGTAGCGCTTCATTTAGGGTGTGCGCCGCGTGGTTTAAAGGTAGTAGCGCTTCATTTAGGGTGTGCGCCGCGTGGTTACAATCTAGTAGCGCGTCATCTAGAGCGTGCCCCGCGTGGTTTGAAGCTAGTAGCGCTCCACGTAGGGTGTGCGCCGCGTGGTTTAGAGCTAGTAGCGCTTCATTTAGGGTGTGCGCCGCGTGGTTACAATCTGGTAGCGCTTCATTTAGGGTGTGCGCCGCGTGGTTTAGAGGTAGTAGCGCTTCACTTAGGGTGTGCGCCGCGTGGTTTAGAGCTAGTAGCGCTTCATTTAGGGTGTGCGCCGCGTGGTTACAATCTAGCAGCGCGTCATCTAGGGCGTGCCCCGCGTGGTTTAAAGCTAGTAGCGCTCCATGCAGAGCGTGCGCCGCGGGGTTTAGAGCTAGTAGCGCTTCACGTAGGGTGTGCGCCGCGTGGTTTAGAGCTAGTAGCGCTTCATTTAGGGTATGCGCCGCGTGGGTACAATCTGGTAGCGCTTCATTTAGGGTGTGCGCCGCGTGATTTAGAGCTAGTAGCGCTTCATTTAGGGTGTGCGCCGCGTGGTTCAATCTAGTAGGGCGTCATCTAGGGCGTGCCCCGCGTGGTTTAAAGCTAGTAGCGCGTCATCTAGGGCATGCCCGCGTGGTTTGAAGCTAGTAGCGCGTCATCTAGAGCGTGCCCCGCGTGGTTCAATCTAGTAGCGCGTCATCTAGGGCGCGCCCCGCGTGGTTCAATCTAATAGCGCGTCATCTAGGGCGTGCCCCGCGTGGTTTAAAGCTAGTAGCGCTTCATTTAGGGTGTGCGCCGCGTGGTTACAATCTAGTAGCGCGTCATCTAGGGCGTGCCCCGCGTGGTTACAATCTGGTAGCGCTTCATTTAGGGTGTGCGCCGCGTGGTTTAGAGGTAGTAGCGCTTCACTTAGGGTGTGCGCCGCGTGGTTTAGAGCTAGTAGCGCTTCATTTAGGGTGTGCGCCGCGTGGTTACAATCTAGCAGCGCGTCATCTAGGGCGTGCCCCGCGTGGTTTAAAGCTAGTAGCGCTCCATGCAGAGCGTGCGCCGCGGGGTTTAGAGCTAGTAGCGCTTCACGTAGGGTGTGCCGCGTGGTTTAGAGCTAGTAGCGCTTCATTTGGGGTATGCGCCGCGTGGTTACAATCTGGTAGCGCTTCATTTGGTGTGCGCCGCGTGATTTAGAGCTAGTAGCGCTTCATTTAGGGTGTGCGCCGCGTGGTTCAATCTGGTAGGGCGTCATCTAGGGCGTGCCCCGCGTGGTTTAAAGCTAGTAGCGCGTCATCTGGGCATGCCCGCGTGGTTTGAAGCTAGTAGCGCGTCATCTAGAGCGTGTGCCCCGCGTGGTTCAATCTAGTAGCGCGTCATCAGGGCGCGCCCCGCGTGGTTCAATCTAATAGCGCGTCATCTAGGGCGTGCCCCGCGTGGTTTAAAGCCTAGTAGCGCTTCATTTAGGGTGTGCGCCGCGTGGTTACAATCTAGTAGCGCGTCATCTAGGGCGTGCCCGCGTGGTTTAAAGCTAGTAGCGCGTCATCTGGGGCGTGCCCCGCGTGGTTCAATCTAATAGCGCGTCATCTGGGCGTGCCCCGCGTGGTTTAAAGCTAGTAGCGCTTCATTTATGGTGTGCTACATGTGGTTACAATCTAGTAGCGCGTCATCTAGAGCGTGCCCCGCGTGGTTTGAAGCTAGTAGCGCTTCACCTAGGGTGTGCGCCGCGTGGTTTTAGAGCTAGTAGCGCTTCCTTAGGGTGTGCGCCGCGTGGTTCAAAGCTAGTAGCGCTTCATTTATGGTGTGCGCCACGTGGTTACAATCTAGTAGCGCGTCATCTAGAGCGTGCCCCGCGTGGTTTAAAGCTAGTAGCGCGTCATCTGGGACGTGCCCGCGTGGTTCAAAGCTAGTAGCGCTTCATTTATGGTGTGCGCCACGTGGTTGCAATCTGGTAGCGCGTCATCTAGAGCGTGCCCCGCGTGGTTTGAAGCTAGTAGCGCTTCACCTGGGGTGTGCGCCGCGTGGTTACAATCTGGTAACGCTTCCTTTAGGGTGTGCGCCGGGTGATTTAGAGCTAGTAGCGCTTCATTTAGGGTGTGCGCCGCGTGGTTCAATTTAGTAGCGCGTCATCTAGGGCGTGCCCCGCGTGGTTTAAAGCTAGTAACGCGTCATCTAGGGCGTGCCCCGCGTGGTTTGAAGCTAGTAGCGCTCCATTTAGGGTGTGCGCCACGTGGTTACAATCTGGTAGAGCGTCATCTAGAGCGTGCCCCGCGTGGTTCAAAGCTAGTGGCGCTTCATGCGGAGCGCACGCCGCGTGGTTTAGAGCTAGTAGCGCTTCATTTAGGGTGTGCACCGCGTGGTTACAATCTGGTAGCGCTTCATTTAGGGCCGCGTGATTTAGAGCTAGTAGCGCTTCATTTAGAATTGTGCGCCGCGTGGTTCAATCTAGTAGCGCGTCATCCAGTGCGTGCCCCCCGCGTGGGTTAAAGCTGGTAGCGCGTCATCTAGAGACGTGCCCCGCGTGGTTTGAAGCTAGTAGCGCTCCCATATAGGGTGTGCGCCGCGTGGGTCAATCTAGTAGCGTCATCTAGGCGTGCCCGCGTGGTTTTAAAGCTAGCGTCATCTAGCGAGACGTGCCCCGCGTGGTTTGAAGCTAGTAGCGCTTCATTTAGGGTGTGCGCCGCGTGGTTACAATCTGGTAGCGCGTCATCTAGAGCGTGCCCGCGTGGTTTGAAGCTAGTAGCGCTTCACTTAGGGTGTGCGCCGCGTGGTTTAGAGCTGGTAGCGCTTCATTTAGGCGTGCGCCGCGTGGTTTAAAGGTATTAGCGCTTCATTTAGGGTGTGCGCCGCGTGGTTACAATCTGGTAGCGCGTCATCTAGAGCGTGCCCCGCGTGGTTTGAAGCTAGTAGCGCTCCGCGTGCGCCGTGGTTTAGAGCTAGTAGCGCTTCATTTAGGGTGTGCGCCGCGTGGTTACAATCTGGTAGCGCTTTATTTAGGGTGTGCGCCGCGTGGTTACAATCTGGTAGCGCTCCACATAGGGTGTGCGCCGCGTGGTTTAGAGGTAGTAGCGCTTCATTTAGGGTGTGCGCCGGGTGGTTACAATCTAGTAGCGCTTCATTTAGGGTGTGCGCCGCGTGGTTTAGAGTTAGTAGCGCTTCATTTGGGTGTGCGCCGCGTGGTTACAATCTGGGCGCTTCATTTAGGGCTGTGCGCCGCGTGGTTTAGAGTTAGTAGCGCTTCATTTAGGGTGTGCGCCGCGTGGTTACAATCTGGTATCGCTTCATTTAGGGTGTGCGCCGCGTGGTTTTAGAGGTAGTAGCGCTTCACTTGGGGTGTGCGCCGCGTGGTTTAGTAGCGCTTTATTTAGGGTGTGCGCCGCGTGGTACAATCTAGCAGCGCGTCGTCTAGGGCGTGCCCCGCGTGGTTTTAAAGCTAGTAGCGCTCCATGCCAGAGCGTGCGCCGCGTGGTTTAGAGCTAGTAGCGCTTCACGTAGGGTGTGCGCCGCGTGGTTTAAAGCTAGTAGCGCTTCATTTAGGGTATGCGCCGCGTGGTTACAATCTGGTAGCGCTTCATTTAGGGTGTGCGCCGCGTGATTTAGAGCTAGTAGCGCTTCATTTAGAGCGTGCGCCGCGTGGTTCAATCTAGTAGCGCGTCATCTAGGGCGTGCCCGCGTGGTTTAAAGCTAGTAGCGCGTCATCTAGGGCGTGCCCGCGTGGTTTCAATCTAGTAGCGCGTCATCTAGAGCGTGCCCCGCGTGGTTTCAAGCTAGTAGCGCTTCATTTATGGTGTGCGCCGCGTGGTTACAATCTGGTAGCGCGTCATCTAGGGCGTGCCCCGCGTGGTTTGAAGCTAGTAGCGCTTCATTTGGGTGTGCGCCGCGTGGTTACAATCTAGTAGCGCGTCATCTAGGGCGTGCCCGCGTGGTTTAAAGCTAGTAGCGCTTCATTTAGGGTGTGCGCCGCGTGGTTTGAATCTAGTAGCGCTTCATTTAGGGTGTGCGCCGCGTGGTTTAGAGCTAGTAGCGCTTCATTTGGGGTGTGCGCCGCGTGGTTCAATCTAATAGCGCGTCATCTAGGGCGTGCCCCGCGTGGTTTAAAGCTAGTAGCGCGTCATCTAGGGCGCGCCCCGCGTGGTTCAATCTAATAGCGCGTCATCTAGGGCGTGCCCCGCGTGGTTTAAAGCTAGTAGCGCTTCATTTAGGGTGTGCGCCGCGTGGTTACAAACTAGTAGCGCGTCATCTAGGGCGTGCCCCGCGTGGTTCAATCTAATAGCGCGTCATCTAGGGCGTGCCCCGCGTGGTTTAAAGCTAGTAGCGCTTCATTTATGGTGTGCTACATGTGGTTACAATCTAGTAGCGCGTCATCTAGAGCGTGCCCCGCGTGGTTTGAAGCTAGTAGCGCTTCACCTAGGGTGTGCGCCGCGTGGTTTAGAGCTAGTAGCGCTTCCTTAGGGTGTGCGCCGCGTGGTTCAAAGCTAGTAGCGCTTCATTTATGGTGTGCGCCACGTGGTTACAATCTAGTAGCGCGTCATCTAGAGCGTGCCCCGCGTGGTTTAAAGCTAGTAGCGCGTCATCTAGGACGTGCCCCGCGTGGTTCAAAGCTAGTAGCGCTTCATTTATGGTGTGCGCCACGTGGTTACAATCTAGTAGCGCGTCATCTAGAGCGTGCCCCGCGTGGTTTGAAGCTAGTAGCGCTTCACCTAGGGTGTGCGCCGCGTGGTTACAATCTGGTAACGCTTCCTTTAGGGTGTGCGCCGCGTGATTTAGAGCTACTAGCGCTTCATTTAGGGTGTGCGCCGCGTGGTTCAATTTAGTAGCGCGTCATCTAGGGCGTGCCCCGCGTGGTTTAAAGCTAGTAACGCGTCATCTAGGGCGTGCCCCGCGTGGTTTGAAGCTAGTAGCGCTCCATTTAGGGTGTGCGCCACGTGGTTACAATCTAGTAGAGCGTCATCTAGAGCGTGCCCCGCGTGGTTCAAAGCTAGTAGCGCTTCATGCGGAGCGCACGCCGCGTGGTTTAGAGCTAGTAGCGCTTCATTTAGGGTGTGCACCGCGTGGTTACAATCTGGTAGCGCTTCATTTAGGGTGTGCGCCGCGTGATTTAGAGCTATTAGCGCTTCATTTAGGGTGTGCGCCGCGTGGTTCAATCTAGTAGCGCGTCATCCAGTGCGTGCCCCGCGTGGGTTAAAGCTAGTAGCGCGTCATCTAGGACGTGCCCCGCGTGGTTTGAAGCTAGTAGCGCTCCATATAGGGTGTGCGCCGCGTGGGTCAATCTAGTAGTGCGTCATCTAGGGCGTGCCCCGCGTGGTTTAAAGCTAGTAGCGCGTCATCTAGGGCGTGCCCCGCGTGGTTTGAAGCTAGTAGCGCTCCATTTAGGGTGTGCGTTACGTGGTTACAATCTAGTAGCGCTTCATTTAGGGCCGCGTGATTTAGAGCTAGTAGCGCTTCATTTAGGGTGTGCGCCGCGTAGTTACAATCTGGTAGCGCTTCATTTAGGGCCGCGTGATTTAGAGCTAGTAGCGCTTCATTTAGGGTGTGCGCCGCGTGGTTTAAAGGTAGTAGCGCTTCATTTAGGGTGTGCGCCGCGTGGTTACAATCTAGTAGCGCGTCATCTAGAGCGTGCCCCGCGTGGTTTGAAGCTAGTAGCGCTCCACGCCGGAGCGTGCGCCGCGTGGTTTAGAGCCAGTAGCGCTTCATTTCAGGTGTGCGCCGCGTGTTTACAATCTGGTAGCGCTTTATTGTTGGTGTGCGCCGCGTGGTTACAATCTGGTAGCGCTCACATAGTGTGCGCCGCGTGGTTTAGAGCTAGTAGCGCTTCATTTAGGGTGTGCGCCGCGTGGTTACAATCTGGTAGCGCTTTATTTAGGGTGTGCGCCGCGTGGTTTAGAGTTAGAAGCGCTTCATTTACGGTGTGCGCCGCGTGGTTACAATCTGCTAGCGCTCCACATAGGCTGTGCGCCGCGTGGTTTACAGGTAGTAGCGCTTCATTTAGAGATTGTGCGCCGCGTGGTTACAATCTGGTAGCGCTTCATTTAGGCTGTGCGCCGCGTGGTTTAGAGTTAGTAGCGCTTCATTTAGGGTGTGCGCCGCGTGGTTACAATCTGGTAGCGCTTCATTTAGGGTGTGCGCCGCGTGGTTTAGAGGTAGTAGCGCTTCACTTAGGGTGTGCGCCGCGTGGTTTAGAGCTAGTAGCGCTTTATTTAGGGTGTGCGCCGCGTGGGTACAATCTAGCAGCGCGTCGTCTAGGGCGTGCCCCGCGTGGTTTAAAGCTAGTAGCGCTCCATGCAGAGCGTGCGCCGCGGGGTTTAGAGCTAGTAGCGCTTCACGTAGGGTGTGCGCCGCGTGGTTTAGAGCTAGTAGCGCTTCATTTAGGGTATGCGCCGCGTGGTTACAATCTGGTAGCGCTTCATTTAGGGTGTGCGCCGCGTGATTTAGAGCTAGTAGCGCTTCTTTTAGAGCGTGCCCCGCGTGGTTCAATCTAGTAGCGCGTCACCTAGGGCGCGCCCCGCGTGGTTTAAAGCTAGTAGCGCGTCATCTAGGGCGTGCCCCGCGTGGTTCAATCTAATAGCGCGTCATCTAGGGCGTGCCCCGCGTGGTTTAAAGCTAGTAGCGCTTCATTTATGGTGTGCGCCACGTGGTTACAATCTAGTAGCGCGTCATCTAGAGCGTGCCCCGCGTGGTTTGAAGCTAGTAGCGCTTCACCTAGGGTGTGCGCCGCGTGGTTTAGAGCTAGTAGCGCTTCTTTAGGGTGTGCGTCGCGTGGTTTAAAGCTAGTAGCGCTTCATTTATGGTGTGCGCCACGTGGTTACAATCTGGTAGCGCTTCATTTAGGGTGTGCGCCGCGTGATTTAGAGCTAGTAGCGCTTCTTTTAGAGCGTGCCCTGCGTGGTTCAATCTAGTAGCGCGTCACCTAGGGCGCGCCCCGCGTGGTTTAAAGCTAGTAGCGCGTCATCTAGGGCGCGCCCCGCGTGGTTCAATCTAATAGCGCGTCATCTAGGGCGTGCCCCGCGTGGTTTAAAGCTAGTAGCGCTTCATTTAGGGTGTGCGCCGCGTGGTTACAAACTAGTAGCGCGTCATCTAGGGCGTGCCCCGCGTGGTTTAAAGCTAGTAGCGCGTCATCTAGGGCGTGCCCCGCGTGGTTCAATCTAATAGCGCGTCATCTAGGGCGTGCCCCGCGTGGTTTAAAGCTAGTAGCGCGTCATCTAGGACGTGCCCCGCGTGGTTTGAAGCTAGTAGCGCTCCATTTAGGGTGTGCGCCACGTGGTTACAATCTAGTAGCGCGTCATCTAGAGCGTGCCCCGCGTGGTTTAAAGCTAGTAGCGCGTCATCTAGGGCGTGCCCCGCGTGGTTTGAAGCTAGTAGCGCTCCATTTAGGGTGTGCGCCACGGGGGTACAATCTGGTAGCGCGTCATCTAGAGCGTGCCCCGCGTGGTTTGAAGCTAGTAGCGCTTCACCTAGGGTGTGCGCCGCGTGGTTTAGAGCTAGTAGCGATTCTTTAGGGTGTGCGCCGCGTGGTTCAATTTAGTAGCGCGTCATCTAGAGCGTGCCCCGCGTGGTTCAATCTAGTAGCGCGTCATCTAGGACGTGCCCCGCGTGGTTTGAAGCTAGTAGCGCTCCATTTAGGGTGTGCGCCACGTGGTTACAATCTAGTAGCGCGTCATCTAGAGCGTGCCCCGCGTGGTTTGAAGCTAGTAGCGCTTCACCTAGGGTGTGCGCCGCGTGGTTTAGAGCTAGTAGCGATTCATTTAGGGTGTGCGCCGCGTGGTTACAATCTAGTAGCGCGTCATCTGGGGCGTGTCATCTGGGGCGTGCCCCGCGTGGTTTAAAGCTAGTAGCGCGTCATCTAGGGCGTGCCCCGCGTGGTTTGAAGCTAGTAGCGCTTCACTTAGGGTATGCGCCGCGTGGTTTAGAGCTAGTAGCGCTCCATTTAGGGTGTGCGCCGCGTGGTTACAATCTGGTAGCGCTTCATTTAGGGCGTGCCCCGCGCGTGATTTAGAGCTAGTAGCGCTTCATTTAGGGTGTGCGCCGCGTGGTTCAATCTAGTAGCGCGTCATCTAGGGCGTGCCCCGCGTGGTTTAAAGCTAGTAGCGCGTCATCTAGGGCGTGCCCCGCGTGGTTACAAGCTAGTAGCGCGTCATCTAGAGCGTGCCCGCGTGGTTTGAAGCTAGTAGCGCTCCATTTAGGGTGTGCGCTACGTGGTTACAATCTGGTAGCGCTTCATCTGAGAGCGTGCCCCGCGTGGTTTGAAGCTAGTAGCGCTTCACTTAGGGTGTGCGCCGCGTGGTTTAGAGCTAGTAGCGCTTCATTTAAGGTGTGCGCCGCGTGGTTACAATCTAGTGCCGCGTGATTTAGAGCTAGTAGCGCTTCATTTAGGGTGTGCGCCGCGTGGTTTAGAGGTAGTAGCGCTTCATTTGGGGTGTGCGCCGCGTGGTTACAATCTAGTGGCGCGTCATCTGAAGCGTGCCCGCGTGGTTTAGAAGCTAGTAGCGCTCACGTAGGGTGTGCGCCGCGTGGTTTAGAGCTAGTAGCGCTTCATTTAAGTGTGCGCCGCGTGGTTGCAATCTGGTAGCGCGTCATCTAGGGCGTGCGCCGCGTGGTTTGAGGCTAGTAGCGCTCCACTTGCAGGGTTGCGCCGCGTGGTTTTAGAGCTAGTAGCGCTTCATTTAGGGTGTGCGCCGCGTGGTTTTAGAGCTGTAGCGCTTCATTTGAGGGTATGCGCCGCGTGGCGTTACAATCTGGTAGCGCTTCATTTGGGGCGTGCGCCGCGTGGTTTGAGCTAGTAGCGCTTCATTTAAGTGTGCGCCGCGTGGTTCAATCTAGTAGGCGCGTCATCTAGGGGGCGTGCCCCGCGTGGTTTAAAGCTAGTAGCGCGTCATCTGGGCATGCCCGCGTGGTTTGAAGCTAGTAGCGCTTCATCTAGGGTGTGCGCCGCGTGGTTTAGATCTAGTAGCGCTTCATTTGGGCGTGCGCCGCGTGGTTACAATCTGGTAGCGCGTCATCTAGGGCGTGCCCCGCGTGGTTAAAGCTAGTAGCGCGTCATCTAGGGCGTGCCCGCGTGGTTTGAAGCTAGTAGCCTTCGTTGGGGTGTGCGCCGCGTGGTTAAAGCTGGTAGCGCTTTGCCGAGCGTGCGCCGCGGTTTGAGAGCTATTAGCGCTTTATGCGAAACGTGCGCGTGGTTTAGAGCTATTGGCGCTTCATTTAGGGTGTGCGCCGCGTGGTTTACAATCTGGTAGCGCTTCATTTAGGCGCCGCGTGGTTTGGGTTAGAAGCGCTTCATTTAGGGTATTGCGCCGCGTGGTTTAGGGTTAAAGCGCTAGAGCTGCAGGGTGTGCGCCGCGTGGTTAAATCTGGTAGCGCTTCACTTAGGGTGTGCGCCGCGTGGTTTTAGAGCTAGTAGCGCTTCATTTAGGGTGTGCGCCGCGTGGTTACAATCTAGCAGCGCGTCATCTGGGCGTGCCCCGCGTGGTTTAAAGCTAGTAGCGCTCCATGCAGAGCGTGCCCCGCGTGGTTTAGAGCTAGTAGCGCTTCACGTAGGGTGTGCGCCGCGTGGTTTAAAGCTAGTAGCGCTTCATTTATGGTGTGCGCCACGTGGTTACAATCTGGTAGCGCTTCATTTAGGGTGTGCGCCGCGTGATTTAGAGCTAGTAGCGCTTCATTTAGGGTGTGCGCCGCGTGGTTCAATCTGGTAGCGCGTCATCTAGGGCGTGCCCGCGTGGTTTAAAGCTAGTAGCGCGTCATCTGGGGCATGCCCGCGTGGTTTGAAGCTAGTAGCGCGTCATCTGAGCGTGCGCCGCGTGGTTCAATCTAGTAGCGCGTCATCTGGGGCGCGCCCCGCGTGGTTTAAATCTAATAGCGCGTCATCTAGGGCGTGCGCCGCGTGGTTTAGAGCTGGTAGCGCTTCATTTAGGGTGTGCGCCGCGTGGTTACAATCTGGTAGCGCTTCATTTAGGCGTGCGCCGCGTGGTTTAGAGCTAGTAGCGCTTCATTTAGCCGCGTGGTTACAATCTGGTAGCGCTTCATTTAGGGTGTGCGCCGCGTGGTTTAGAGCTAGTAGCGCTTCACGTGGTTTTAAAGCTAGTAGCGCGTCATCTGGGGCGTGCCCCGCGTGGTTCAATCTAATAGCGCGTCATCTAGGGCGTGCCCCGCGTGGTTTAAAGCTAGTAGCGCTTCATTTATGGTGTGCGCCGCGTGGTTACAATCTAGTAGCGCGTCATCTAGAGCGTGCCCGCGTGGTTTGAAGCTAGTAGCGCTTCACCTGGGGTGTGCGCCGCGTGGTTTAGAGCTAGTAGCGCTTCTTTGGGGTGTGCGTCGCGTGGTTTAAAGCTAGTAGCGCTTCATTTATGGTGTGCGCCACGTGGTTGCAATCTGGTAGCGCTTCATTTAGGGCGTGCGCCGCGTGATTTAGAGCTAGTAGCGCTTCTTTTAGAAAGTGCGTGCCCTGCGTGGTTCAATCTAGTGGCGCGTCACCTGAGGCGCCCGCGTGGTTTAAAGCTAGTAGCGTACGTAGGGCGCGCCCCGCGTGGTTCAATCTAATAGCGCGTCATCTAGGGCGTGCCCCGCGTGGTTTAAAGCTAGTAGCGCTTCATTTAGGGTGTGCGCCGCGTGGTTACAAACTAGTAGCGCGTCATCTAGGGCGTGCCCCGCGTGGTTTAAAGCTAGTAGCGCGTCATCTAGGGCGTGCCCCGCGTGGTTCAATCTAATAGCGCGTCATTTAGGGCGTGCCCCGCGTGGTTTAAAGCTAGTAGCGCTTCATTTATGGTGTGCGCCACGTGGTTACAATCTAGTAGCGCGTCATCTAGGGCGTGCCCCGCGTGGTTTGAGGCTAGTAGCGCTCCACGTAGGGTTTGCGCCGCGTGGTTTAGAGCTAGTAGCGCTTCATTTAGGATGTGCGCCGCGTGGTTACAGTCTTGTAGCGCTTCATTTAGGGTGTGCGCCGCGTGGCTTAGAGCTAGTAGCGCTTCATTTAGGTTGTGCCCCGCGTGGTTTGAAGCTAGTAGCGCTTCATTTAGGGTGTGCGCCGCGTGGTTCAATCTAGTAGCGCGTCATCTAGGGCGTGCCCCGCGTGGTTTAAAGCTAGTAGCGCGTCATCTAGGGCGTGCCCCGCATGGTTTGAAGCTAGTAGCGCTCCATTTAGGGTGTGCGCCACGTGGTTACAATCTAGTAGCGCGTCATCTAGAGCGTGCCCGCGTGGTTTAGAGCTAGTAGCGCTTCGCTCGGGGTGTGCGCCGCGGGGTTTAAGGTAGTAGCGCTTCATTTAGGGTGTGCGCCGCGTGGTTGCAATCTGGTAGCGCGTCATCTGGGGCGTGCCCGCGTGGTTTGAGGCTAGTAGCGCTCCACGTAGGGTTTGCGCCGCGTGGTTTAGAGCTAGTAGCGCTTCATTTAGGATGTGCGCCGCGTGGTTACAGTCTTGTGGCGCTTCATTTGGGGTGTGCGCCGCGTGGCTTAGAGCTAGTGGCGCTTCATTTAGGTTGTGCCCCGCGTGGTTTGAAGCTAGTAGCGCTTCATTTAGGGTGTGCGCCGCGTGGTTAAAGCTAGTGGCGCTTTATACAGAGCGTGCGCCGCGCGGTTTGAGGCTATTGGCGCTTTATGCAGAGCGTGCCCCGCGTGGTTTAGAGCTAGTAGCGCTTCATTTAGGGTGTGCGACGCGTGGTTACAATCTGGTAGCGCTTCATTTAGGGTGTGCGCCGCGTGGTTTAGGGTTAGAAGCGCTTCATTTAGGGTGTGCGCCGCGTGGTTTAGGGTTAGAAGCGCTTCATTTAGGGTGTGCGCCGCGTGGTTTACAATCTGGTAGCGCTCCACGTAAATTGTGCGCCGCGTGGTTTAGGGTAGTAGCGCTTCATTTAGGGTGTGCGCCGCGTGGTTACAATCTGGTAGCGCTTCATTTAGGGTGTGCGCCGCGTGGTTTAGAGTTAGTAGCGCTTCATTTAGGGTGTGCGCCGCGTGGTTACAATCTGGTAGCGCTTTATTTGGGTGTGCGCGCGTGGTTTGAAGGTAGTAGCGCTTCACTTAGGGTGTGCGCCGCGTGGTTTAGAGCTAGTAGCGCTTCATTTGGGGTGTGCGCCGCGTGGTTACAATCTGGCAGCGCGTCATCTAGGGCGTGCCCCGCGTGGTTACAATCTGGTAGCGCGTCATCTAGAGCGTGCCCGCGTGGTTTGAAGCTAGTGGCGCTTTACGTGGGGTGTGCACCGCGTGGTTCAATCTATTGGCGCGTCATCTGGGGCGTGCCCGCGTGGTTCAATTTAGTAGCGCTTCACTTGGTGTGTGCGCCGCGTGGTTTAGAGCTAAGTGGCCGCTTCATTTGGGGTGTGCGCCGCTTGGTTACAATCTGGTAGCGCGTCATCTAGGGCGTGCCCGCGTGGTTCAATATAGTAGCGCGTCATCTAGGCGCGCCCGCGTGGTTTTAAAGGTAGTAATGCTTCATTTGGGGTGTGCGCCGCGTGGTTTAGCTAGTAGCGCTTCATTTAGGGTGTGCACCGCGTGGTTTCAATCTGGTAGTG
Organism: Aplectana chamaeleonis; assembly: GCA_029168955.1. Lineage (NCBI taxonomy): Eukaryota > Metazoa > Nematoda > Chromadorea > Rhabditida > Cosmocercidae > Aplectana > Aplectana chamaeleonis. The sequence goes on from JAPDOI010000573.1 coordinate 349,326, forward strand.
CTTTATTTAGGGTGTGCGCCGCGTGGTTTAGAGCTATGGTGCTTCGTTTAGAGGTGTGCGCCGCGTGGTTTAAAGCTAGTGCGCTTCATTTAGGGTGTAAGCCGCGTGGTTTAAAGCTAGTAGCTTTATGCAGAGCGTGCCCCGCGTGGTTTGAGCTAGTAGCGCTTCACTCAGAGGTGTGCGCCGCGTGGTTTAGAGCTAGTAATTGCTTCATTTGGTGCGCCGCGTGGTTACAATCTAGTAGCGCGTCATCTAGGGCGTGCCCGCGTGGTTTAAAGCTAGTAGCGCTCCATGCCAGAGCGTGCGCCGCGGGTTTAGAGCTAGTAGCGCTTCATTTAGGATGTGCGCCGCGTGGTTACAGTCTTGTAGCGCTTCATTTCAGGGTGTGCGCCGCGTGGTTTAGAGCTAGTAGCGCTTCATTTAGGTTGTGCCCCGCGTGGTTTGAAGCTAGTAGCGCTTCATTTAGGGTGTGCGCCGCGTGGTTAAAAGCTAGTAGCGCTTTATACAGAGCGTGCGCCGCGCGGGTTGAGGCTATTATCGCTTTATGCAGAGCGTGCCCGCGTGGTTTAGAGCTAGTAGCGCTTCATTTAGGGTTATTGCGCCGCGTGGTTACAATCTGGTAGTGCTTCATTTAGGGTGTGCGCCGCGTGGTTTAGAGCTAGTAGTGCTTCGTTTAGGGTGTGCGCCGCGTGGTTTAAAGCTAGTAGCGCTTCATTTAGGGTGTGTGCCGCGTGGTTTAAAGCTAGTAGCGCTTTATGCACAGCGTGCCCCGCGTGATTTAGAGCTAGTAGCGCTTCACTCAGGGTGTGCGCCGCGTGGTTTAGAGCTAGTAGCGCTTCATTTAGGGTGCGCCGCGTGGTTACAATCTAGTAGCGCGTCATCTAGGGCGTGCCCCGCGTGGTTTAAAGCTAGTAGCGCTCCATGCAGAGCGTGCGCCGCGGGGTTCAGAGCTAGTAGCGCTTCATTTAGGATGTGCGCCGCGTGGTTACAGTCTTGTAGCGCTTCATTTAGGGTGTGCGCCGCGTGGTTTAGAGCTAGTAGCGCTTCATTTAGGTTGTGCCCCGCGTGGTTTGAAGCTAGTAGCGCTTCATTTAGGGTGTGCGCCGCGTGGTTAAAAGCTAGTAGCGCTTTATACAGAGCGTGCGCCGCGCGGTTTGAGGCTATTAGCGCTTTATGCAGAGCGTGCCCCGCGTGGTTTAAAGCTAGTAGCGCGTCATCTAGGGCGTGCCCCGCGTGGTTTGAAGCTAGTAGCGCTTCACTTAGGGTATGCGCCGCGTGGTTTAGAGCTAGTAGCGCTCCATTTAGGGTGTGCGCCGCGTGGTTACAATCTGGTAGCGCTTCATTTAGGGTGTGCGCCGCGTGATTTAGAGCTAGTAGCGCTTCATTTAGGATGTGCGCCGCGTGGCTCAATCTAGTAGTGCGTCATCTAGGGCGTGCCCCGCGTGGTTTAAAGCTAGTAGCGCGTCATCTAGGGCGTGCCCCGCGCGTGATTTAGAGCTAGTAGCGCTTCATTTAGGGTGTGCGCCGCGTGGTTCAATCTAGTAGCGCGTCATCTAGGGCGTGCCCCGCGTGGTTTAAAGCTAGTAGCGCGTCATTTAGGGTGTGCGCCGCGTGGTTTAAAGGTAGTAGCGCTTCATTTAGGGTGTGCGCCGCGTGGTTACAATCTAGTAGCGCGTCATCTAGAGCGTGCCCCGCGTGGTTTGAAGCTAGTAGCGCTCCACGTAGGGTGTGCGCCGCGTGGTTTAGAGCTAGTAGCGCTTCATTTAGGGTGTGCGCCGCGTGGTTACAATCTGGTAGCGCTTCATTTAGGGTGTGCGCCGCGTGATTTAGAGCTAGTAGCGCTTCATTTAGGGTGTGCGCCGCGTGGTTCAATCTAGTAGCGCGTCATCTAGGGCGTGCCCCGCGTGGTTTAAAGCTAGTAGCGCGTCATTTAGGGTGTGCGCCGCGTGGTTTAAAGGTAGTAGCGCTTCATTTAGGGTGTGCGCCGCGTGGTTACAATCTAGTAGCGCGTCATCTAGGGCGTGCCCCGCGTGGTTTAAAGCTAGTAGCGCTCCATTTAGGGTGAGCGCCGCGTGGTTACAATCTGGTAGCGCTTCATTTAGGGTGTGCGCCGCGTGATTTAGAGCTAGTAGCGCATCATTTAGGGTGTGCGCCGCGTGGTTCAATCTAGTAGCGCGTCATCTAGGGCGTGCCCCGCGTGGTCTGAAGCTAGTAGCGCTTCACTTAGGGTATGCGCCGCGTGGTTTAGAGCTAGTAGCGCTCCATTTAGGGTGTGCGCCGCGTGGTTACAATCTGGTAGCGCTTCATTTAGGGTGTGCGCCGCGTGATTTAGAGCTAGTAGCGCTTCATTTAGGGTGTGCGCCGCCGGGTTTAGAGCTAGTAGCGCTTCACGTAGGGTGTGCGCCGCGTGGTTTAGAGCTAGTAGCGCTTCATTTAGGGTATGCGCCGCGTGGTTACAATCTGGTAGCGCTTCATTTAGGGTGTGCGCCGCGTGATTTAGAGCTAGTAGCGCTTCATTTAGGGTGTGCGCCGCGTGGTTCAATCTAGTAGGGCGTCATCTAGGGCGTGCCCCGCGTGGTTTAAAGCTAGTAGCGCGTCATCTAGGGCATGCTCCGCGTGGTTTGAAGCTAGTAGCGCGTCATCTAGAGCGTGCCCCGCGTGGTTCAATCTAGTAGCGCGTCATCTAGGGCGCGCCCCGCGTGGTTCAATCTAATAGCGCGTCATCTAGGGCGTGCCCCGCGTGGTTCAATCTAATAGCGCGTCATCTGGGCGTGCCCCGCGTGGTTGAAGCTAATAGCGCTTCATTTAGGTGTGCGCCGCGTGGTTACAATCTATAGCGCGTCATCTGGGGCGTGCCCCGCGTGGTTTCAATTTAGTAGCGCTTCACTTAGTGTGTGCGCCGCGTGGTTTAGAGCTAGTAGCGCTTCATTTAGGGTGTGCGCCGCTTGGTTACAATCTAGTAGCGCGTCATCTAGGGCGTGCCCCGCGTCGTTCAATCTAGTAGCGCGTAATCTAGGGCGTGCACCACGTGGTTTGAAGCTAGTAGCGCTTCATTTAGGGTGTGCCCCGCGTGGTTACAATCTAGTAGCGCGTCATCTAGAGCGTGCCCCGCGTGGTTCAAAGCTAGTAGCGCTTCATGCGGAGCGCACGCCGCGTGGTTTAGAGCTAGTAGCGCTTCATTTAGGGTGTGCACCGCGTGGTTACAATCTGGTAGCGCTTCATTTGGTGTGCGCCCGCGTGATTTAGCTAGTAGCGCTTCATTTAGGGTGTGCGCCGCGTGGTTACAATCTAGTAGCGCGTCATCTAGGGCGTGCCCCGCGTGGTTTAAAGCTAGTAGCGCGTCATCTAGGGCGTGCCCGCGTGGTTCAATCTAATAGCGCGTCATCTGAGGCGTGCCCCGCGTGGTTTAAAGCTAGTAGCGCTTCATTTATGGTGTGCGCCACGTGGTTACAATCTAGTAGCGCGTCATCTAGAGCGTGCCCCGCGTGGTTTGAAGCCAGTAGCGCTTCACGTAGGGTGGGCACCGCGTGGGTCAAACTAGTACCGCGTCATCTAGGCGCGTGCCCGCGTGGTTCAATTTAGTAGCGCTTCATCTGGTGTGCGCCGCGTGGTTTAGAGCTAGTAGCGCTTCATTTAGGGTGTGCGCCGCTTGGTTACAATCTAGTAGCGCGTCATCTAGGGCGTGCCCCGCGTGGTTCAATCTAATAGCGCGTCATCTAGGGCGTGCACCCCGTGGTTTAAAGCTAGTAGCGTTTCATTTAGGGCGTGCGCCGCGTGGTTACAATCTAGTAGCGCGTCATCTAGAGCGTGCCCCGCGTGGTTCAAAGCTAGTAGCGCTTCATGCAGAGCGCACGCCGCGTGGTTTAGAGCTAGTAGCGCTTCATTTAGGGTGTGCGCCGCGTGGTTCAATCTAGTAGCGCGTCATCTAGGGCGTGCCCCGCGTGGTTTAAAGCTAGTAGCGCGTCATCTAGGGCGTGCCCCGCGTGGTTTGAAGCTAGTAGCGCTTCATTTAGGGTGTGCGTTACGTGGTTACAATCTAGTAGCGCTTCATTTGGCGTGCCCCGCGTGATTTGAAACTAGTGGCGCCATTTTGGGGTGTGCGCCGCGTGGTTACAATCTGGTAGCGCTTCATTTGAAGATGCGCCGCGTGATTTAGAGCTAGTAGCGCTTCATTTAGGGTGTGCGCCGCGTGGTTTTAAGGTAAGTAGCGCTTCATTTGAGGTGTGCGCGCGTGGTTACAATATAGTAGCGCGTCATCTAGAGCGTGCCCCGCGTGGTTTGAAGCTAGTAGCGCTTCATTTAGGGTGTGCGCCGCGTGGTTCAATCTAGTAGCGCGTCATCTAGAGCGTGCCCGCGTGGTTCAATTTAGTAGCGCTTCACGGTGTGCGCCGCGTGGTTTAGAGCTAGTAGCGCTTCATTTAGGTGTGCGCCGCGTGGTTCAATCTAGTAGCGCGTCATCTAGGGCGTGCCCGCGTGGTTTAATATAGTAGCGCGTCATCTAGGGCGTGCCCCGCGTGGTTTGAAGCTAGTAGCGCTTCATTTAGGGTATGCGCCGCGTGGTTTAGAGCTAGTAGCGCTTCATTTGGGGTGTGCGCCGCGTGGTTACAATCTGGTAGCGCTTCATTTAGGGTGTGCGCCGCGTGGTTTAGAGCTAGTAGCGCTTCATTTAGGATGTGCGCCGCGTGGTTTAAATCTAGTAGCGCGTCATTTAGGGCGTGCGCCGCGTGGTTTAAAGCTAGTAGCGCGTCATCTAGAGCGTGCCCCGCGTGGTTTAGAGCTAGTAGCGCGTCATCTCAGGGCGTGCCCCGCGTGGTTTAGAGCTAGTAGCGCTTCATTTAGGGTGCGCCGCGTGGTTACAATCTGGTAGCGCGTCATCTAGAGCGTGCCCCGCGTGGTTTAAAGCTAGTAGCGCTCATCTGGGCGTGCGCCGCGTGGTTTACAAGCTAGTAGCGCTTCATTTAGGGTGTGCGCCGCGTGGTTACAATCTGGTAGCGCTTCATTTAGGGCCGCGTGATTTAGAGCTAGTAGCGCTTCATTTAGGTGTGCGCCGCGTGGTTTAAAGGTAGTAGCGCTTCATTTAGGGTGTGCGCCGCGTGGTTACAATCTAGTAGCGCGTCATCTAGAGCGTGCCCGCGTGGTTTGAAGCTAGTAGCGCTTTACGTAGAGCGTGCGCCGCGTGGTTTAGAGCTAGTAGCGCTTCATTTAGGGTGTGCGCCGCGTGGTTACAATCTGGTAGCGCTTCATTTAGGGTGTGCGCCGCGTGGTTTAGAGCTAGTAGCGCTTCATTTAGGGTGTGCGCCGCGTGGTTTAAACTAGTAGCGCTTCATTTAGGCGTGCCCGCGTGGTTTAAACTGGTAGCGCGTCATCTAGGCGTGCCCCGCGTGGTTTTGAGAGCTAGTAGCGCTTCACATCTAGGCGTGCGCCGCGTGGTTTAGAGCTAGTAGCGCTTCATTTAGGGTGTGCGCCGCGTGGTTACAATCTGGTAGCGCGTCATCTAGGGCGTGCCCCGCGTGGTTTAAAGCTAGTAGCGCTCCATGCAGAGCGTGCGCCGCGTGGTTTAGAGCTAGTAGCGCTTCATTTAGGATGTGCGCCGCGTGGTTACAGTCTTGTAGCGCTTCATTTAGGTGTGCGCCGCGTGGTTTAGAGCTAGTAGCGCTTCATTTAGGTTGTGCGCCGCGTGGTTAGAGCTAGTAGCGCTTCATTTAGGTGTGCGCCGCGTGGTTAAAGCTAAGTAGCGCGTCATTCAGCGTGCGCCGCGCGGTTTAGCTAGTGCGCGTGCCCCGCGTGGTTTGTAGCGCGTCATCTGGCCCGCGTGGTTGACAATCTAGTAGCGCTTCATTTAGGGTGTGCGCCGCGTGGTTTAGAGCTAGTAGCGCTTCATTTAGGGTGTGCGCGGGGTGGTTACAGTCTGGTAGCGCTTCATTTAGGGTGTGCGCCGCGTGATTTAGAGCTAGTAGCGCTTCATTTAGGGTGTGCGCCGCGTGGTTCAATCTAGTAGCGCGTCATCTAGGGCGTGCCCCGCGTGGTTTAAAGCTAGTAGCGCGTCATTTAGGGCGTGCCCCGCGCGTGATTTAGAGCTAGTAGCGCTTCATTTAGGGTGTGCGCCGCGTGGTTCAATCTAGTAGCGCGTCATCTAGGGCGTGCCCCGCGTGGTTTAAAGCTAGTAGCGCGTCATCTAGGGCATGCCCGCGTGGTTTGAAGCTAGTAGCGCGTCATTTAGGGTGTGCGCCGCGTGGTTACAATCTAGTAGCGCTTCATCTAGAGCGTGCCCCGCGTGGTTTGAAGCTAGTAGCGCTTCATTTAGGGTGTGCGCCGCGTGGTTTAGAGCTAGTAGCGCTTCATTTAGGGTGTGCGCCGCGTGGTTAGCAATCTGGTAGCGCTTCATTTAGGGTGTGCGCCGCGTGGTTTGGTAGCGCTTCATTTAGTGTGCGCCGCGTGGTTGCAATCTAGTAGCGCGTCATCTAGGGCGTGCCCCGCGTGGTTTAAAGCTAGTAGCGCTATGCGCCGCGTGGTTACAATCTGGTAGCGCTTCATTTAGGGTGTGCGCCGCGTGGTTTTAGAGCTAGTAGCGCTTCATTTAGGGTGTGCGCCGCGTGGTTGCAATCTGGTAGCGCGTCATCTAGGGCGTGCCCCGCGTGGTCTGAAGCTAGTAGCGCTTCACTTAGGGTGTGCGCCGCGTGGTTTAGAGCTAGTAGCGCTTCATTTAGGGTGTGCGCCGCGTGGTTACAATCTAGCAGCGCGTCATCTAGGGCGTGCCCCGCGTGGTTTAAAGCTAGTAGCGCTCCATGCAGAGCGTGCGCCGCGGGGTTTAGAGCTAGTAGCGCTTCACGTAGGGTGTGCGCCGCGTGGTTTAGAGCTAGTAGCGCTTCATTTAGGGTATGCGCCGCGTGGTTACAATCTGGTAGCGCTTCATTTAGGGTGTGCGCCGCGTGATTTAGAGCTAGTAGCGCTTCATTTAGGGTGTGCGCCGCGTGGTTCAATCTAGTAGGGCGTCATCTAGGGCGTGCCCCGCGTGGTTTAAAGCTAGTAGCGCGTCATCTAGGGCATGCCCGCGTGGTTTGAAGCTAGTAGCGCGTCATCTAGAGCGTGCCCCGCGTGGTTCAATCTAGTAGCGCGTCATCTAGGGCGCGCCCCGCGTGGTTCAATCTAATAGCGCGTCATCTAGGGCGTGCCCCGCGTGGTTCAATCTAATAGCGCGTCATGTAGAGCGTGCCCCGCGTGGGTTGAAGCTAGTAGCGCTTCACGTAGGGTGTGCACCGCGTGGTTCAATCTAGTAGCGCGTCATTTGGGGCGTGCCCCGCGTGGTTCAATTTAGTAGCGCTTCATTTAGGGTGTGCGCCGCGTGGTTTAAAGCTAGTAGCGCTTCATTTAGGGGTGTGCGCCGCGTGGTTACAATCTGGTAGCGCGTCAGCGTGCCCCGCGTCGTTCAATCTAGTAGCGCGTGCCCCGCGTGGTTTAAAGCTAGTAGCGCTTCATTTAGGGCGTGCCCGCGTGGTTCAATGGCGCGTGCGCCGCGTGGTTTAAGAGCGTAGTAGTAGCGCTTCATTTAGGGCGTGCGCCGCGTGGTTTAGAGCTAGTAGCGCTTCATTTAGGGTGTGCGCCGCGTGGTTACAATCTGGTAGCGCGTCATCTAGGGCGTGCCCCGCGTGGTTTAAAGCTAGTAGCGCGTCATTTAGGCGTGCGCCGCGTGGTTCAATCTAATGGCGCGTCATCTGGGGCGTGCCCCGCGTGGTTTAAAGCTAGTAGCGCGTCATTTGGGCATGCGCCGCGTGGTTTAATGTGGTAGCGCTCATTTGCTGCGTGCGCCGCGTGGTTAGGCAATCTAGTAGCGCGTCATCTAGGCGTGCGCCGCGTGGTTTGAAGCTAGTGGCGCTTCATCTAGGGTGTGCACCGCGTGGTTCAATCTGGTAGCGTCATCTAGGGCGTGCCCGCGTGGTTTTTAGTAGCGCTTCATTTGTAGTGTTGCGCCGCGTGGTTTTAATCTAGTAGCGCGTCATTTAGGCGTGCCCCGCGTGGTTCAATCTAGTAGCGCGTCATCTGGGCGTGCCCCGCGTGGTTCAATCTAGTAGCGCGTCATCTAGGCGTGCACCGCGTGGTTTAAACAGTAGCGTTTCATTTGGGGCGCCCGCGTGGTTACAATCTAGTAGCGCGTCATCTAGGCGTGCCCCGCGTGGTTTAAAGCTAGTAGCGCTTCATGAGGCGTGCGCCGCGTGGTTTACAAGCTAGTAGCGCTTCATTTATGGTGTGCGCCGCGTGGTTACAATCTAGTAGCGCGTCATCTAGGGCGTGCCCCGCGTGGTTTAAAGCTATTAGCGCGTCATCTAGGGCGTGCCCGCGTGGTTTAAAGCTAGTAGCGCTTCATTTGTGGTGTGCGCCGCGTGGTTACAATCTGGTAGCGCGTCATCTAGAGCGTGCCCCGCGTGGTTTGAAGCTAGTAGCGCTTCACCTAGGTGTGCGCCGCGTGGTTACAATCTGGTAGCGCTTCATTTAGGGTGTGCGTCGCGTGGTTTAGAGCTAGCAGCGCTTCACTTAGGGTGTGCGCCACGTGGTTAAAATCTAGTAGCCCGTCATCTAGAGCGTGCCCCGCGTGGTTTATAGCTAGTAGCGCGTCATCTGGGACGTGCGCCGCGTGGTTCAAAGCTAGTAGCGCTTCATTTATGGTGTGCGCCACGTGGTTACAATCTAGTAGCGCGTCATCTAGAGCGTGCCCCGCGTGGTTCTGTTTGAAACGCTTCACCCTGAGGTGTGCGCCGCGTGGTTACAATCTGGTAACGTCACGTAGGGTGTGCGCCGCGTGATTTAGAGCTAGCGCTTCATTTGGGGTGTGCGCCGCGTGGTTCAATTGGTAGCGCGTCATTTGGGCGTGCCCGCGTGGTTTAAAGCTAGTAACGCGTCATCTGGGCGTGCCCGCGTGGTTGAAGCTGATGGCGCTCCATTTGGGTGTGCGCCGCGTGGTTGCAATCTGGTAGAGCGTCATCTAGAGCGTGCCCCGCGTGGTTCAAATCTGGTAGCGCTTCATCTGAGCGCACGCCGCGTGGTTCAAGTAGCGCTTCTGCGCCGCGTGGTTTAAAGCTAGTAGCGCTTCATTTGTGGTGCGCCGCGTGGTTGCAATCTGGTAGCGCGCTTCATCTGGGGCGTGCCCCGCGTGGTTTAAAGCTAGTAGCGCTCCATGCAGAGCGTGCGCCGCGTGGTTTAGAGCTAGTAGCGCTTCACGTAGGGTGTGCGCCGCGTGGTTTAGAGCTAGTAGCGCTTCATTTAGGGTGTGCGCCGCGTGGTTACAATCTGGTAGCGCGTCATCTAGGGCGTGCCCCGCGTGGTTTAAAGCTAGTAGCGCGTCATCTAGGGCGTGCCCAGTGGTTTGAAGCTAGTAGCGCTCCATTTAGGGTGTGCGCTGCGTGGTTACAATCTGTAGCGTCATCTAGAGCGTGCCCCGCGTGGTTTGAAGCTAGTAGCGCTTCACTTAGGGTGTGCGCCGCGTGGTTACAATCTGGTAGCGCTTCATTTAGTGCGTGCCGCGTGATTTAGAGCTAGTAGCGCTTCATTTAGGAGATTAGCGCCGCGTGGTTTGAAGCTAGTAGCGCTTCATTTAGGGTGTGCGCCGCGTGATTTACAATCTAGTAGCGCGTCATCTAGAGCGTGCCCCGCGTGGTTTGAATCTAGCCAGTAGCGCGTCACGTAGGGTGTGCGCCGCGTGGTTCAAAGCTAGTAGCGCGTCTCATTTGGTGTTGCGCCGCGTGGTTTACAATCTAGTAGCGCTTTCATTTAGGGTGTGCGCCGCGTGGTTAGAGCGGTAGCGCTTCATTTACGGGTGTGCGCCGCGTGGTTAATCTGTAGCGCTTCACGCAGGGTGTGCGCCGCGTGGTTTAAAGCTAGTAGCGCTTCATTTATGGTGTGCGCCACGTGGTTACAATCTGGTAGCGCTTCATTTAGGGTGTGCGCCGCGTGATTTAGAGCTAGTAGCGCTTCATTTAGGGTGTGCGCCGCGTGGTTCAATCTAGTAGGGCGTCATCTAGGGCGTGCCCCGCGTGGTTTAAAGCTAGTAGCGCGTCATCTAGGGCATGCCCCGCGTGGTTTGAAGCTAGTAGCGCGTCATCTAGAGCGTGCCCCGCGTGGTTCAATCTAGTAGCGCGTCATCTAGGGCGCGCCCCGCGTGGTTCAATCTAATAGCGCGTCATCTAGGGCGTGCCCCGCGTGGTTTAAAGCTAGTAGCGCTTCATTTAGGGTGTGCGCCGCGTGGTTACAATCTAGTAGCGCGTCATCTAGGGCGTGCCCCGCGTGGTTACAATCTGGTAGCGCTTCATTTAGGGTGTGCGCCGCGTGGTTTAGAGGTAGTAGCGCTTCACTTAGGGTGTGCGCCGCGTGGTTTAGAGCTAGTAGCGCTTCATTTAGGGTGTGCGCCGCGTGGTTACAATCTAGCAGCGCGTCATCTAGGGCGTGCCCCGCGTGGTTTAAAGCTAGTAGCGCTCCATGCAGAGCGTGCGCCGCGGGGTTTAGAGCTAGTAGCGCTTCACGTAGGGTGTGCGCCGCGTGGTTTAGAGCTAGTAGCGCTTCATTTAGGGTATGCGCCGCGTGGTTACAATCTGGTAGCGCTTCATTTAGGGTGTGCGCCGCGTGATTTAGAGCTAGTAGCGCTTCATTTAGGGTGTGCGCCGCGTGGTTCAATCTAGTAGGGCGTCATCTAGGGCGTGCCCCGCGTGGTTTAAAGCTAGTAGCGCGTCATCTAGGGCATGCCCGCGTGGTTTGAAGCTAGTAGCGCGTCATCTAGAGCGTGCCCCGCGTGGTTCAATCTAGTAGCGCGTCATCTAGGGCGCGCCCCGCGTGGTTCAATCTAATAGCGCGTCATCTAGGGCGTGCCCCGCGTGGTTTAAAGCTAGTAGCGCTTCATTTAGGGTGTGCGCCGCGTGGTTACAATCTAGTAGCGCGTCATCTAGGGCGTGCCCCGCGTGGTTTAAAGCTAGTAGCGCGTCATCTAGGGCGTGCCCCGCGTGGTTCAATCTAATAGCGCGTCATCTAGGGCGTGCCCCGCGTGGTTTAAAGCTAGTAGCGCTTCATTTATGGTGTGCTACATGTGGTTACAATCTAGTAGCGCGTCATCTAGAGCGTGCCCCGCGTGGTTTGAAGCTAGTAGCGCTTCACCTAGGGTGTGCGCCGCGTGGTTTAGAGCTAGTAGCGCTTCCTTAGGGTGTGCGCCGCGTGGTTCAAAGCTAGTAGCGCTTCATTTATGGTGTGCGCCACGTGGTTACAATCTAGTAGCGCGTCATCTAGAGCGTGCCCCGCGTGGTTTAAAGCTAGTAGCGCGTCATCTAGGACGTGCCCCGCGTGGTTCAAAGCTAGTAGCGCTTCATTTATGGTGTGCGCCACGTGGTTACAATCTAGTAGCGCGTCATCTAGAGCGTGCCCCGCGTGGTTTGAAGCTAGTAGCGCTTCACCTAGGGTGTGCGCCGCGTGGTTACAATCTGGTAACGCTTCCTTTAGGGTGTGCGCCGCGTGATTTAGAGCTACTAGCGCTTCATTTAGGGTGTGCGCCGCGTGGTTCAATTTAGTAGCGCGTCATCTAGGGCGTGCCCCGCGTGGTTTAAAGCTAGTAACGCGTCATCTAGGGCGTGCCCCGCGTGGTTTGAAGCTAGTAGCGCTCCATTTAGGGTGTGCGCCACGTGGTTACAATCTAGTAGAGCGTCATCTAGAGCGTGCCCCGCGTGGTTCAAAGCTAGTAGCGCTTCATGCAGAGCGCACGCCGCGTGGTTTAGAGCTAGTAGCGCTTCATTTAGGGTGTGCACCGCGTGGTTCAATCTAGTAGCGCGTCATCCAGTGCGTGCCCCGCGTGGGTTAAAGCTAGTAGCGCGTCATCTAGGACGTGCCCCGCGTGGTTTGAAGCTAGTAGCGCTCCATATAGGGTGTGCGCCGCGTGGGTCAATCTAGTAGTGCGTCATCTAGGGCGTGCCCCGCGTGGTTTAAAGCTAGTAGCGCGTCATCTAGGACGTGCCCCGCGTGGTTTGAAGCTAGTAGCGCTCCATTTAGGGTGTGCGCTACGTGGTTACAATCTAGTAGCGCGTCATCTAGAGCGTGCCCCGCGTGGTTTGAAGCTAGTAGCGCTTCACTTAGGGTGTGCGCCGCGTAGTTACAATCTGGTAGCGCTTCATTTAGGGCCGCGTGATTTAGAGCTAGTAGCGCTTCATTTAGGGTGTGCGCCGCGTGGTTTAAAGGTAGTAGCGCTTCATTTAGGGTGTGCGCCGCGTGGTTACAATCTAGTAGCGCGTCATCTAGAGCGTGCCCCGCGTGGTTTGAAGCTAGTAGCGCTCCACGTAGGGTGTGCGCCGCGTGGTTTAGAGCTAGTAGCGCTTCATTTAGGGTGTGCGCCGCGTGGTTACAATCTGGTAGCGCTTCATTTAGGGTGTGCGCCGCGTGGTTTAGAGTTAGAAGCGCTTCATTTAGGGTGTGCGCCGCGTGGTTACAATCTGGTAGCGCTCCACATAGGGTGTGCGCCGCGTGGTTTAGAGGTAGTAGCGCTTCATTTAGGGTGTGCGCCGCGTGGTTACAATCTGGTAGCGCTTCATTTAGGCTGTGCGCCGCGTGGTTTAGAGTTAGTAGCGCTTCATTTAGGGTGTGCGCCGCGTGGTTACAATCTGGTATCGCTTCATTTAGGGTGTGCGCCGCGTGGTTTAGAGGTAGTAGCGCTTCACTTAGGGTGTGCGCCGCGTGGTTTAGAGCTAGTAGCGCTTTATTTAGGGTGTGCGCCGCGTGGGTACAATCTAGCAGCGCGTCGTCTAGGGCGTGCCCCGCGTGGTTTAAAGCTAGTAGCGCTCCATGCAGAGCGTGCGCCGCGGGGTTTAGAGCTAGTAGCGCTTCACGTAGGGTGTGCGCCGCGTGGTTTAGAGCTAGTAGCGCTTCATTTAGGGTATGCGCCGCGTGGTTACAATCTGGTAGCGCTTCATTTAGGGTGTGCGCCGCGTGATTTAGAGCTAGTAGCGCTTCTTTTAGAGCGTGCCCCGCGTGGTTCAATCTAGTAGCGCGTCACCTAGGGCGCGCCCCGCGTGGTTTAAAGCTAGTAGCGCGTCATCTAGGGCGTGCCCCGCGTGGTTCAATCTAATAGCGCGTCGTCTAGGGCGTGCCCCGCGTGGTTTAAAGCTAGTAGCGCTTCATCTATGGTGTGCGCCACGTGGTTACAATCTAGTAGCGCGTCATCTAGAGCGTGCCCCGCGTGGTTCGAAGCTAGTAGCGCTTCACCTAGGTGTGCGCCGCGTGGTTTAGAGCTAGTAGCGCTTCTTTGGGTGTGCGTCGCGTGGTTTAAAGCTAGTGGCGCTTCATTTATGGTGTGCGCCACGTGGTTACAATCTGGTAGCGCTTCATTTAGGGTGTGCGCGGCGTGATTTAGAGCTAGTAGCGCTTCTTTTAGAGCGTGCCCTGCGTGGTTCAATCTAGTAGCGCGTCACCTAGTGCGCGCCCGCGTGGTTTAAAGCCAGTAGCGCGTCATCTAGGGCGCGCGCCCGCGTGGTTCAATCTAATGGCGCGTCATCTGGGGCGTGCCCGCGTGGTTTAAAGCTAGTAGCGCTTCATTTAGGGTGTGCGCCGCGTGGTTACAAACTAGTAGCGCGTCATCTGGGCGTGCCCCGCGTGGTTTACAAGCTGGTAGCGCGTCATCTAGGGCGTGCGCCGCGTGGTTCAATCTAATAGCGCGTCATCTAGGGCGTGCCCCGCGTGGTTTAAAGCTAGTAGCGCTTCATTTATGGTGTGCGCCACGTGGTTACAATCTAGTAGCGCGTCATCTAGGGCGTGCCCCGCGTGGTTTGAGGCTAGTAGCGCTCCACGTAGGGTTTGCGCCGCGTGGTTTTAGAGCTAGTAGCGCTTCATTTAGGATGTGCGCCGCGTGGTTACAGTCTTGTAGCGCTTCATTTAGGGTGTGCGCCGCGTGGCTTAGAGCTAGTAGCGCTTCATTTAGGTTGTGCCCCGCGTGGTTTGAAGCTAGTAGCGCTTCATTTAGGGTGTGCGCCGCGTGGTTCAATCTAGTAGCGCGTCATCTAGGGCGTGCCCCGCGTGGTTTAAAGCTAGTAGCGCGTCATCTAGGGCGTGCCCCGCATGGTTTGAAGCTAGTAGCGCTCCATTTAGGGTGTGCGCTACGTGGTTACAATCTAGTAGCGCGTCATCTAGAGCGTGCCCCGCGTGGTTTAGAGCTAGTAGCGCTTCACTCAGGGTGTGCGCCGCGGGGTTTAAAGGTAGTAGCGCTTCATTTAGGGTGTGCGCCGCGTGGTTACAATCTAGTAGCGCGTCATCTAGGGCGTGCCCCGCGTGGTTTGAGGCTAGTAGCGCTCCACGTAGGGTTTGCGCCGCGTGGTTTAGAGCTAGTAGCGCTTCATTTAGGATGTGCGCCGCGTGGTTACAGTCTTGTAGCGCTTCATTTAGGGTGTGCGCCGCGTGGCTTAGAGCTAGTAGCGCTTCATTTAGGTTGTGCCCCGCGTGGTTTGAAGCTAGTAGCGCTTCATTTAGGGTGTGCGCCGCGTGGTTAAAAGCTAGTAGCGCTTTATACAGAGCGTGCGCCGCGCGGTTTGAGGCTATTAGCGCTTTATGCAGAGCGTGCCCCGCGTGGTTTAGAGCTAGTAGCGCTTCATTTAGGGTGTGCGCCGCGTGGTTACAATCTGGTAGCGCTTCATTTAGGGTGTGCGCCGCGTGGTTTAGGGTTAGAAGCGCTTCATTTAGGGTGTGCGCCGCGTGGTTTAGGGTTAGAAGCGCTTCATTTAGGGTGTGCGCCGCGTGGTTACAATCTGGTAGCGCTCCACGTAGGGTGTGCGCCGCGTGGTTTAGAGGTAGTAGCGCTTCATTTAGGGTGTGCGCCGCGTGGTTACAATCTGGTAGCGCTTCATTTAGGGTGTGCGCCGCGTGGTTTAGAGTTAGTAGCGCTTCATTTAGGGTGTGCGCCGCGTGGTTACAATCTGGTAGCGCTTTATTTAGGGTGTGCGCCGCGTGGTTTAGAGGTAGTAGCGCTTCACTTAGGGTGTGCGCCGCGTGGTTTAGAGCTAGTAGCGCTTCATTTAGGGTGTGCGCCGCGTGGTTACAATCTAGCAGCGCGTCATCTAGGGCGTGCCCCGCGTGGTTACAATCTAGTAGCGCGTCATCTAGAGCGTGCCCCGCGTGGTTTGAAGCTAGTAGCGCTTTACGTAGGGTGTGCACCGCGTGGTTCAATCTAGTAGCGCGTCATCTAGGGCGTGCCCCGCGTGGTTCAATTTAGTAGCGCTTCACTTAGTGTGTGCGCCGCGTGGTTTAGAGCTAGTAGCGCTTCATTTAGGGTGTGCGCCGCTTGGTTACAATCTAGTAGCGCGTCATCTAGGGCGTGCCCCGCGTGGTTCAATATAGTAGCGCGTCATCTAGGGCGCGCCCCGCGTGGTTTAAAGGTAGTAATGCTTCATTTAGGGTGTGCGCCGCGTGGTTTAGAGCTAGTAGCGCTTCATTTAGGGTGTGCACCGCGTGGTTACAATCTGGTAGTGCTTCATTTAGGGTGTGCGCCGCGTGGTTTAGAGCTAGTAGTGCTTCGTTTAGGGTGTGCGCCGCGTGGTTTAAAGCTAGTAGCGCTTCATTTAGGGTGTAAGCCGCGTGGTTTAAAGCTAGTAGCGCTTTATGCAGAGCGTGCCCCGCGTGGTTTAGAGCTAGTAGCGCTTCACTCAGGGTGTGCGCCGCGTGGTTTAGAGCTAGTAGTGCTTCATTTAGGGTGCGCCGCGTGGTTACAATCTAGTAGCGCGTCATCTAGGGCGTGCCCCGCGTGGTTTAAAGCTAGTAGCGCTCCATGCAGAGCGTGCGCCGCGGGGTTTAGAGCTAGTAGCGCTTCATTTAGGATGTGCGCCGCGTGGTTACAGTCTTGTAGCGCTTCATTCAGGGTGTGCGCCGCGTGGTTTAGAGCTAGTAGCGCTTCATTTAGGTTGTGCCCCGCGTGGTTTGAAGCTAGTAGCGCTTCATTTAGGGTGTGCGCCGCGTGGTTAAAAGCTAGTAGCGCTTTATACAGAGCGTGCGCCGCGCGGTTTGAGGCTATTAGCGCTTTATGCAGAGCGTGCCCCGCGTGGTTTAGAGCTAGTAGCGCTTCATTTAGGGTGTGCGCCGCGTGGTTACAATCTGGTAGCGCTTCATTTAGAGTGTGCGCCGCGTGGTTTAGAGCTAGTAGTGCTTCGTTTAGGGTGTGCGCCGCGTGGTTTAAAGCTAGTAGCGCTTCATTTAGGGTGTAAGCCGCGTGGTTTAAAGCTAGTAGCGCTTTATGCAGAGCGTGCCCCGCGTGGTTTAGAGCTAGTAGCGCTTCACTCAGGGTGTGCGCCGCGTGGTTTAGAGCTAGTAGTGCTTCATTTAGGGTGCGCCGCGTGGTTACAATCTAGTAGCGCGTCATCTAGGGCGTGCCCCGCGTGGTTTAAAGCTAGTAGCGCTCCATGCAGAGCGTGCGCCGCGGGGTTTAGAGCTAGTAGCGCTTCATTTAGGATGTGCGCCGCGTGGTTACAGTCTTGTAGCGCTTCATTTAGGGTGTGCCCCGCGTGGTTTGAAGCTAGTAGCGCTTCATTTAGGGTGTGCGCCGCGTGGTTAAAAGCTAGTAGCGCTTTATACAGAGCGTGCGCCGCGCGGTTTGAGGCTATTAGCGCTTTATGCAGAGCGTGCCCCGCGTGGTTTAAAGCTAGTAGCGCGTCATCTAGGGCGTGCCCCGCGTGGTTTGAAGCTAGTAGCGCTTCACTTAGGGTATGCGCCGCGTGGTTTAGAGCTAGTAGCGCTCCATTTAGGCGTGCGCCGCGTGGTTACAATCTGGTAGCGCTTCATTTAGGGTGTGCGCCGCGTGATTTAGAGCTAGTAGCGCTTCATTTGGGGTGTGCGCCGCGTGGCTCAATCTAGTAGTGCGTCATCTAGGGCGTGCCCGCGTGGTTTAAAGCTAGTAGCGCGTCATCTGGGGCGTGCCCCGCGTGGTTTAAGCTAGTAGCGCTTCATTTGGGGCGTGCGCCGCGTGGTTCAATCTAGTAGCGCGTCATCTAGAGCGTGCGCCGCGTGGTTTAAAGCTAGTAGCGCGTCATTTGGGAGTGTGCGCCGCGTGGTTTAAAGGTAGTAGCGCTTCATTTAGGCGTGCGCCGCGTGGTTACAATCTGGTAGCGCGTCATCTAGAGCGTGCCCCGCGTGGTTTGGAAGCTAGTAGCGCTTCACGTGGGTGTGCGCCGCGTGGTTTAGAGCTAGTAGCGCTTCATTTAGGTGTGCGCCGCGTGGTTACAATCTGGTAGCGCTTCATTTTAGGGTGTGCGCCGCGTGATTTAGAGCTGGTAGCGCATCATTTAGGGTGTGCGCCGCGTGGTTCAATCTAGTAGCGCGTCATCTAGGGCGTGCCCCGCGTGGTTTAAAGCTAGTAGCGCTCCATTTAGGGTGTGCGCCGCGTGGTTACAATCTGGTAGCGCTTCATTTAGGGTGTGCGCCGCGCGTGGTTTAGAGCTAGTAGCGCTTCATTTGGGGTGTGCGCCGCGTGGTTACAATCTAGTAGCGCGTCATCTAGAGGCGTGCCCGCGTGGTTGAAGCTAGTAGCGCTTCACTTAGGTGTGCGCCGCGTGGTTTTAGAGCTAGTAGCGCTTCATTTAGGGTGTGCGCCGCGTGGTTACAATCTGGTAGCGCTTCATTTAGGCGTGCGCCGCGTGGTTTAGAGCTAGTAGCGCTTCATTTAGGGTGTGCGCCGCGTGGTTTAGAGCTAGTAGCGCTTCATTTAGGGTGTGCGCCGCGTGGTTACAATCTAGTAGCGCTTCATTTAGGGTATGCGCCGCGTGGTTTACAATCTGGTAGCGCTTCATTTAGGGTGTGCGCCGCGTGATTTAGAGCTAGTAGCGCTTCATTTAGGATGTGCGCCGCGTGGTTACAATCTGGTAGTGCGTCATCTGGGCGTGCGTGCCCGCGTGGTTTAAAGCTAGTAGCGCGTCATCTAGGGCGTGCCCGCGCGTGGTTTAGAGCTAGTAGCGCTTCATTTAGGATGTGCGCCGCGTGGTTCAAAGTCTAGTAGCGCTTCATCTAGGGCGTGCGCCGCGTGGTTTAAAGCTAGTAGCGCTTCATTTAGGGTGTGCGCCGCGTGGTTTAGAGCTAGTAGCGCTTCATTTAGGTGTGCGCCGCGTGGTTACAATCTGGTAGCGCGTCATCTAGGGCGTGCCCCGCGTGGTTTAAAGCTAGTAGCGCGTCATTTAGGGTGTGCGCCGCGTGGTTTAGAGCTAGTAGCGCTTCATTTAGGGTATGCGCCGCGTGGTTACAATCTGGTAGCGCTTCATTTAGGGTGTGCGCCGCGTGGTTCAATCTAGTAGGGCGTCATCTAGGGCGTGCCCCGCGTGGTTTAAAGCTAGTAGCGCGTCATCTAGAGCGTGCCCCGCGTGGTTCAATCTAGTAGCGCGTCATCTAGGGCGCGCCCCGCGTGGTTCAATCTAATAGCGCGTCATCTAGGGTGTGCCCCGCGTGGTTCAATCTAGTAGCGCGTCATCCAGTGCGTGCCCCGCGTGGGTTAAAGCTAGTAGCGCGTCATCTAGGACGTGCCCCGCGTGGTTTGAAGCTAGTAGCGCTTCATTTAGGGTGTGCGCCGCGTGATTTAGAGCTAGTAGCGCTTCATTTAGGGTGTGCGCCGCGTGGTTCAATCTAGTAGCGCGTCATCCAGTGCGTGCCCCGCGTGGGTTAAAGCTAGTAGCGCGTCATCTAGGACGTGCCCCGCGTGGTTTGAAGCTAGTAGCGCTCCATTTAGGGTGTGCGCCACGTGGTTACAATCTAGTAGCGCGTCATCTAGAGCGTGCCCCGCGTGGTTTGAAGCTAGTAGCGCTTCACCTAGGGTGTGCGCCGCGTGGTTTAGAGCTAGTAGCGCTTCTTTAGGGTGTGCGCCGCGTGGTTACAATCTGGTAGCGCTTCATTTAGGGTATGCGCCGCGTGATTTAGAGCTAGTAGCGCATCATTTAGGGTGTGCGCCGCGTGGTTAAATCTAGTAGCGCGTCATCTAGGGCGTGCCCCGCGTGGTTTAAAGCTAGTAGCGCGTCATCTAGGGCGTGCCCCGCGTGGTTTGAAGCTAGTAGCGCTTCATCTAGGGCGTGCGCCGCGTGGTTTAGAGCCAGTAGCGCTTCCATTTAGGGTGTGCGCCGCGTGGTTTAGAGCTGGTAGCGCTTCATTTAGGGCGTGCGCCGCGTGGTTCAAAGCCAGTCGCGCTTCATTTAGGGCGTGCGCCGCGTGGTTCAATCTCGTCGCGCGTCCTCTAGGGCGTGCCCCGCGTGGTATAAAGCTAGTAGCGCGTCATTTAGGGCGTGCCCCGCGCGTGATTTAGAGCTAGTAGCGCTTCATTTAGGGTGTGCGCCGCGTGGTTCAATCTAGTAGCGCGTCATCTAGAGCGTGCCCCGCGTGGTTTACAAGCTGGTAGCGCTTCATCTGAGGGCGTGCGCCGCGTGGTTTAGAGCTAGTAGCGCTTCATTTGGGGTGTGCGCCGCGTGGTTACAATCTGGTAGCGCTTCATTTAGGGTGTGCGCCGCGTGGTTTAGAGCCAGTAGCGCTTCATTTAGGTGTGCGCCGCGTGGTTTAGAGCTAGTAGCGCTTCATTTAGGGTGTGCGCCGCGTGGTTTAAACTAGCAGCGCGTCATTTGAGGGTGTGCCCGCGTGGTTACAGTAGCTAGTAGCGCTCCATGCAGAGCGTGCGCCGCGCAGGGTTTGAAGCTAGTAGCGCTCCACGTAGGGGCGTGCGCCGCGTGGTTTAGAGCTAGTAGCGCTTCATTTAGGGTGTGCGCCGCGTGGTTACAATCTGGTAGCGCTTCATTTAGGGTGTGCGCCGCGTGGTTTAGAGCTAGAAGCGCTTCATTTAGGGTGTGTGCCGCGTGGTTACAATCTAGTAGCGCTCCACGTAGGGCGTGCCCCGCGTGGTTTAAAGCTAGTAGCGCGTCATCTAGGGCATGCCCCGCGTGGTTTGAAGCTAGTAGCGCGTCATCTAGAGCGTGCCCCGCGTGGTTCAATCTAGTAGCGCGTCATCTAGGGCGCGCCCCGCGTGGTTCAATTTAATAGCGCGTCGTCTAGGGCGTGCCCCGCGTGGTTTAAAGCTAGTAGCGCTTCATGCAGAGCGTGCGCCGCGGGGTTTAGAGCTAGTAGCGCTTCACGTAGGGTGTGCGCCGCGTGGTTTAGAGCTAGTAGCGCTTCAGTTAGGGTGTGCGCCGCGTGGTCACAATCTAGCAGCGCGTCATCTAGGGCGTGCCCCACGTGGTTTAAAGCTAGTAGCGCTCCATGCAGAGCGTGCGCCGCGGGGTTTAGAGCTAGTAGCGCTTCACGTAGGGTGTGCGCCGCGTGGTTTAGAGCTAGTAGCGCTTCATTTAGGGTATGCCCCGCGTGGTTAAAATCTGGTAGCGCTTCATTTAGGGTGTGCGCCGCGTGATTTAGAGCTAGTAGCGCTTCATTTAGGGTGTGCGCCGCGTGGTTCAATCTAGTAGCGCTTCATTTAGGGTGTGCGCCGCGTGGTTACAATCTAGTAGCGCGTCATCTAGGGCGTGCCCCGCGTGGTTTAAAGCTAGTAGCGCGTCATCTAGGGCGTGCCCCGCGTGGTTCAATCTAATAGCGCGTCATCTAGGGCGTGCCCCGCGTGGTTTAAAGCTAGTAGCGCTTCATTTATGGTGTGCGCCACGTGGTTACAATCTAGTAGCGCGTCATCTAGAGCGTGCCCCGCGTGGTTTGAAGCTAGTAGCGCTTCACGTAGGGTGTGCACCGCGTGGTTCAATCTAGTAGCGCGTCATCTAGGGCGTGCCCCGCGTGGTTCAATTTAGTAGCGCTTCACTTAGTGTGTGCGCCGCGTGGTTTAGAGCTAGTAGCGCTTCATTTAGGGTGTGCGCCGCTTGGTTACAATCTAGTAGCGCGTCATCTAGGGCGTGCCCCGCGTGGTTCAATCTAGTAGCGCGTCATCTAGGGCGCGCCCCGCGTGGTTTAAAGCTAGTAGCGCGTCATCTAGGGCGTGCCCCGCGTGGTTTGAAGCTAGTAGCGCTCCATTTAGGGTGTGCGCTACGTGGTTACAATCTAGTAGCGCTTCATTTAGGGCCGCGTGATTCAGAGCTAGTAGCGCTTCATTTAGGTGCGCATTTAGGGCCGCGTGATTTAGAGCTAGTAGCGCTTCATTTAGGGTGTGCGCCGCGTGGTTTAAAGGTAGTAGCGCTTCATTTAGGGTGTGCGCCGCGTGGTTACAATATAGTAGCGCGTCATCTAGAGCGTGCCCCGCGTGGTTTGAAGCTAGTAGCGCTCCACGTAGGGTGTGCGCCGCGTGGTTTAGAGCTAGTAGCGCTTCATTTAGGGTGTGCGCCGCGTGGTTACAATCCGGTAGCGCTTCATTCAGGGTGTGCGCCGCGTGGTTTAGAGTTAGAAGCGCTTCATTTAGGGTGTGTGCCGCGTGCTTACAATCTGGTAGCGCTCCACGTAGGGTGTGCCCCGCGTGGTTTAAAGCTAGTAGCGCGTCATCTAGGGCATGCCCCGCGTGGTTTGAAGCTAGTAGCGCGTCATCTAGAGCGTGCCCCGCGTGGTTCAATCTAGTAGCGCGTCATCTAGGGCGCGCCCCGCGTGGTTCAATTTAATAGCGCGTCGTTTGGGGTGCGTGCCCGCGTGGTTTAAAGCTGGTAGCGCTTCATGCAGAGCGTGCGCCGCGTGGTTACAAGCTAGTAGCGCTTCACGTAGGGCGCCGCGTGGTTTAGAGCTAGTAGCGCTTCATTTAGGGTGTGCGCCGCGTGGTTCAATCTGGTAGCGCGTCATTTGGGGCGTGCCCCGCGTGGTTTAAAGCTAGTAGCGCTCCATGCCAGAGCGTGCGCCGCGTGGTTTAGAGCTAGTAGCGCTTCACTTAGGTGTGCGCCGCGTGGTTTAGAGCTAGTAGCGCTTCATTTAGGGTATGCCCCGCGTGGTTAAAATCTGGTAGCGCTTCATTTAGGGTGTGCGCCGCGTGATTTAGAGCTAGTAGCGCTTCATTTAGGGTGTGCGCCGCGTGGTTCAATCTAGTAGCGCTTCATTTAGGGTGTGCGCCGCGTGGTTACAATCTAGTAGCGCGTCATCTAGGGCGTGCCCCGCGTGGTTTAAAGCTAGTAGCGCGTCATCTAGGGCGTGCCCCGCGTGGTTCAATCTAATAGCGCGTCATCTAGGGCGTGCCCCGCGTGGTTTAAAGCTAGTAGCGCTTCATTTATGGTGTGCGCCACGTGGTTACAATCTAGTAGCGCGTCATCTAGAGCGTGCCCCGCGTGGTTTGAAGCTAGTAGCGCTTCACGTAGGGTGTGCACCGCGTGGTTCAATCTAGTAGCGCGTCATCTGAGGGCACGTGCCCCCGCGTGGTTCAATTTAGTAGCGCTTCACTTAGTGTGTGCGCCGCGTGGTTTAGAGCTAGTAGCGCTTCATTTAGGGTGTGCGCCGCTTGGTTACAATCTAGTAGCGCGTCATCTAGGGCGTGCCCCGCGTGGTTCAATCTAGTAGCGCGTCATCTAGGGCGCGCCCCGCGTGGTTTAAAGGTAGTAGTGCTTCATTTAGGGTGTGCGCCGCGTGGTTTAGAGCTAGTAGCGCTTCATTTAGGGTGTGCACCGCGTGGTTACAATCTGGTAGCGCTTCATTTAGGGTGTGCGCCGCGTGGTTTAGAGGTAGTAGCGCTTCACTTAGGGTGTGCGCCGCGTGGTTTAGAGCTAGTAGCGCTTCATTTAGGGTGTGCGCCGCGTGGTTACCAATCTAGCAGCGCGCGTCATCTAGGAGCGTGCCCCGCGTGGTTTAAGCTAGTAGCGCTCCATGCAGAGCGTGCGCCGCGGGGTTTAGAGCTAGTAGCGCTTCACGTAGGGTGTGCGCCGCGTGGTTTAGAGCTAGTAGCGCTTCATTTAGGGTATGCGCCGCGTGGTTACAATCTGGTAGCGCTTCATTTAGGGTGTGCGCCGCGTGATTTAGAGCTAGTAGCGCTTCATTTAGGGTGTGCGCCGCGTGGTTCAATCTAGTAGCGCTTCATTTAGGGTGTGCGCCGCGTGGTTACAATCTAGTAGCGCGTCATCTGGGAGCGTGCCCCGCGTGGTTTAAAGCTAGTAGCGCGTCATCTAGGAGCGTGCCCCGCGTGGTTCAATCTAATAGCGCGTCGTCGTCTAGGGCGTGCCCGCGTGGTTTAAAGCTGGTAGCGCTTCATTTATGGTGTGCGCCACGTGGTTACAATCTGGTAGCGCGTCATCTAGAGCGTGCCCGCGTGGTTTGAAGCTAGTAGCGCTTTACGTAGGGTGTGCACCGCGTGGTTCAATCTAGTAGCGCGTCATCTGGGGCGTGCCCGCGTGGTTCAATTTAGTAGCGCTTCACTTAGTGTGTGCGCCGCGTGGTTTAGAGCTAGCAGTAGCGCTTCATTTGGGGTGTGCGCCGCTTGGTTACAATCTGGTAGCGCACGTCATCTAGGGCGTGCCCCGCGTGGACGTTCAATCTGGTAGCGCGTCATCTAGGGCGCGCCCCGCGTGGTTTAAGGTAGTAGTGCTTCATTTAGGGTGTGCGCCGCGTGGTTTTAGAGCTAGTAGCGCTTCATTTAGGTGTGCACCGCGTGGTTACAATCTGGTAGCGCTTCATTTGCAGGGCGTGTGCGCCGCGTGGTTTAGAGGTAGTAGCGCTTCATCTGGGGTGTGCGCCGCGTGGTTTTAGAGCTAGTAGCGCTTCATTTAGAGGTGTGCGCCGCGTGGTTGCAATCTGGCAGCGCGTCATCTGGGAGCGTGCCCCGCGTGGTTTTAAAGCTAGTAGCGCTCCGCTGCAGAGCGTGCGCCGCGAGGTTTAGAAGCTGATGAGCGCTTCACGTGAAAGTGTGCGCGCGTGGTTTCAAAGCTAGTAGCGCTTCATTTAGGTATGCGCCGCGTGGTTACCAATCTGGTAGCGCTTCATTTAGGGTGTGCGCCGCGTGATTTAGAGCTAGTAGCGCTTCATTTATGAGTGTGCGCCGCGTGGTTCAATCTAGTAGCGCTTCATTTGAGACGTGCGCCGCGTGGTTACAATCTAGTAGCGCGTCATCTGGGGCGTGCCCCGCGTGGTTTTAAAGCTAGTAGCGCGTCATCTGAGGCGTGCCCCGCGTGGTTATCTAATAGCGCGTCATCTAGGGCGTGCCCCGCGTGGTTTTAAAGCTAGTAGCGCTTCATTTATGGTGTGCGCCGCGTGGTTACAATCTAGTAGCGCTTCACGTAGGGTGTGCCGCGTGGTTCAATCTGGTAGCGCGTCATCTAGGGCGTGCCCGCGTGGTTCAATTGTGGCGCTTCACTTAGTGTGTGCGCCGCGTGGTTTAGAGCTATTAGCGCTTCATTTAGGGCGTGCGCCGCTTGGATTTACAATCTAGTAGCGCGTCATCTAGAGCGTGCCCCGCGTGGTTCAATCTAGTAGCGCGTCATCTAGGAGCCCCGCGTGGTTTAAGAGGCAGTAGTGCTTCATTTAGGCGTGCGCCGCGTGGTTTTAAGAGCTAGTAGCGCTTCATTTAGGGCGTGCACCGCGTGGTTACAATCTGGTAGTGCTTCATTTAGGGTGTGCGCCGCGTGGTTTTAGAGCTAGTAGCGCTTCATTTAGGGTGTGCGCCGCGTGGTTTACAATCTAGTAGCGCTTCATTTAGGGTGTGCGCCGCGTGGTTTAAGAAGCTAGTAGCGCTTTATTTAGGCGTGCGCCGCGTGGGTTTAAGAGCTAGTAGCGCTTCACTTTAGGGTGTGCGCCGCGTGGTTTAGAGTCTAGTAGCGCTTCATTTAGGGTGTGCGCCGCGTGGTTACAAACTAGTAGCGCTTCATTTGGGCGGCGTGCCCCGCGGTTTACAATCTAGTAGCGCTCCATACAAGCGTGCGCCGCGTGGTTTAAAGCGCTAGTAGCGCTTCATTTAGAGCGTGCGCCGCGTGGTTACGAGGCTAGTAGCGCTTCATTTAGGATGCGCCGCGTGGTTACAGTCTTGTAGCGCTTCATTTAGGGTGCGCGCCGCGTGGTTTAGAGCTAGTAGCGCTTCATTTAGGTTGTGTCCCGCGTGGTTTGAAGCTAGTAGCGCTTCATTTAGGGTGTGCGCCGCGTGGTTAAAAGCTAGTAGCGCTTTATACAGAGCGTGCGCCGCGCGGTTTGAGGCTATTAGCGCCTTATGCAGAGCGTGCCCCGCGTGGTTTAGAGTTAGTAGCGCTCCCTGCAGAGCGTGCGCCGCGTGGTTTGAAGCTAGTGGCGCTTCATGTAGAGCGTGCACAGCGGCGTAGAAACTGGTTAATTTGATGCTGTGGAAAGTAGAGAACTTTAGTGTGTGTGTGGAAGGAAAGAGCAGTGACAATAGGTGCAACACACTTTATTACAAAGGAAAACTATTTCATTGATCAAATTCAACAGAGAAGTGAAAACATAATTCTTACGTGAGGATTACGCTAAAAATAAGCAAGAGCAATAAAATCCAATTCTACAGACTTGAGAGGCAATTCAATAAAGACAATTCACAGATTTTCAAGAAAAAATGTGATTTTGATCACAACTCACAGGGAGACCCTAAAATACATGGATATTGCATGAAAGGAGGGAGCCAGACTTGTTAGGAGCAGCTCCTATTCATCTATGGAGCCACGGTTCTGGTTTTCTGGAAAGTCGGATATTTAGCTGCACGCACACACTACATGTAAAGCTACAAATTAATTTACCGATGGTGGTGCCAGTCACTCGCTTCGCATTCTGTATTTTCGAACGTCGCACCTGAAAAAAGCACGGATATATAGAAATAATTTTTACCTAGTAAAGATTTTCAATTTTTGTCACTCACAGGGCTCTCTGAATCGCCGTTCGGAAATGGGAGATCCACTGTGTTCGTGCCTCTTTTCTCTCCTCAAACGCCTTCACCCGTGCGATTTCATTCGCTCCCAATTTCACGAAAAAGCTGATAGGATCTAGATCAGTATACACGCCTGCATAACCCAAGCGCAAAAAAGAGAATGCGTTCAGGAGGCGACTTTCGCCAACAATTACTGATTTATTGAATGCTAACTTTGAGGGGCAGTTGATAACGTCCACGATGGACATTCTTAGTTCTTTATCGTTGAGTCTCATACCGTCCAGGTAAACGTCTGAAACGAACATTTTGAATTTTACGCGTGTATTTGTTTCCAAATTAGAATGAATTAGAATGGTTAATTTATCCACTATCTCTTCCGGGAGATCTTTCAAGTTCCTATCTTTTGCACACTTTCCGATCATTCGAACTGAGAATGACTGAATCGAATAAGCTGGCGTGCAGGCCTAGGAACGAAAGTTATTAAGCTCTTAGGTATTACAATACAATGTAAGTACACTCCACGCTGCTTCGCGGCGTACTTTGTAGGCGTGTATTTTGACGTGCATAAAATGATATTCTCATTGTCAAATGAGAACTTAGTCCCTCGAAGTTCCTCGATACCCAATCCGATCCCACACACTTTTTCCTGCGCCGGTGCACTTACAGTTGGATCCAACACACTTTCCCCGGCGCTTCACGCATCCAGTTGGGTACAACACACTCCATACCAGGCGCTCGGCGCACTCCTGGTAGGGTGCCATGCACTTTACTACGGCTCTCGGCGAACCTCCCAGTTGGATCCAACACACTTTTCACGGCGCACTCCCGGTTGGGTGCCACACGCTTTTCTCGGCGCTCGGCGCAATTTGTGCTGTGTCCAACGCACTTTTCCCGGCGTGCGGCGCACTCCCAGTTGGGTCCAACACACAATTCTCGGCACTCGACGCACTCCCATTTGGGCACCAGCGCACTTTCCCCGACGCTTCACGCATTCCAGTCGGGCGCAACATTACCTCATCTGGCACTCGGCGCACTTGCGGTTGGGCCATGCACTTTTCCCGGCGTTCGGCGCACTCGTCCAACACACTTTCGGCACTCACACTTGGGTCCAACACACTTTTCGCGGCGCTCGGCGCACTCCCAGTTGGTCCCCTACAATACCCCCCGCGATTGGACACACTCTTAGTGGAGTCGCGCCTACTTGTTTCGGCGCCCGGCGCACTCCTAGTGAAGTGCCGTCTGCCTTCCCAGGGCCCCTACTGCACATGGCAACTGCTCGCGAAGGCGCTCAGCAACGTTTTACATAGGAAACTGATGATATCGTGTTGTCAGTATACGCCATCACATCATAACAACAAAACCGAATTGCTTCATTTCTGAAAACAAACCGACTGAATTTCCGTTCACTCTTCACACACACGCACACACACACACAGACGGTCACACACACCAAGCAGCTTATAGTTAGTAGAATACTATTATTTGCATTATTCTGTGCAGTATGGGTGTGCATTAGCCGAAACAAGAATGAACGAAAATCTGGCGTTGTAGCTCTTTTTCTGACACGAGCTAATATGATTTGTTTTCGCGTGAATGTGTCTGGAGTTTTCCAACGGGTAAGCGCTTTTGGGTGCTGGTGGGAGTGCAAAAAACGACAGTAAGTATGCAAGGCTTTGCGGTTCGTGGCGCCCCTAGCCATAAGGAGTGGGCGGGGTTTCAATCAACGAGAAGTGGCTATGGGAGGCCTCGGAATCAATGCAGGAATTCGCTCAAATAAATGTGCGCTTGACCTTGTCGACCCTCTTCATCTTGTAATTCTCCTATTGTCTCAGTGACGCACACACGTGATACGCTCCTTAAGCACGCCGCGTAGCGGTATGGTTGTGCACGGTAGCTTAAGAAGAGCCCTTAAAGACCCAGGACACCCAGAAAACTAATTTTCAGATTTCCATGCTAATCTTGGAGAGAGTCACACGCTGGATCACAAAGGTATCTCTGAAATCGTTCATCACCCCCTTGGAACAGAGTCATGGCATCTCCAAATACGCTCAGATTTTGAAGGTGAAAAATTAGCATGAGTTGTCTCAGGCCTGTGTTTTCTTCATTCGCAACCGCCACACGAGTGCAAAACAGGATGAGGAGATAGACCGAAAATGGACTGAAGAACGACGACTTGTTAGAACTCGTCCATCCATCGAGCAGCTCTTTGCGTTCGAAAGTCTGTAAAGTCGGGCCTGTGGTGGCAGGAGCGAAATGGGTCAATACCTGTGGTGGTCGCTTATATCTCGCTTATTTGTAAAATTGAGATCCTGCATTTGGCACGTGTTATACAGGAGGGGTCTTCTACACATTTGTTACATGAAAATCTCTAAATTCATTTCTGAGGGTGTACTGTGCCTTTAAATTCCATTGGCACCATATATCAGCAGAGCGGCCTAACTCATAAAATGAAAACATAAGTGAAACAAAAACAAGAGGTTAGTAAATGAGACTCTACATTGACGAAGTAATATCGAGAAAAAGTCCACACAAGCTGTGCAATGATCAGAGCTTCTGATCCTTCCAGATCGAATCGATGATTCCATTAGTGAATTGAGGCTGAGCGCCTAAATTGTTGCAATATTATGAAGGAAGGATAATTTCGGTTCCGCGCTTTTCATTTTGTCACTATCAAACGAGTATTACCTTGAACGGTGGTGAGGAGCTGATTTCCCATTGAAATTTCAGATTAACGTATGTGAGTTTCGTGTCCTCAGGGAGTTTTTTGTAACCGAGTTCAGTTATGCATGAGGTGGCCCTCATCACGTTCTTCCGCACCTCGCCAATATTGACCAACAACGAGTCCAGCTGCAAATATCCCATCAAAACATTCAGCGCACAAGATGGGCTATAGCGATTAAGCTAAATCTCCCCGCCCCTGACAGCCCAAGCAATAGCAGGGATTGCGTCTTAAAGGCACAGTCCAACCTCGGAATCGTTTTCCTGTTTTTTGGCCTATCTTGAAAACGGTCCGACGCTGATTCCAACGATGTCTCCTGAATCGCACACTACCCCTGGAACGGAGTTATGGGCTCAAAAAATTTGAGCTGCGGAAGCATGGTGGACGAGTTGTCCGAGGCTTGTAACTTCCGTAATTTCCAACCGATGTCTGCGAGCGGACCTGAATGGGTAGAGAGACTGAGAATGAAGGGAAGAACGGGGTTATTTATTGAAAATCATCGCTCATTTCGCCACTGTTGAGCTCGTAACATCGTAAAAGGGGCGTGCCAAAGTGGCTTTCGTGTGTGGGCGCCCCAGGGTGGCTTCCCCTATATCTCGCTTATTCGGGGATTCGAGAGCTCGCACTTGGCAGGTGTTATTAGAGGTGGGTCTACTTCACAACTGTATGGAAATCTCAGATTTCGTTCTTGAGCTTGGACTGTGCCTATAACGATGTGAGACAGAGTGTTCACAACGATGTCCGTTAGTCATGCACCTTCAACGCCTCAGTAGCCATCTTCCTTATTTCATGAGATTAACTCTCGCCTCCTTCATATTGTCCACTAGGAAAGTCTAAAACGTGCGGTGAAGTGCGGTGAACTGTATCAAACAAGGTGAACCGAAGGGTGCTCTGTTAAGTCTATTTTGAAAGAGGAGCAAAAGCGCTGAGCGGGAACGAGCGAATTTCCATGCTTATTTTGAGGATATCAGAGAGTATCTACAGGGACTGTCCTACTCGATAAATATTTCAAACGTCAAGACAAATTTGACGACGGCGCTAGAAGAGATTCCATGAGAACCCATGATGAATTGCACAATGCATATCCCGCACCACAACGGATCTTTTTCCCCTCCTTTGGAGTCCGAATTTCTCGCAAAAGGTCGAAACTCATCGCGTTCCTCCAAGGTGATATGTTTTGAACAATGTTAGGACTGGAAAATACCGTGCAAGTTTGATTGGTGAAGGATCTGTATTTTTAGTGCTCTCACGAAACCGATCATACTATGTGCCCGCGTTTCTTCGACTACCTCTCTTTTATTTATTCAGCGAATAATCACGTTTCTAAAGATTACAAGAGAATTGGCCCGGGACGCTAGTTTGTAAGTGTCGTCTCATCTAATTGCCTCGAATCGTGTAAAACGCGGTTAGAGACAGCAAGATTGGAGAAAATGAACTGAGATTAAGGGCGAATGACTTCGCAAGTTTTTAGTTTAAGGAAAAGTCTTGAATAGGTTTGTAGACATTTTCACAGAGATTCCAAGAATCATCACAGAATTATGAAAAGCAAAAAATCTATGGGCGATAGTACACTGCCCCTTCTATGATTGCGTTGATGTACTACGTGGAGAGGCTGGATCAGCGCCTCTGACTCAACTGCAAATGACACTTATGAGCCAACCTTGGTTGTGGTTTGAAAAACTGTTTAAACGTCGCTACACAATCTGATGCTCTTTATACATTCGGTTCATCAATTTGGACGAGTTCATTTTCGTGCATTTTCCATTCCCTATACTTTCAAGACGGGTTTCGATTCTTTACAATAGATCTCACTTTTGCAACTCCCCCGCCTACAGTTTCGATTTCTGCAAATTTTTTGCGTCCCGCCATTGTCACGCGCGACAGCATCCACTTAACCTCGATGAGCTCATGGATTTTGTTCAAAAGTAATTCTCCTAGATAAGTTGAATTCAACTTGCGCACTGGCAGTATTGCGTGTTGGCGTGCTGGCCGCGTCGCGTCTCGGTGTGCTAGCCGTGTTGCACACCCGCTCTTTTATATATTTTTGAAAACAAAAAACTAAACTCGGAGAGGCTTATCGCTCGGGCACAGAGCAGCTGTTCGCCCACTGCAGTCACTACTGCGCCCGCGGAGGCCACTACCACGGGCCACAAAATTTCGAATTTTGGGCTTCACGGCCACTATCCCGCTGGTCTAGATTTTCAGCGGGGCGTAGAGCGGATTTTTGTCTCAGAGCGATCGAGTGGCAGCAATGCGTTAAAAAAAGAATAAGCAGTATAAATAATTGTAACAAACTTGATATTCGGCACCAGGCTCGAAGCTTTGCAACAATTCTCCAAACTTGAGAATGGAAAAGTCCTTTTCGAGGTATTTCCGAGCTTGTTCTGAACTTTAGAAGTACTCAGAACTGTACATGAAATAATGTACAAACAGCCTAAAAATACGCAGATAAAAATGCGCACGCCGAACCATTGGGCATGCAAGTTTTCTCCAAGTTCTCCCCGCGTAACCAAAGCAGTTCGCCAGTGTCTAGGGTTCGCTCGCGGCGCGTCGTTATGATTAGCGTCATAGACCTCAATGGGAGTGCGCAGGCCGCTATAGAAAGTGTGCAAGGCCCCGTCGGAACTGTGCACGACGTCAGAGAAAATGTGCAGGATCACAGTGGGAATATGCAGGACGTCATTGAAAGTGTGCAAGGCTCTCATAGGAGTGTGCAGAATGTCACAGAATGTGTGCGGGAACTCAGGGGGAGTGCGCTGGACGTCACACAAAGTGTGCAGGACCCCAGCGAGAGTGCGCAGGACGTCCTAGAGAGTGTGCAGGACAGAGTGTGAATCAGTGTACAGCCTATCACCCAGAGAGAAGAGTCTAGGCTGCACCAGATGTGGATGAACACGGGCGGCAGCGTTGCGTGTTCAAGGCTGATCAGAGGTAAACCATCAGATTCTCTGCGGCGACTCTTCAGATTTTATTTTGAATCTTAATTGCACACTGGAGGGAGTACAATACGATTAATCCCAAAAAAATGAACTAAATCCTGGGCGAGAATGGGAAATTTCACTTGTGATCTGCCTCTAGCGTGCAGTGCCATTGAATTTGCATAGAAAAACGTGGGGCAAAAACGGCCTATAGCAAATGACTACTACACAAAATCACGCCTACCTGAGAAGCTTCCCGTAGCAACCATTTGTTGATCACATACTTTCACAGTTTCCTGCTCATTCCTGGGCGAGCTAAGGTGCGACTCTAGAACAGAAAGTAATGTAATATGAACATATGAAACTTTGATTTGAAACAGACCTTCGTTTTGTCCATTCCTCCTACAGGCTTTTCCGTGGTACGCGGCTTTTTGTTATCGCTCCCTAAAGTCAGAATTAAGAGTACTTCCATTCTTTCCCGTAGCTACATATCTTCTATATACCTTTAGCTACACCCATCCTACTGCGATAGTTACTTCTTTGGTAATTATCCAAATCCTGATACTCCGATGTAGTTCTTTGGTATTGATCCATATCCAGGTGCTCACATACTCTTTTTCCTGACAATCCTCAAAATAAGCATGTTTGATCAACTCCACTTTTCCTTGAGTTAGATAAGGGAAGGGGTGCTGCCGAGATGTCATACGTTCGTGCCGTGGCAGTGTGGAGGAAAGAAGATCTCTTCCGAGCAAACCGACGTGAACCCCTCCAAGGAGAGGGTTTTCGTCATAGGAGAGGTGCTGGCTGGCCACAGCTCTCCCGCAGATTCTACTGGAGGCTAGGGTAGCAGATAGCAAATGACAACTACACAAAATCACGCCTACCTGAAGAACTTTCCGTGAAACCCATTTTCTGTCCAGATTCATTATCAATTTCCTGTTCATTCCTGGGCGAGCTAAGGTGCGACTCTGGAACAGAAAGTAATGTAATATGATCATATGAAACTTTGAATTGAAACAGACCTTCGTTTTGCCCATTCCTCCTACAGGCTTTTCCCGTAGTACGCGGCATTTTGTTATCGCTCCCTAAAGTCAGAATTCAGGTTATTTCCATGCTTTCACGCAGTAACATGTCTTCTATATACCTTTGCTACACCCGCTCTACTGCGATAGTCAATTTCTTGGTAATTATCCAAGTCCAGATACTCCGAAGTAGTTCTTTGGTATTGATCCATATCCAGGTGCTCAGATGTTCTTTTCGTGAGAGTCCTTAAAATAAGCATGTTTGATCAACTCCTTCTCCTGAGTTAGATAAGAAAAAGGGTGCTGCCGAGATGTGGTACTTCCGCGCCATGGCAGTGAGTAACGAAGATCTCCTTCGTGCGAGCCAAATAGATCCTTCCGGGAACAGGGTACTTGTCATGGAAAAGGTGCTGGCTGGCCACAGCTCTCCAAAGGATTCTACTACAAAGGGCCGGCGTTGAGAGGTATCCAGGTACGTCGCATAAGTATCCAGGTGCCACCTACAGCAAGGATGTCACTTGGAGAAAAATAAGCGTACGGTGCTTCGAATGCCAAAGGAGGGTGCACCTCTTCTTTCCGGGCCTCAGTTCTGAGAGGTTGCTAAAAATCAATTCTGAGGTGGGTCTGGTCTCTATCAACGGGTCGTGAGAAGCCTCACACAAAATCGGGGATGCCCAGGTTTTGAAGGCATCTAGACTAATATTTTTGATTATTCTATGCCAGACAACCTCGTTTGGCATAAGAATAATCAAAAATATTGCATAATGTCGAGGTGCGAAGAAAGGAGAACCTGGAGACTACATCTAGACTGATTTTTGCGAGAATTTATGTAAAACACGGGCATAAGAGCCCCATTTGCTCCCGCATACTACGCTACAGCATCCCGCCGGCAAAACTATCCTTGGTTAAGGCCCCAGACAGCGACACGGGGTCAACCTCGACGATTACCCACATAGTGTCGAGTAAAGACCTTACGAAGATGACTGGGCCAACCTTGTACAAACGGCTTCTGCTTTCATCGTAGCTAGAGCGCGGGTTGAGATGGCTGTTCAACACAAGCTGTCGCGAAGACTTTTAACGGCATCTGAAGCACTCCCGCTGAGGTCGCGCACGCTTTCTACGGCATCCGGCGCACTCCTACATGGCCCCGTACATCTTCTATGACGTCCGACGGACTCCTGCATGGGTCGCGCAATTGGAGAAGGCTACCAAGAGTATGCGTAACTCTAAGGCTATCGAACCAGACGGTATCTCTCCAGCCACTCTG